>JACBWW010000016.1:2717799-2742989 GCA_020086605.1 Lanius collurio | reverse complement strand
TGACTAGCATCGAGCCCGGACTACCAGGGGGCGACGCCGGACGCGTTGCCATGGGAGCGGCGAGGCCCCGCCCCCGGGGGCGGTACCGGCGGGGCGGGCGGGCCACGCCCCCTCCGCCCTCACGGCGTCCCGGCCCGTTCCCCTGCGCGACGGCCCGGGCGGGGCGTGCGGGCTCGGCCTTCCCCGTGCTCGGCGCACAGAGCTTTGCTGGGTTTTGTGTAAAAATGGAGCCTTTACACACAATTACTGCCCCATTTACCGGCGCTGCTTCTCTTCTCTGGAGCTTTGAGGCTTCCGGGTGTCCGCCGAGTCACGGCGCGGGGCTGCGCCGCGCTCCCCGGCGCGCTGGGATGGTTCGGGTGGTGCTAACGAGCTTTGCTGGTGCTGGAGAGGCTTTGAAGAGTGCTTGAAGGGGGTTGGTGGTGCTAACAGGGTTTTACGGGTGCTGGGATGGATTTGGGGGTGCTAATGGGGTTTTACAGGATGCTGGGAAGGGTTTGTGGATGGTAGAACAACTAAAAAGGGTTTTGGGGGTGCTGAGGAGGTTTCAGGGAGGATTGGGTGTGCTAGGATGGTATGTGATACACTAGGAGGAGTTTTGGTGGGGCTAAAGAGGTTTTAGAGGGTTCACAAAGGGATTTGGGAGTGCTAATAGAGCTTTAGGGGGTGCTGGGAGAGGTCTGAGAGAGCTAAAATGGATTTTGGGGGTGCTGAGGAGGTTTGAGGAGGGTTGGGAATGCTGGGATGGTCTATGGTATACTAGAAGGGGTTTTAGTGACACTAAAGAGGTTTTAGAGTGTTCTGGGAAGGATTTGGGGGTGTTAATGGGGTTTTATACCCAGCAGCACATGGTTGGCACTGGCTGGGACAGCACTGCCACAGGAACACCTCAAGAAAACAGTGTAAAAGGACCAGAGGGAACAGCAGGAAGCTGTGTCAGAGAGGTTTAGGCTGGATATTAGGAAATGGTTCTTCACCCAGAGAGTGGTCATAGTCCCAAGCCTGCCAGAGTTCCAGAAGATTTTGGACAATGTTTTCAGACACATGATAGGATTATTGAGGTGTCCTGTGCAGGAACAGCAGTTGGGCTTGATGATCCTTGTGAGTCCTGTCCAACCCAGGATATTCTGTGACTCTGTGATTCTCTCAGAAGCTATAAGTGCATCTCACTCTGTAGGCTGGAGAGAAAATCTCCCGGATCCTGGATATAAAGCTGGGGGTGAAAAAGACAGAAAATTCTCTGCTTTATCAATCCTAAAAATGCTCCTTCATTCTGATACAAGTAAGCCATCAAAAGACCATAGCAGAAAAAGGTCATTAGGAAAATGTTGCCTGTAAATCTGAAGAACAAACAGAAATGCCACGGAGCACATCCTACATTATCCTGCAGAATTTGGGATCTTGGAGCTCAGTTTGCTCTGTTTGCTCACCTGAGCAACTGCACAGTTGCAGCTGGCATGTACTCTCTGTGCTCTCTCCGTGTTCCAGGTTAATTCCTTCTGCTCAAACACACAAAAACTGGGAGCACAGAGTTCCCAGCAGAACCAAACAGACTGGTACCCCCTGGGGAATAATGACTACAGGATTTGAGGCCTGGAGACAAGCTCTCATAGTGACTTATTCTAACCTTTAATGCTCAGAATTTTCTTAACACTCTCCAACACTGGCAGAAAACATTATTCCATGNCCTCTCCTGACCCCATCCCGGGAAACCCAGCTCCCTCTGCGCCTCTCCCGACCCCATGCCGGGATCAGCCGCCCCATCCCGCCCTGCCGCTGTGCCGCTGGCGCTCCCGGCGCACAGGCAACGTGGCGGGCAGCCCCGGGAGGCGGTGCGGGGGCCTGCGAGGAGAGGGGTCGGACCGCCGTGAGGACTGCGGGGAGCCCCGCCCCTTCCTGCTGGCGTCATGGCCCTGCAGGGGGCGCTGCGCCGGGCGGCCGCGGCCTGGGGGGGGCGGTGAGTGCGGGCCGGGGGCGCCGGAGCGAGACTGGGATCGGGGCTGGGACTGGGAGTCTGGGATCGGGGCTGGGAATGGGAGTCTGGGATCGGGGCTGGGAATGGGAGACTGGGATCGGGGCTGGGAATGGGAGTCTGGGATCGGGACTGGGAATGGGAGACTGGGATCGGGGCTGGGAATGGGAGTCTGGGATCGGGACTGGGACTGGGAGACTGGGATCGGGGCTGGGAATGGGAGTCTGGGATCGGGACTGGGAGTCTGGGATCGGGACTGGGACTGGGAGACTGTGATCGGGACTGGGAATGGGAGACTGGGATCGGGACTGGGAATGGGAGACTGAGATCGGGACTGGGAATGGGACCGGGAATGGGAGACTGTGATCGGGACTGGGAATGGGAGACTGGGATCGGGACTGGGAATGGGAGACTGGGATCGGGACTGGGAATGGGAGACTGAGATCGGGAATGGGAGACTGGGAATGGGAGACTGTGATCGGGACTGGGAATGGGAGTCTGGGATCGGGACTGGGATCGGGACTGGGAATGGGAGACTGGGATCGGGACTGGGATCGGGACTGGGAATGGGAGACTGTGATCGGGACTGGGAATGGGAGACTGGGATCGGGACTGGGAATGGGAGACTGAGATCGGGACTGGGAATGGGACCGGGAATGGGAGACTGGGAATGGGAGACTGTGATCGGGACTGGGAATGGGAGACTGTGATCGGGACTGGGAATGGGAGACTGGGATCGGGACTGGGAATGGGAGACTGGGATCGGGATCGGGATCGGGACTGGGACTGGGAGACTGGGACTGGGACTGCGATAAGGATCGAGATCGGGACAGGGACCGGCACCAGACCCGGACTGGGAATGGGACTGGGACTGCGATAAGGATCGGGACAAGGACGTGGTCTGGTACAGGGACCGGCACCGGACCGGGATAGGGATCGGCACTGGGAATGAGACTGTCAATGGGATAAGGATCGGGACACGGACTGCGATTTGGGTCGGGGCAGGGAGAGGGACCGGGACCAGGAGTGGGTCCGGAGCAGGGATCGGGAGAGCGGCAGGGGTCGGGATCAGGATCAGAACAGGGATGGGGACCGGGCCGGTGCCGCGGCTGTCACACGTTGTCACACGCGCGTGTGCGGCTCGCACCGGCGGCGCGCAGCGCTTCCCGACTAACGGCCCCGCCGCGCTGCCCGCCGCCGCCCCATCCCGCTGCTCCCCTTCCTGCGCGGCTGCAGGTGCTGCAGCTCGAGTGAAGCGGCATGGAGAAGTCAGTAAAGTATCGGAACAGAACAGGGCGATGTGGCGTTTCTCGGAAAGCTCGAGGACCTGACTGTCGTTTCTTTTTAGTTCTAGAATGGGGAACAGCCAGGCCGCTTCTGTAGGATTGTCTAATGATGCTGCTGTGAATCAAATACAGGTAACATTATTGATGTGGCTTTTACTGATTTTCAGCATTTATAAAAGCCAGCTACTTCAACCCTTTTCTTATTTATACCAAGAAATACTGTAAATAGTTCTGCCTGTTGAACCTGGCCCTATGTTTATTATGGTTATCAAGTCAGTGGCAGTTTTGTTTACCCTCAGCCCTGGAATCTGATCCTCCTAGGCTGCACCCACTCTATGTTTTTTCAGACCTCTACTCAAATTCGGTGCTGCTGTCCACATTGGGGATAGAACCTTTTAAAATTACTGATACCAAGTTAAATTGTTTTTTTAAATAAATTTACTCATACTAAATGATAGCCTGAAATCCCCATGAGTTTACAGTCAAGTGATAAGGGTATATCTTCAACCCACTGCTTTTGGTCGCTGTGCTCAGCAGTGGCACATCCCAAGTGCCTTACAGACAGGGAAAACTGTCCTAAACAATTTGGGGAGATGCAGCAGGTTGGGCAGACTGCAGAGCAGAGTTGTACCACACGCTCCACCAGCCTTGTGCTCAGAGTGGAGCCGGGTGCAAGTCAAACCTGCCCTCAGAGGTGCCAGCAGAGGTTTTCCTGTGTTTGTCACTCTCACAGCAGGATTTTAATTTGTCTATTAGTTTTCATGACTGCTCAATAGAGTTCAGGGTGCACTGGCTTAAAGCTCGCTAACTTTAAACCTTCTTTTGAGCACACAGGACATTATTTCACACAACTGTGTGGTGATTTTCTCTAAAACAACATGCCCATACTGCAAAATGGCAAAAAACCTGTTTGAGGGTTTGAATGTGAATTACACAGCTGTGGAACTGGACGTGAATACAAATGGAAAGCAGTTTCAAGACATTCTGGAACAGATGACTGGTGGCAGAACAGTGAGTATATTCATTCTCTTACACATAAGAAGTGGGCTACACACCCAAGGGATCTCTTGGGTTAGATCCATAGCAAGTCCTTAATTTTTTTGAGATAGTTAAATTTAGGATACAGGAGGGTTCTGTCTCCTCTAGAACCCCTCTGGCTATCCCTCAGAGTAGATCTTTTCCATACTGCCACTGAAATAACTGAAGTATCAAAGGCATTTTTCATTTGTATATTTAAACCATTGTGTTTAACACTTGTATTTTATATAGTCTCACTTGACTGAATTATTGGAATTTTTTACAATCACCCACACAGGGACTTTATCCCAGTTTTGAGGAGCACACAAAGTTTCCCAACTCTGTAAATACTATGGAGAAGTATGGGTTGTACAGTAATATTATACACACATCTAGAAGAACACAATAATTGTGTGTACTGGAGTCCATATGGGCTTGCATGAATGTTTACCTTTTTGCCAAGAAGTAACTAATGCAGCTTTTGTTTTCTTGATAGGTCCCAAGAGTGTTTATCAATGGGACTTGTGTTGGAGGTGCAACAGATGCTCAAAAGCTTCATGAGGAAGGCAAACTGCTTCCTTTAGTTCATCAGTGCCAAATGAAAGCAAATTACTGAGCAACCATCTCTAGCTTAGCTTCGTCTTCCTTTGTATGAACAGAATTTCAGATGAATTCAGAAGATCACAGACACAGGGCACAAGCTGCACTCGACAACCTCAACCCATGGCTTTCTGAATCACAGATCACTCTCTGACAGACTTTATGGACCTGGCAAATTACTTGGTGTCCTTGCCTCAGCTCTCCCACAACCCAGATGGTCATTAGCAAACATTATGTAACTCTTGGGGCTCTTAGTGAGACAGTGGTGTCATTTCATGGTGATTACATTCTGCTCCAGGGAAGTCCAGACTCTGTAAAAAGAATCCTGTGGGCTTTCCTTTCTAGCTTTGTCTCAATAAATTGTCAGTTTAATTTAATGGTTTCTTTAAATATAATTATTCTCTGTCAAACTGAAGGAAGCGTGAAGCAAACCCATTTTGTAGTGATACTGGTGTGTGCATGTCTGCCTCTCTTGTATTCCAGTGCCTGATCATCCAGCTCCCAAATCGTGTGTCCACTGGAACAGAAAAGGGAATAAAGATTCTGGCAGCTTTAAGGAGTGACAGCTTTCACCCTTACTCTGCACTGGCACTCAGGAATGTCCTTCCAGGGGGCCAGGCAGCTCGGGCACTCAGCTGCAGCTACAGACTACGGTACAACCAATCCAACAGGAGCACCAAACATAAGACCAAGGGAAGTGGGCCTAATATGCATAGAGTTTATTTAGTACTTAAATTCTACAGTCAGAATGCAGTTTACTAGCCATTTTAACTTTCAGTTAAATGTCTAAAGAAATGACTAAAATTCCATAGTTTCAGCACAATGTACATCCAAAGTCAGACCAGGCAATGCCAAGACTCTTGGTTATTTCAAAGAAGTTCATATGCAAGTAGAAAATTATATCTCATTCTTCAGTTAAAGGGACCATTACACAACTAAAGGTGCACACATTAGAATAAAAACATTAGTCAAGGAATTTTTTACTCACTTTTTGTGAATTAAGACTCCTGTTATTTCCACTGCTTTCAGCACTGAATGTACCTAAACTCCTTTTTTCCCCTCAAGGGAAAAAAGCATCAATCTTTAATTCCAGCTAACTAGGACTACAAGAGTCCTTTAAACTTGACAGCTTCATTTTTGTGATGCAGGTTTGAACTAAGTTTAAACTGCATCATTTGTAGAAAATCTTTAGTATACAGTTGCCTGCATTATGCATCTTTAATGTGTAATCAGCTAATTAAACACACTGACCTTGTTTCATTTTAATTATTGCAGTTTACTGTATGGTGCTAGGACACAGTCATCAAGGTAAACACACAAATGTGCATCTCTCTCTTAATTTACACTTAATAAAGCAATTTATTTTGCACATACAGTCATAAGAATACCAAGTATTCTTTTTCTCTGTGTAGAATTCTTCGGCCAGTGATGTTATTTTCAGAAGCTTAACAATTATTTTGTCCCCAAAGCTGACAAACCCATTACATAAAAATAACAACAATAGAATGCAAAGGAATTTTTCAAAGACCTTTTCATTTTGTTCCCTGTTTAGGGGCTTGGTTTTTTAACCAGTAGTCTAAAATAACCCTTTGAGTTCCAAGTTCTGGAAATCCCAGGGCACTGTCACTTGAGGTAAATTCTCTTGCAGCTGTTGAAACAAGCTGTGTGCCTGCAGATCCAAGTGAGTGCCCTTTCATTAAATAAGATCTAGGCACCCAAAGGGTTAATCATGTTTCTTTTTAACCGTTTTAAGGCTCCCCATCCAAACAGTTTTTCATTAATTGTGTATAATTCCACAGAAAGTAGCAGCAAGACAGTGCCTTTGTTACTGGATGGCACAAAGCCATGTTACATTTAAGTTAATGAAACGTGATATGGCAGTTCAAGTGTGGTTCTACTCCAGCAAAAATAAAACAAAACAAAACAAAATGAAGAAACTCAATAATAGTCATTAAAAATTTCCTTTTTTTTTTGTGCCCCGCATTGTCTCCAGGACAAAGCTGTTTATCTTAAAATATGCTTGCCCTGGGATCTGAATTTTGAAATTTATCCACTAAAAGATCTGAATACCTGCTCATCCCATGCTTCTAAGAAGCACAAGAAGCTGGAAACAAACACTGAGTTATTTAATAAAGCACACAGAGCTGTGAATGTGCCCATGTGTTGCTTTTTAAATACAGAACTATTTTTAAAGAGTAGAACTGCACTTTCACAGGAGAATGAAAAGACATTTTATTTGTAACTACTTGTGCTTAACTCTTAAGCTGGTAACATTAGGAAAACAGCTACTTATACTCATTATTTGTTAATGAAGCATTTGTAAAAGTTGTCAACATACCACATATATATGCAAATATATATATATATATTTTAACTTAAATTCAGAATGCAGAAATACCTAAAGAAACCACACTGTACTGTATCAAAATCATAAATCCAGATATGTAAGCACACATATATAAGACACCATACCTTCTGCTGAAATTAGCTCATCTTTTATGTTTTCCCTCAGAGAAGCACATCCATAAAACACTGTCCTGGACAGTGTTTTACCTTTCCTCCAGAACTCTTCCTCAGCCATTTGTACACTCTGCTGTGTCATGGGAAGATGAAATCTCTACCATTCCAGCAAGAAAGTCATGAGAACAGCTGCTTACAGCATATCTGTGCACTGCAAACCACTGCAGACAGCAAAACCAACCTAGAAACTGGTGAACTTCAGAGAAACTAAAGGATTAAAAGCAGAAGCAAGACAAATGATTCTTTACTTCACATCCTATTCTTTGAAGGCTTTCTCTAGTCAATGCTGCAAAGAAGCGGTCTGTTTATCGAGAATATTAAATGTTTTCCTAATTCTGCATGACAGCAGCTTGATACTAACAGAATGAAAAGTTTCAAATCACTGAACTAATTCTAGAAATAAGCTTTACATTTGAAAAGCCATTTTGAAAAGCCAGTTGTAAGAGGCTACTTTTTTTCAAATAAAGCCATTCACAGGCAGATGTTGGATTTTTGTAAATAAATATAGTATACTTTTGTCACTGATTTTTACACAGTGTTTTACCAAAAATCTGACAGATATAGCAAATTAGATTTTTGGTAAGAGATGATATAATAAAGAAATGAAAAAAACTGTTCATTATTTAAAAAGATAAATACTATGCTATCAGTTTGGTGCAGGGAGCCAAGCAAGCACACTCAGTGATAGCAAGAAGGCAGAAGAATAGAGGCAAAAAAAAAAAAAAGGAATGGATGAGAGCTCGTGGAAAAAAATTCAAGTATAGGCCTGAGGTGACAAGATGGAAAAGGAGAAAAACCCCCAACACTAACAGAGAAAAGGGTAAAGCAAAAGAAGAAATTAAAAAAAAAAAGGAACCAAAACTAAAGCTTCTGTTATGGTGGCTGTGAGCTTGGGACAGGGTTAAGCAGCATTTGCAATGCAGACAAATATTTCATAGTCTTTCTACAGAGCCATTATTAAAATACATTTCCCAAACTGCTGGTGTGTTTTTAAGCCATGAATATGTACTTTGTTGAATAGCCTTTTAAAGCCATACCCATTTATGGGCACCAGTTATCCACAGCAATGTAGAACATAAACCCCCTTAAGATTTACTGTTTAACCAACAGCAAGGTTTTAAGCAGCAAGGTATTTTCATGCCAGTTATTAGCAGCCCTCACACAGTGGGCATTTCGACTGGCCCTGCTGACCTCAGAGCTACACCCACCTTTAGACTTCTCTTTTCTGAAACACAGAGGACTGTAGTCTAATTCTACAAGCACCTTGAACTCTCCTACTCCTTGCTCCAGGTCTAAAATTCCTGACATGAAATTCTGTTTCTTGGCAAAATTATTATTGTCATTACTGAATTTATTATACAATGCTGATGTGCTCACTGCATTATTTCTTGAGAAACCTTGAGAGCCTCCTGCCCTCTCCACATTGTTGTGTCTCTTCCACGAAGAAACCTGACCTTTGATGCTCATTCCTTACAGAAGAATGTCTCACCTCTGCTGTGCTTCCAGCCACGACATGCTTTTCTTCTTTCTTAAAGCTAAAGTGCCTGAACATTAGAGCCTTAGACAGAAAAGTCTAAAGCTCCAGAACTGTCAAGCAGGTCACAGTGAAATGGCAGTCAAACTGAAACCAGTTAACTCTGTTAGGTATCGAGAAACCTGCATTTGCCTGGTCTGCAGCTGCACTCTGCATTTAGACTTATTTTTATTCAGTATTTTGAATGAAACTATCTAGCTTTAAACTTCTCCCTGCTCAATGTTTACTGATAAACTGCAGTGCCCAACTATAGCCCCTTTTCTGCTTTTTCAGTCAGTGTTCCTCCAATGCAAAGACCACTATTAATTTGAAAGTCTCCTTTTTGGTGAAAGGGTAGGTAGTTTATTGTACACTAAACTAAAGCTTACTCTTAGCAACTTTAACTTAGCTCACGTTTTTTATTCTTTTTGAAGCATTACAGTAATTATTGCCTCTTTACATGTCTAGACAGTGTTTTGGAAATTATCAGTTTAATAACTAAAGACTAGAAACAGGACAAATACAGGTTATTTGTCCTGTCATGCTGTCCCCTAAAATTCAGTGTATGGGCAGATAAAAACGATCCAGTCTATGGACAAGGAATATGCAGCATCATTCTTCTATGCCCCTTACAGGAAGAGAATGACAAAACCAGAAAGAAACCCTCAGAAAGGTCCACATACTATAAAATTTCAGCTGTCAGCATTTACTTCAGTTTCCCCTCTCTGTGCAAGTCTTGAAGGAGGAGCAGATAACAACATGGTCTCATCAGTGCTGGTATTACATCGCATAAACCACTGAGAATATCCTACTTCTAACTAGGTTTTTAGTCCAGAGATACTATAAATGTTTAGGAGCATATTCTGCACCCCAGCAGGGATGACCACCTTTTATCACTGGTCACAGCTATCCAGTGTCAACAGATACAGGAGCTACAAATTCTATTAGTCCTACTGAAAAGTTCATCTTCACTTCCACACTCTAGTTCAAGGAATTGCATTTTAAACTGGACTGCTTGCAAAGATGCAACACCACTATATCCATTCATTCAATCTGTTAGTAACTACTCTAATTTTTAATTGCAATAAATTTGCTTGAAAGTTACTTGAAACACCTGTTTTAAGTTTTCATTTTATATTTAGTCCAAAATATTTTCTATTACTTCACAAATACTACTTCAAATAAGAAAAAGTACTTGCAAAAGATACTCATCTATCAGTTATTTTTGACATCTCTAGCTCAGAAGGAAACACCTAATCAGATGTTTGACTATTGTGTCATTTAAAACACATTACTACCAAACCCAACCCCAAAATATCAGTGCATTTACTTGAAATAATTATTAACATGTATTGAGCAAATGAGTTTGCCCCCCATATTCATGTTTTTTTGCTTAGAGCCTAAAAATGATGCGCAATTTTTCAAGAGAAATGGCTGCTTTTCTTTTTCCAAACTCAAAAGTGCTACGTCTCAGCTTTCATAGGAACACTTGGTAGGTTCTAGAAGTCACCTGAGGAGCTGGTGGCAGTCCTGTGTCCTCCAAGCATTCTGTCAGAGCAGTGATTAATTCAGGAGTGATACATTCATGTTGGCTGAAAGGCAACACTCTACCCAGCAGTTCTTTAAAGCCTGCTTTAATGTCAGGAAAGGCTTCCCTCACTGCATGAAGGGAGAGTGTAAGGAGCAGAATACCTTCAGTAACATGTAACATCCTATTTTAGCACCAAAAGAGATATCCCTGCTACAGAATGCAAGCTTTGAATTTATAATCAATAGGAATGAGGCATAATGAAAATTGTTACAAGTACCAAAAGTATAGTAGGAACTTCCATTTTACATTTAAAAGCTCAGGTTTTAGGCAGAAAAATACGGTCTTGCATGTCATTCACCACTATGGGTAAACGTGGCATTTTTATAAATCATAACTATTTTCAAATTAACATCAAATTCACTGTTTAAAACAGCCAGCTTTAGCATTAAAAGAGGCTGACATACATATGTTTTAGAGGAAGTTGTAAAAGCATCACTAAAAAACCTTTCTAATCTTCTAAGACTGATCTACTAAAGAGATCTTTTAACTTCCCCCCTATAGACACATATATAAAACACAGAATTAAATACATGTACACTTAAATTGCTATCAATTTCTGTTCCAAAGTGGTAGAATACTCACTGGCTTTCTCCTTGTCACACTCTTACTACTATCAGACTAAAAATAAAAAATAAAGGATCCAGTTTCAATCACTTCCTAAACAAGAGTTTGTGAACATGAAGGAGGCAACTGTACAGTTCATAAAAGTTTTTAAGAATTGGTCACTATAAACTGGAGGTAGTTTTGAAATATGTTAGCTTGAATTAATTTACGAAATCAGAAGTAACACTAATCTACAAAAAGATTTTTAAAAACTAAATACTCTCCTGTTAGGAAGATTGTTTCTAAGTCACTGAATACATTCTTTTGGAAAAAAAAAAAAGAAAAAAAGAAAGTAGCTTTTTGTTTCTGGTTGTTCCCACTCAGGTGAGCAGGCCAAGACACATGCACTTGTTGGTCTTGCTCACTGAAAGTGTGCTGATGCTTCTTGAAGTTGTGACAAGGACTGAATGTGACATCCCAGTCATTTCCAAGGCCTTTTTCTACTAAGAACAGTTTTTAGAACTTCCTGTAAAGCATTTTAATTCTAAACTAGTGTTTTCGAAATTGTATAGTGCAGAAACTGCCCCTCAATTTATCTAAAGAGATATTTCCTCCTGAAAATCCAGATGATAATCCAGAGAGAAAAAGATTAGCACGAGCTCTTGCACTTTCAGTTTTATCAGTATAAAATGTCCCTGGGTAACTTTTACACTGTATCACAGTCACATGGTCTCAACACATACCAGAAAAAACTCGTTTTGTAGCTTTTAACTGTAACCATGGAAACTGCTGAACATTAGTAACACTTAAAATACAAAGATTTTAAAAAGCCCAAAGAAAATTCCCTCTCAATGAAGTTGCTGTTAAATTGCCATTATTAAAAATACTAAGCTCATTTGTTTCCAGCCCCATTCTAGAAGTAACTCATGAATTTATTCTTGCAAATAAGCATTCCACAGCAACGGGGGAAATTAAAATCTCTCCATATTTATAATCTACTATAAATGAAATTAAATTATATACTATGTAACCCTGTAACCACTTTTAGCAAACTTCTCACTGTTATTTTAAATTGTGTGCAATAGGAAAAATAAAAAAAGAGATTTCTCATCTGCTTTTCTTGTTTTCCCTTCACAAAAAGGTAACAAAGAATCACAAAGCCATGATGGTTGGAAAAGAGCTTTTAAGATCAAGTCCAACCATCAACCCAACACTGCCAGGTCCACTGCTGAGCCATGTCCCTAAGCACCACATCAATGCAGTTTTGGAACGCTTCCAGGGATGATGATTCCCCCACCTCCCTGGGCAGCCTGTTCCAATGCTTGGCTGCAAAAAGAATTTGAGGTTCAGCCCCACCAGTGCCCAGTACAGGGGGGAACAATCCCTGCCCTGGTCCTGCTGCCACACTATTCCTGATCCAGGCCAGGATGCCCTTGGCCTTCTTGCCCACCTGGGCACAGCTGCCTCTTGTTCACCCACTCCTGACCAGCACCTCCAGGTCCTTTTCCACTGGGCAGCTTCCCAGCCACTCTGCCCCAGCCTGGAGCACTGCACGGGATTGTTGTGACCCAAAGGCAGGACCCAGCACTTGGCCTTGTTGAGCCTCATACACTTGGCCTTGGCTCATGGATCCAGCCTGTCCAGATCCCTCTGCAGAGCCTCCCTGCCCTCCAGCAGATCAACTCTTTGGGTCAGCCTCGTGTCACCTGCAAACTGACTGAGGGTGCCCCTGATCCCCTCGTCCAGATCAGCCATAAAGATACAGAACAGGACTGGCCCCAACAGTGAGCCCTGGGGAGCACCACTGATGACCAGCCAGCAGCAGGATGTGACTCAATGCCACTCTCTGGGCCCAGCCATCCAGCCAGGTTTTTAGCCAGCAAACAGGGCACCTGTCCAAGCCACAGGCTCCTAGCTTCTTCAGGGGAATGCTGTGAGCAACAGTGTCCAAGGACTTGCTGAAATTCAGGCAGACCACACCCACAGCCTTTCCCTCATCCACCAGGGAGGTCACCATTCTTAGGAGAAGATCAGGCTGGTCAGGCAGAACCTGCCTTTCATAAAGCCACGCTGGCTGGGCCTGATCCCTGGCTGTCCTGCATGTGCTGTGTGATCAAGATGATCCGTTCCACAACCTTCCTTGGCACCAAGGTCAGGTCTGTGGTTTTCTGAATCCTCCTTCCAGCTCTTCTGCTCAACAGGTGTCACACTGGCCAACCTCCACTCGTCATGAGACCTCCCTGGTTAGCCAGGATTGATGATAAATGGTGGAGTGGCTTGGGTGGATTCCATCTAGCCCCACAGACCTGTGAGCATTTAAGTGGAGCAGTACGCCACTGTTTCCTCCTGAATTACAGGGACTCCATTTTGCTCCTTGTCTCTGTCTTTCCAAGGACAACTGGTCTGACTATTAAGGACTGAGGCAAAGAAGGCATCAAGTACCTCAGCCTTTTTCTCATCCTTTGTGGCAATGCTTTCCCTCACATGCAATAAAGGATGGAGAGTCTCTCCTTGGCCCTCCTTGTGTTGCTGATGTATTTGTAAAAATACTTTTTGTTATCTATTACGGCAGTGGCCGAATTAATTTCTAGCTGGGGTTTCACTTTTCTAAGCTTCCTGCACAACCTAGCAACATCCTTGTAGTCCTCAAGAGCAGCCTACCCCTTCTTCCAAAGGTCTTTCCGGCCTGAGTTCCAGTGACATCTCCCTGCTCAATCAGGGCAGTCTTCTCCAGTGGCTCATCTTTCAGCACATGGGGACAGCCTGTTCCTGCATCTGTAACATCCTTGAAGAATGTCCAGCCTTCCTGGACCTCTTTTCCCTTCAGGATTGTCTGCCAGGGACTCTCTCAACATATAAGGCCAAAGACTGTCCTCTGGGGCTCCTCAGCTTCCTCTTACAGCCTCCTCGATGACTTCAAGGTGTTGCTCAATGCTCCGGAGGTGATCCATCTGCTTCCTGGCACAGCCGGTCTCTGCTGCTGCTGAACTCCTGGGGGACAAGAAGTGGCCATCCTGCAGTCCAACCCCTGCTCCTGTGGCTGATAAAGGCAGCATGTCCTTGGCAGGTGCTGAGACTGCTGCTGCAGCAGGGTTACCTGCAGCACAAGAACTCCCAAGTTCACAAGGAGTTGGACAACATCATGGCCCTCTTCAAGTACCCTGCTGAGGAGCTGGATGTGGCCACGCTGATGACCAGGCTGACTCCAGCGCTGGTGGAGAGCAAGAGCAGGGTCTAGCAGGCTGACATGAAGTGTTTGCTGTGGTGGTGTCTTCCTTGAGGCCAGGCAAAGCTACCCTTCTTTTCAAGGCAGGGGATGCTGTGAAACTTGAGGACAACAGGGATGGAGGGATCCATGTGGTGCAGGGCAGGCTGGCCAGGAAGACTTGGGTGAAGCTTGGGGACCAAGGGTTTGTAAAGCACACTGTGCTCCTGCCATCATCCCATCATAACAGGGGGTCCTGTTTGCTCCCTGGGACAGATCCAGACTGGCTGTTGTTGGCTCACAGGACTCAGAGCACAGTCACTGTGGATGTCACACAAGGGATGATGCTCTGTGGAGCTCCAGCTCACGCAGAGCCCAGGCTGGTCAGGGAATTAAGTCCAACAGGAGCTTTGAGTGTGTGTATGTGAAAAAACCAACTGCCTTGGGAAAATGAGCATGCTGGAGACAAGGAAGGTGGGTGAGGGAGTGGCAATGCCTTTCTGAAGGGCCATGGAGCAGGGCTGCCAGCTGTGCTTCAGGACTCTGAAGGGCAATGTGACTGCACTGCCAGCCATCATCAGGAGTGTCCAAATGCACAGGGTGTTTCTGCACGGTGCCAAGGTGACAGCGGTGACATGTGGCTGCCCCCTCCAGTGGCAGGGGGATCACTGGCTACTGACAGTTAGTTTGACACTAGAGATGCAAGCGCTGAGTTTCTCTGAATCTGTTAGATTTGCATGGGACTGAAGTTCTGTTCAACCTTACAAACACCTCAGTGAGAAGCTCTAGTCAGAGATGCTTGGCGTAACACCACCTCCTGAAACATTCTGATATGTATACAATATGTCATATGCTAATAAAGTATATTTGGCTGGGAGTTGCCTGGGTGAAGTTTGTTGCCAGCAATGGACCCACTAGGAAGAGCAGATGCCTAAAAAACTTAAATCAAATCCAAAGTGAAGTTTCGAATGACATCCAAAGCTCCCGTATCAAAGCCGCAGATGTCCAACATGCCTCTGTCATCCGGGTCCGCCACTGTAAAACCGTGGGAGGTCATTCCACACACCATCAGCTTAGCAGGAATACCCATTTTCTAGAAGAAGGACAGCAAAAAATATCAGAAAACACATATAGAGTGAAACATGTGCACATGTGCAGTAACTTAAATGTGGCCAAAGGGCCAAATCTCACTTGCATAAGCCGCTGTCTGAAGAGCTGTACTGACAGAAAGGAGGAATGCCACAACACAAATGCAGGAAGCCTGGCAACACTGGGACAGCAGCTAACCTCAGCTAAGGAAACCAAATTAAAGGCTTTTGGTACTCATTTCAACTGTGTGGAACTATGTAAAGATTAAAGTCCACACACCCATGCCTGACAAATGTATTTTTGGTAGTTTCTTTAAAGCATAACGGATTGTTTGCTTGTAACTAAGAGTTTCCAAAGGCAATGTGCTTGGAGAAGGTAGTTTTCTTTGTTCTATTTAAAATTATGCAGCTGTACAGCTTGGAGCAGTCCCTTTAAAAGACAAGGGGCTTTCTTCACAAGATACTGTCACATCATCCTAGTGACACTTGTCTTCATTACTTCATTGAAACTTTCTGATATCTACTGCAGACATCAAAGTTAAATTTAGCTCTGAGAGTCAAACTTCAGTCTGTAAAAAACAAAACCGTAGTCTATCAATTATACATGGGATGCAGAAATCCATACAGTCCCTGAGTAACAAAGTTTTATGGACATTGCAGCACACTGAGCAGGGCAGGCTAATTACAAATCCTTTTAGCAATTCTGTGTTTTTTAATATGCACAATTAGTGCAATACATGTACTAATTCTGCCTAAATGCAGAATTGAGCAGTTTTAAACAATATATAATTATTTACAGAAGAAGGCTAGAACCAGACCAACCTCTAAAAGCTTTTTAGAGCTGGTACTTATTTTGTACAGTATTTATTAATCATAAACAGTCAGAAGCATGTTTACCTCTCTGTACTCTCTAAGGGCCATTGCAGGAGGAGTATTCCCAGCAAAGGTCTCGTTATCAGTAAACACAATGAAGACATCAGCAGCTGTCTGAGTTTTTTGAGCCCATATCATCGGAAGGGAACAATCAGTGGTACCCACTGGAATCTTAAAGGGACAAAAATAAATATACATGGAACACATTAATACAGAAATTAACAAACCATGGAAAAATTAATTTTGATGTAAACTTCATGTTCTACCATGTATTACTACACAAAGAAGCTTTTTTGTTAAACTTGGTCATTTTATCTTGGTTTGTCCAGGGTTTTTCTGAGTTTTTTTTTTAATATTCTTTCCAAGCTAACTCATTGTGACCTAGCACTGCCATTCTAAATTGCAATGTTTAATATCCAGCAAATGAAATAATGACATTTGCTGGGCTTTCTCTAAATCAAATACACCAAAAAAATCCAATCTTTTACTAGAGAGATACAGATTAAACAAGGTAGTAGAATTGATTACAAAGAAAATACATTGTAACTGCTGAGACTTTTTTTTTACATACTTCATACATTTTCACTAAAACTTGAGGTAAGGTCATGTCAGCTGTCACTGGACAAGGGACCATTTCATGTGAAAAGGCAACAATGTGGGAATCCTTCTCAGTCCGTGCTATAACCTGAGAAAGAGGGAGACAAAAATAATTCAGTTATATTGCTCTGAATTTTTAATGTCTGAACTGAGCCATTCCCTACCAAACACACAGCATGACAAATGCTTTAAGTCACCATGGCTCCTCATAAACAGTAATGGTGCACTCTACACTTTAAATATTCTGCAATTTTACTGCAAATAAACACTGCAAAAAGAGCTGAACGACTGCTCTAATTACTGTAACTAAAGTTACTTCCATTTTTCTTCCCTCCTCTCTGACATAGACCTTGAGCATTTCTAAACACCAACAAAAGTTCAACTCCTCTGCAATACAAGAATACAACACAAGAAGTTTTAGAATACTAAACTGAGGGGAAAGCGATTGTGAAAAAAGCCACATTGATAAAAACAGACACAAGAATTATCCCAATATTTCTTCATCTAGCCTGTATTATTCTATGAATACTTCTGAAAAAACTAAAATGCGTGCATTCATTTTTTACATATAGTAAAGCCATTTTATAATGGCTAAGATAAGTGAAAAAGCTGCCCTGACCACTTTGATTTACAGCTGAAACTAACTTCTTCAAACTGAGCTTTCCAAATGTGGTTGCCAGTAGCTTTCAGCAGTGAGACACAAGGTCACCTTCTGTAGCCAAAAAATGTTATGTGTAAGCTTCCTCTTGGTGTCTAACCAGCTTTAGAGCACCTTTGTACCAAAAAAGCAAAGCAAGCTGAAAACAGTTATAAATAAGAAATTGAAAGCCTCACCATACACATTACTGCTGCAACTGTGCTAGCATTGAGCACACTGCCCAAAACCTTTTGTGTCATTGATGCACTGACATCAACTGCAATTACAAAGCGTTTTCCTGTTGGTTCAACTGTCTGAAAAAA
This sequence comes from Lanius collurio, assembly GCA_020086605.1. Classification (NCBI taxonomy): domain Eukaryota; kingdom Metazoa; phylum Chordata; class Aves; order Passeriformes; family Laniidae; genus Lanius; species Lanius collurio. Next base: position 2,725,224 of record JACBWW010000016.1, on the reverse strand, counting down.
TAAGAGACAAAAATATAACAGGTTCACATCATTTATACATTAATTTCTTCTGCTGTTTTCAGTCCTGAAATGGGCATTTTTTACTCCTTCTGGGTAACGACAGCGCTGTTGCCAAAGTTTCAGAATTGTTACCCACCCCAGGAACTGTTCTTGGTAAGTTTTCAGAAAACACAGAACTCTTAAAAAGCTTAACAAATTGGAGAATTATTATTACCTTGAAAGCTTTGTAAAATGAGGCATCTAAAGCTTCTAAAATGTCTTCATCAGGACGCCACCAAAGCTTCCCTCTGCTTCCATGTCCAGCTTTATAGGTTTCTAATGCAACCAAAATATGGAATGGATGTATTCTACCCTACAGGTCGAAATCAAAAATAAGGATATGAAAACTTAACCTCCTTAAAAAAAAGTAACAAACTAAATGTGAAAGTAAGTTGCTACTACAAAAAAAATCTCTGGTTTAGTATATGGTTACTTTAAATTTGTTAAAGCTGAACAGTTCATGCAGTCGTTACGCCGCTGTTGGATGAACTGATACTTGGGGGTTACTGATAGTGGACCTCACTCCCTCTCAAGAATCCTCCAATTAACACCAAATGTGATGCCATCACCAGAATTCTGGTAAAAATTTTGCAGCTCTATGATTGTCCAGTGCTATTTTCCATCCCAGGCTTCCAGTAAGAGAAAGTCCCTGCCCAGCTGAAGAGAAAGGAGCTGAGCAAAGAAAAGAACCAACTTAAAGCTAGTTTTCTACCAGATACAGTAACACTGGACAAGAAATTATTTTTGGAACATAGCATTCATTTTTCTCATGCTATAAAACACTCCAAACAATTTTGGTTTTTTTGCTTTCCATATATGAATTTAACTCACATAACTTTATCAACATTTTTTTATCGTTATCCTAAAGAGTTGCAGTCCTTAACCACTGCCAGCAGCAAAACTCAGTAAATCTGAATGCCTGTTGTCTATCTTCCATCAAGGTATTGCACCATGATCTTTGCTCTCCCTTCTCCAGCGCCTGTGTAAGATTAAGGAAGAAACCAGAGAAAGGGAATTGTAGTAGGATAGAGGAAAAGGGACTTTTGTTGTTGTGCTCAATTCAGCTCTGGTGCTGAAGAATTTAAGCATCCTGATTTTCATCGTCCCAACTCACAAAACTGCTGGTCAAGACACTTGTCCTCTCTACTTTTGACTAAATCCCTGAAATTTTTATTCTCTCTTTGGGGAATTCTCTTTTCCCTCTTACTTTCCCAGCATTCTGATGGACAATAATGCAATTAGAAAAGAGGAAAATTTCACTGCCCATCTTGTTCTTCCCCTCAGCTGCTATGCTATTTCCTTAACTCACTTAAAAATTACACAATTCAGAAGAAATTGATGAACCCAAGAAGCAAAGCTTGCCACAGCAGAAAGCCGGGGGGGAATATCAAATGAGAAATTATAAAGAGAAGTTTTAAAACAGTGTCACAGGCATTAAACTGCAGTTTTTAAAAAGAATAAACTAAACATTAAATAAAGATTAAAACCCACAAAGGCTGGCGCTGATTAAGAAGAAGTTCTTACCTTTTTTAGCAGTTTCTCATTTCTCAGTTTTTCACATACTATTGCCACTTCTGAACCTCGTGGTTCAAGCACTGAATTTGCTGTCAGCTTTCCTAAATTTCTCAACAATACAGAAATAGGCATCTCCTTGAGCAATGCCTTCCAAACCTATGATGAAAGAAAGAAAAGGGAAACACAGAAAGACAAGCTTCTCAAACTGCAAGAACTGGCATCTATACACTGAATAAGTGTATTTTTAAATAAATGTACAAATTATATTAAGATCTTAATTATTTAACTATTTGGGCAAACAACTTGAAAAACAGCATAAGGGCTACTTTTTAAAGAAACCTAGACTTAAGACTCTGAACAGCATTACTCTATGGAAAATTCAAAGGTGAGGAAGTTTACCTACCTCTTTAGATTTCAGATGGTTTGTCAGGAGATGCTCTCTAACCAGACCATATTCCTCTATCAAATGAATAACCTCCAATTCATCTTTTGTGCGTTTTACTTTCTCCACAGCCTCCAGGTACTTCAGGAGCCTTTCAGTCTCAGCAGAAACCGCTTTCTCTTTATAAGCTTCTTGGACATCTTTCCACCCCTTGGTAATATATTTAGTGACTATAGCAATTCCTGATGAAAAAGAAAACCATTTCTCAAGCAGGATTACCATCTGTACACTGGCATTTATCATTCTAGCATGCAAATGAATCTGCAGGTTTCATTGTCAGACCTGCCAATCACCTATTGAAAAGGTCAGCCACACACAATTTAGGGCAGTAATTTTAATTATTGTATTCATCTCGTTAGAATTAAGGAGCTTTATCTGTTTCCTACATTGCCCAGAGAAGCTGTGGCTGCCCCATCCCTGGAAGTGTTCAAGGCCAGGCTGGATGGAGCTCTGAGCAGCCTGGTCTAGTGGGAGGTGTCCCTGTCCATGGTAGGGAGGTTGGACATGGATCATCTTTATAGACCCTCCCAACCCAAACCATTCTATTATTCTAAGATTTGAAGCCAACAGATCTTCCCACATAATGAAAAAGTGTTATTTCATCATTTGTAAGCAAATAGGAACAAAATGAGGGAATAGGGTTATTTTGTCTTCTCTTGGCATATGGAAGAAAAGAAGGAACTAACTCTGTTTACCTTGAAGATAAACAGGTCTATTTCTGATACGAACACCCACATTTTTAAGATTTAATTTACAGGATATCCTCACTAAGAATTCATCTACAATGGTACTTGGGTTTCCAAAATACTTCCACAGTAAATATAAAAAGTTTAAAACACAGTATTTTCAGGTAAATAAAAATTTATTACCTTCACTGGCAGGTTTTAGGTGGGACAACCTCAGAAGATCTTTATGAGACCAACCACTTCTTTGCTTATATTTTGTAACTGCTAAAGCAAGAGCCATGCCATTCTTTCCATTGTACCAATCTGCAACAGCTTTCCTCAGAGCACGGCCCCACATGCCACATTTCATGCCCTCCTTCAGATCTTTTTTAAACTGGATGAAAGTAAAGAGATGGGTTGGTATGCAACACACCTCGGGGACAGCTTTAAACGCCGCTTGTTTTGTTTTGGCATCAGAACACTGCGAGCAAACTGCGAGGGCAAAGAGCAGGGGCTCCTGTCTTGCTGCCCTGCCCTCTTGACTAAATGCTTTTATTTCTTCCACAACTTCGCAGCCTCTGCCCTCTTCAATCAGCCTTAGCAAAGCTTCGGCGTTTTCAAAGCCCAGCTTCTGTTCCTTGACGTGGTAAGCGGCGCCCTCGGAGCCGAAGCACAGGAAGTGCTGCAGCCGGGCGCTGTCGGTGAGGTGCCAGCCGGCACCGCTGGCACAGCCCGGCTCCGGTGCCGCGCCCGGCACCTGCGCTCGGCTCTCCTCCGCCTCCATCCCTCAGACTTCCAGGGGCTGCTGGAAGAATAACACATTCTATTAAGAACTACTGTTGACTGCTTGTTTAGCAAAGTAAATACATCTTGTCTATAATCTTAAGTCTTCTTTCATAAATTCAATCAGAGTGTACTCCGAGTGTGCGATAATACATGTCATTTAGAGGAAAAGTAACAAAAACTCTCTGAGTTACGACGGCGACAAACTTATTTCTTTAAAACCAACTCAGAAACTACTTAACCCCCAGTAAGGGGCACACAAAACCCATCTGGTGTTATAGCCTTTTGCCACTAATACATTACAGCACTTTCTTAGGTAAATTTTTCTACTGCACACTAAATGGCTCAAAATTCAGATCTTGCTCTGCTCTGTTTTGCTGAAGAATCACTAACATCAAACAACTGAAAAAAGTAAGGCTAAAATGAAGAACTAAGATACTGAGAAACTGTTTAGTCATACATAAACTCTCAGAGTCTTCTGGAGAGTTTCAGTGAGGCTTTTTAACAACTGAGTAGCTCAAGAACAAATTATCTTTGCTAGAGGCTGAAATAGTCTGCTGCTCCAAGTGAGATCCAAGAAAACACAGACATAACAGATTCTGTACTGCTTTACATTCGAAGTTAAGAAGCAAAAATCAGCACAAAAGTTCACAATCATTCAGGTCTTTCTATTTATACACTCCTGAGCTGCAAGAGAGTTCAGCTGCAATAATTGTAGGGTAACACCACTGCTCTTACTTGGAGAACATTCAGTACAGTAAAATTCAAGCCATGACATTTAAAATGAAGCAAATGCAGGTGAAATGAAATCAGCAGGGTAATGGTAAGAAAATCCCTCATCATCACTGCCTCCATAACATTACTAGCACAACAATAAATTTAGTTTACTCAGCTCTCACCAAACAATAAAAATACACTAAATAGCAGCGAGAGCTCCTACAGAAAACCAAAAAGCCAGCACCAATAATCCACTCCCTCAAATTGCATATAAATCTTAAAATACAGGCACTAAAGTCTGAGCACACACAAATGGCATTTCAAAGAAATCCACTAAACAACTTTCAAGAACTGCAGATACCTACTTTTGACTTTTTCTCCTTGTTCAGAAGACAAATAAAAGTGGATTTGCTCTACTTACCAGGATAAGCTAGCAAAATAAATGTCCCTAATGTAGACAGAGGGGTTTCCCCCCCAGTTTAGGTAAGCAACACTTTGATTTACAAACAATTTCCCTACTTCTTTGAAAGAGAATTTCCCTTCTTCTGCAAGTGACCAGAAATGCACCTTTCCTCTGGTTTTGCATATCTGCACTGATCTGCATCCAGAATTAAACAACAATCATCAGTGCTCCTGTTACATTCTATAAACTCGTAAAATCATAAAAATAGAAGCCATACGCTGACACCTGGTTTAAGAAAGCAGGTTTCAGCTGAAATTTACTACGAAATATCTTTCATTGCATTATTTAGACGATTGGTGCTCAGCTGAAATTATATATTCTAACCATGTTTCCTGCCAAACCTATTTAAATACACATCATGGTTGAGCTGGCTTTTCCCCTGACATCTGAAGCATGCAAATACACTGAAGATAACAAGGCTGGTATTCCCCATGCATGAATACCACATCAGGACCTTTTCATGTCTAAATACATTTTATTTCAATACAGTTCCATTAGCTCATTTCATTAAACAATCAGGAATGTTTCATAATAAACACAGAAAGCTCAAACAAAAAATCCTGAAATCAAAGTAAGCATCTATTTATTTATCAGGAAAAAAAAAGGTACATGAAAGATACTGAGAAATACCATTATCCTGAAGGAAAAAATAAGAATGGGAAGCATAAAGGATCACCCATGAACAACAAGACCTCCATGTATATAAAATATTTAGAATAATTTCTTGCTGTAGCTTTCATGCTGCTACTGTAATAAATATTACTGCATTAAAATTAGACAAATGGGAAAACTCTTAGGGATATTAACAATGGATAATTTTATGTTTACTTTTACATGGAGCAGGCTATTCATGGAAACACAACACCAGAAAGAGACATGCCTGCATCCATATGCTTCTGACACAGACTCATAATAAAGATAGTTAAAAATAGGTTTTCTGACACGTAGCTCTTTAATCTGCTTTCTTAGGAACATACTATGAGCTACAAGCCCAGATGCTCTTACGATTTCCAACAACTGTCTAATACAAATTTTAAGTTCTTTAAAATATTTTAAAAATTACTTTTGAAATCTGCAATAGCTGATGCAAACCACCAATCTCACTATGGAACAGTTACAGCAAAAGTATCAGATTTACGCTTCACCAGGAGCTACTGGAAAAGCACTTATTCACAGCTGAGCTGCTCGAGTCATGTTAGCCATTTCTAACCCTGAATTACATCCCAGCCTCACAAGTTGCCAAAGCTATTCCCTCCCTTGCACCAGTCCCTCTCGTCTGCCCAGACCTCAAGCTTATTTTTTCCTTTAACACCTGTAGGACAGAGACACCTTTCACCCTAACAGGTGGATAAATGCAAATACTCACTTAACACATGCTCTACTATAAGCCTGCTCTTCACCTGCTGAGCTGCAGCAGGGAACTTGAATTTAAAACACCCGTGGAGAATTCATCAACAATATTCTGGCTCCATAAGCATTTCCAATTTCTAAGCTATGAGAATGCAAACAGCAATGTGAAAAGCCTTAAAAGTCCCAGATGGGGAGTTTTATAACAAAGTTTGTTAAGCTAAACTCCACGGTTGTTTACTATTATTAATGAAAGAGAAAAGCCACTATACTTCAACCACCATATAAATTTATAGGTAATATATGGCTTTGACTGCTCTGAAACAGCCTCTAAAGCAGTTACCTGTTGACTGGGAAGTCAGTATCTTTATGTTGTTGCACCATGACATAATTCAGTTCCTTAAGCTGACCTTCGTTAATTTCTATGACTTTTCCAACTTGCCTTAGCTTTCCCAAGAAATAAAATGTCTTCCAAGTTTCATGGATGGATGAAAAAAAAAACACATAAAGTACAAAGCTTCAACAGAACAATAGATTCTAACCAAAGCTCTTAAATATAACTGCTATGTTAACAACGAATCAAACTTTGCAGCGAAATCCCATGGAATTAAACTCTGAAAAAGTCTGATCTTTTATGACAAAAAACTGCAGCATTAACATTTTAAAGACAACGTTTCAAATCACCTTCAAATACTTCAAAACCATATATTCTTCATTCTACAATGAACAGCATTCCCCTCCTCTGCTCTCTAAATTCTGCGTAAGCATTAAACTGAACACTATAAGGAACGTCTCCTAGTTAACTGAGCAGAGAGACCACAACCATCACGATGAGCTATGGTTGTAACAAAACAGGCTGTGCTACAGCACAGCTCTGACAACAAAGTTCTCATACTTCAGAAAATAAGCACCTCTGTGTCAACTGGGATGCACTTCCCAAATCATCAATGGAATGATGCACAATGGCAGCACAGCAGATACCCGACAATACGAACCACACACCTGCCCACGCATTTCTACTGCAGAATTTGCAAGAGCCTGTCTGCTTAAAAAAATGTACTGACTGGGGGGCAAAGGCAGCTTAGCTGACGTAGCACAGAATTAGGAGGTAGAAGCACCTAAAGCGGATACCCGAAGAGCTTTGATCACAGCTGTCAGTCTCTATAAAGACGATAAACACGCGTGACGGGGGAGCCGCGTAAAGCCACGGACACGCCCGGGAACGCCCCGCGGGCCCCTCACGCCCAGGTGCCCCCCAGAGTTGCCCCTCTGGCCTCTCCGCGTTCCCCGCACGGCCCTGGGGTCCCCCGCTCCCCCCGCAGCCCGGGAAGCGCCACTTGCCTGCGAGGCCGTGGCCCAGGCGGGGCCGGGCGGGGCCGCAGCCCCGGGGGCCGCGGGGCGATGGGCAGGGGAGGCACCGGGGACACCGAGCGGCGGCCGGGCCGCTGCGGGCG
>JACBWW010000016.1:2359509-2717414 GCA_020086605.1 Lanius collurio | reverse complement strand
TGCGGGCAGCGGGGCGTCCCCGCCCGAGGGGGCCCGGCCCCAGCGCGGGCTGTGCGGCCCGGCCCGGCCCTCGGCCCGGCACGTGTTCCGCTGCTGCTGGGCCGCTCGGCAGGGATTGCCGCGTTGAGTCACAGCAGCGGTTCGGTTGGGAAAGGCCTCGGAGATGAGCGAGTCCAGCCTGTGATCCAATACCATCTTGTCAACCAGACCATGACACTGAGTGCCACCTCTAGTCTTTCCTTAAGCACCTCGAGGCGCGGTGACTCCATCACCTCCCTGAGCAGCCCATTCCAGTGTCTAAATACCTCTTGGAAAAAATGCCTCTGAATGTCCAATTTAAACTTCCCTGCTGAAGCTTACGACTTAAGGATGGGGAGGTGTTCGGGTTACAGAGCCCTGGGAGTGAGGACGTTCTGGGAAAGGGCTGTGCCCAGGCTGAGCTCTGGGGCTTGGCAGTGGCTGGATAGCCTTCAAGTGGCAGCCTGACCTTCTAGAATATTCGATTTTGTGTTGAAATGCGTTTAAAATCTTTGGTGAAACTATGAGTATATGGTTATTACAACAGAGAAATCTACACAGGATTTCAGCCAAAGAACCAAAATTATTTTACTCTAGGTTTCATTGAGTTGTAGTTTCTCTCGTGTCTTTTTCTCAGAAATGAAGTCCAGACAGGCTTCTTTGCTGTTTTCATTTGACTAATAAGTTAAACTTCCACATACGAAATATTTGAACCTTTTGGGCTCTATGTTATGCAAATGCCTTGCTTGAATGTACAGCATCTTTGGTCTACTACCGTGGGTCTTTGTCTGGAGATAGCTGTTAAAAGTTCTGCTTTGGACTTGCTGATAATGCCTTTAAAAACAGTATTGTTTTCAGTTAAGCAAAGGACGGGGGGTGACCAGAGATATTTTAATCTTCTCTGCTTCTTTTTTAAAATCCAACTGTGTTGTAAACACAGCATCACCATACACAGGTTCAGAAGTTCCTGAAATAATTTCTTTTTGCCTGTCTTGTTTCAGTTTTTTTTACTCAAGACGTGTTAAAGCCCATAGATAGACTTTCCCATAGCCTGGACATACAAGTCATAAACGTTGCATAATGTCTGTGTCTTCTTTCATAAGTCTGCCTTGACTGGCTGCGTCCCTTTTTAAATGGGTTACTTGAAGAGACCTCTATGTTTCCTTATTTCAGGCTGTAGAGGAGCGCAAGTTGAAGAAATATGGAGTTTGGAGCCAGAGAACTTTGAAAAATTGAAGTAAGGCACATGTCTTTTACTCACTTTTTATTCATCTGATGTCCCAGAAAGAATGTGTTCTAAACTCAGGTGTATTTTTGGTGGATTTTTTGTTTGGGGCATTTTGTATTTGTATTTTTTCCTTTAGTTTCCACAGAAGTTCAGTAGGATTTTGATTTAATGGAATACTTGGCAGTTAAATTGCTTTTTATTAGTGCTGTGGTGCTTAATTAGGTTTTGAAAGAGATGCTGATAGTAGCTAGAATGTGGAAATAGATTCCTAATGATTTTGCCATTAGCTTGCATTATATCTTTTAACAAATTTTGGGGTGAATTTCTGTTCCTTGCTTTATCTCCCTTCTTCCTCACATCACATGATGTTGCCTCTGTTGTCTTAAATTATTTTCCTGTCCTTAGATACCTTTGTAACTCGTTTTTCCTGCAGAACCACTTCCATATGTATGTGAAGGCAAATAGGCTTTTTATAACTGACAATGACTGGTGTCATGTGGAACAATTCTGCCCTCATTATGCAACATGATTCTTATAACATTTTGCCCATGATGTGTTGTTATCCATGCTCACATACAGGATTTTAAGAGGAAAATGTAATTTAACCTGGACCATACTTTAACCTGGACCATTCTCCTGTATCTTGTGCAAATATCCTATGCTTGTAGGATTAATCTTTCCAAAGATGCAGCAGTTAGTACAGAGGATGTACTTCTAGAATTTTTGACTGAAGATATTTGACAAGCAACACCTGAATGGCAGAAATGCTGCCTAGGATGCTGTCTGCACTGTCAGAACATTTACCTGTTTGTTCATTAAGTGACAGCTTTGCAAGTCCTGGGAGATGGCCAGCTTCCTTCCCCCCTTCCCATTTACACCTGCAGTATTTTACACAGTGTATAAACACTAGGAGTGAAAGAATATAGGAACATCTTGGTTTTTTAAACAGCAGGTCCACTGAGAGAATTTGAAAAAATGCATCTCAGACTTCTGATCAGAGCTTAGGAAAAGTTTCTGACACAGTACAGGTGTATGTTTGCCTTTTGTAGAGAAACTTTTTGTGATGATGACCTTTAGATTTAAGTTGATGAATAAGTTTTTATCTTACTATAATTGTAGATTTGGTAAGAACTATTTCCTTTATTGATAAATTTTTGTGTTCTGGGAATACTAAATACAGTGCAACATGTAGTAAAAGCTGTTTACTATTCAAGACATGCAGTATGAAAAGCAAGACCCATTTTTACTAGAAGAGAAAACTGGGCTTCTCTCACTTGTTGGTGAGATAACTCAAAGCATGAAGTTTCAGGAGAGCTCCTCTTTGGATATTTCTTCTGTGTCTAGAAGGATTACCAAAACTTTAGCTTGTATATGATTGAGAAATGCTTTGACAGCTGTTTATCACTAACCAACTGAAATGAGAGTTCTGCAACAGTCAAAGTTGCAGTAACTGGGAAAACTGGTCCTGACTTTTGAAAATTCCAGGCCAAATGCTAATTCAGGTTGGGATTGTTTAGCACTTACAGAAAGAAGCCTGAATTGTCTTCTGCCTAATTAAAAGAGCACATCTGAAAATTTCAGTGCAAGTTCCTCATGTTTAGAAGGAACTAACAGAATTACCATACCAGCATACAGATAAATTACAGTACAGATAATTTTGGTATTTTTCATCAGTACAGGTGACCTTTTTCATATAAATTTTGTTTTTCAGGCCGGTACATGGGCTGATTTTTCTCTTCAAGTGGCAGCCTGGAGAGGAGCCAGCAGGTTCTGTTGTCCAGGACTCCAGACTGGATACAATATTTTTTGCTAAGCAGGTATGACAAGTTCAGTAATTGTTTTAGACGTGTCATGAAACATAGCTTTTAATACCAAAAAAAAAAACTATTTTTTTGTTAATATGTACAGAAATTAACATTTTGCAAGGTGAAATAGCTTCAACAAATTCTGAGAGTAGGAGCTGTGTATTGAAAGGTGATTAACAAAGCAAATCAGTTTGATCTGTCAAGTCAGACAAAAATAGCAGCCATGGAAGAGTAAAGCTCTTATTTATTTGTCAGCCCTCACCCACAAAGTAACTCAGTTTTCTGTGCAGTAAACAGTGACTTAGTTAATGTTCTCAGCAAAATGAGCAAACTACTTCTTTTGAAACCACTTTCAACAACTTCTTGAAAGAAATTTATTTTGGTCCTGTTTTTATTTCTTGTTTTCCTCAAAAGCTCTGAAGCTGCGGCAGTATATGTTGGATAATGCTTTCCTTTAAGGGTTTGCAGACCATTTTGGCATGCAAGTTTTAGGCATTCAAATCAGAAAGGTGAATTTAAATTAGAAATAACAGGAAAATTTTGTTTTGCTGGTGTAATCTATTGAGTTTTATTAGAGTAGTACTGAAATTCGTTTTAGAGTTAGCAGACTGCTGCGTGTGTTGTTTGCAAGCAAGAAAAGCAAGAGAAAGTGCCCAGAATGAAAGTAGGTAGTATTTAATAATGTTTTAAGGTTGTTTCTGAGCCCTGCTTCCAAAACATTGATAAATGTAACAGTCTAAACAAGAATTACAAAACATTGATATCTAAGGACAAATTATTAGGTTTTCTGTGAACTTACATAGTCTAGTTGTTGGGGTGTTTAGGGTGGGGTTTTTTGGGGGGCTTTTCTTTTTTTTTTGGTTGAGTTTTTTGTTATTTTATTTCCCACCACAAATGCAGAAGTGTTTTGAATGTAAACTTCAGAATATGAAAAAATCCACACACTTCCAGGTAAAAGTATAGAAATGCAGAAAACAATGCAAATAGCTGTCCTGGCCACTCTTTGCCTACTGATTTATTCCTTTAATAATCACCTTCCTGTTTCATTCTGTTGTGGATCAGCTTTTTAAATGCTGCTTCTTTTCATTCTTCCCCTGTTGCAGCTCTTAAGTCCTGCCAAGCACTGCCCACCATTTTTATGATACAGTGATTATCAGCAGTTTGCTAATTGTCTTTGTAGTTTGATAGCTCTCATAGGCACTGGTTTAGGTTGTGATCTCTGCCTCACCAGACATACTGTTAGTGGCCATGGGCTGTAGCTACAGAACAGCCATGAGGCAAAGAACTCAGGGAAAACCCTTGATGAAACTTTGAAAAGGTGGTTACATGGTGGGAGGAAATGACTGTGATCAGAATCTAGAGAGGGATTTTCTTGGAGGGTGTTGTTTTTTTGTTTTAAAGTGAAGGTAAATTTTCCCTCACTAGAGGGATTGCATCTTGTTTTCTGTGAGTAGCTGAGGTTCTCCTGGAATTGTTGTTCTTGTTAAGGCTGAAAAGTTTCAAAGCATTTGTCTTCGTGCTCCACTTCTTTTGCCTTTCTGCCCCCTCTTCGCTTTTTTGCCTGTGTTTAAAGGCAGTAGCTAAGAGGAGCTTTCTGGAGCTTTAAGATGAGATTGCAGAATGTACATCACAAAATTTGGATAATGTTAGATTTGATAACAAACCCCACAAAATTAAAGGCTAACAGTGAGAAGTCTATTTTATAGTTTTCTTTGAAATACTCATATTCTAATGTGTACTTAAGCTGAAATCTCCTTTCTAATTGTCCTTTTCATTCACCTGCTGCCTTTAAAGAGAGTGTGCTAGAGCAACTCTTAATTTTAGTATGGACAGCAATTTCTAGGAATGTTCTAGAAAAATAGTACTGCCTGGTTATGCCACTTGATGGCATGGAATAGATGTTTCAAAAGTCATTTGCAAAAAGTTTAGAGTTAGTATCTTTTTCGGTTTTTAGCATTATCTGTCAGTCAAGTGCAGTGGCTTTGCAAAACCAAAGCATTCCTTGTGGACATGTATGTGCTTGTGTTTCATATCAGTTCAGTTTTATCTGGACTGAGCTATTGTGACTGAACAATTGGAAATAGGTACAGAGAAGTTATTATTAAAAGTCAACAGAAAGAAACTGCTTCGGGTATTTTGGAGGAATCTGTTTAGTACCAGTTTAGCTCTGGTGACTTCCACACTGAGGAAAGTTAGCCTGGGTCAGAGATCCAACTTGACAAGCAATATTTTGAGGACTTGTAGTGTTTTCTTGAGTAAGTGCCTGATCTTAGGACTTGCTGCTGATGAGAGCAGGGTGCAGTGAACTTCTGTGAGCCAGTCGAGCTCATCCCCCAGCAGTTTCCTGTGCACATTTTCTGTGCTGATCTCTGCTGATCTTTGAGATGTGTCTGTTTGGCGAGTCTGTACGGGACAAAGCTGGCAACAGGTAAGTGAGAGAGAACAGGGGGTTCTTTATGCTAGGGCTGAGGTTACTGCATTGCTCAAAACCACAGTCTGAATCCTTCTGAGTCACCCAGGAGCACAAAGCAAGATGAGCAAATGTATTGAATATTTGTATTGGGAAAGAGCAAGTTCCCACCCATCGTGCAAGTGGGTTCATGTGTCTTTTTTATTTCCTCTGTATGTTTTATAACAAATTTTATGCTGGCTTAGAGGGTCTTTCCAGAAGACCTTTTACTTCATTACAGAAGTGATGATGTAAAATTACATTATGTTCATTTGTAGGCTGGAATCCCAGAACAAATAGGTTGGTTAGGGCAATTTTTATGACATTTGAGGTTATTGATCTGTATCTTCAAAACTGTCTTGACACTGGAGCCTGAAAAATCTCAACAAGTCTTTGTCTCTCTTTTCTTTCTCACACATATTCTTCTTTTAATTGTTCCCATCTGAAGACATTAGGTACAATTGGTTTTACTGCAGACCTGTTTTCAAGTGTCCTCCTGCCTCCTGCGTGGGCAAGACAAGGTTACTGTTAATATGTAACAACAATTGAGTATAGGAAATAAATTGTTTCTGTTCAACTTTATTATGTGTTCAATCTTAAAAATTGTTTCATTGTGGGGGACTTAGAGAGGTAAAAGGCTACAGCTCTCAAACTGTCTAGTAAAACATCTTTAAAATTGCATTAGGAAACTCAGTTTTGGTAAGAAGCTTGTGCATGCTCACATATTCCTCATTTCCACTTCCATAGTGATGTTGTATTTGAATTCCAAATGGCAACTAGATCTTGTTCCAAGTTAAATCACAAGTGTGCTGGGGGGTTGAATTTTGAAGTCTGTCTGGTATGCATGCATATTAAAGGGTTTTTTTTAATGGTCACTTTTATGTGCACTCATGTTAAATTTGGCCTCCCTGTTATGCCTAGGTATGGTTTGGTCCTCTATTTGAGGCCACAGAACTCTGGATGATCTTACATACCCTTTGAGCTAGGATACCTAGGCACAATGAGGTGAGTTAAGGATACAATTTCAGCCTTAACTCTGAATTTCCTTATTTCTGTGTTGCTTAAATGGGCCCTTGCTGTTGTTTTCACACAGAGTGGATACATGATTACACCTACTCAATGTTTTCAGCTCCCTGCCACAGTGTTTGGAGGAGCTGCATTCTCTGCTGGGCACTGCAGAAGTGTCTCTGGACACAAAGGAATGCCATTGTTGCAGACCTGAAACTACTTTTTTTGGTTTTAATAAATTCTTCAGCTTTTATTACAGAAGTATTGGTATCCTGCCTTTCTTAGGTGCCATGTATTTATTTTATTTTGCATTGTTGTGACAGAACATTAACTTCATTAATTGAGAATACCTTCAGAAGGAGTATCTTATAAATGATACTGTTAATAACAAAACGCTGGTCTCTGGTTATGTTTATGGCACTAATGGAAGCATATGTATTTTTACATTTCCAATACTTAATTGATTTCAAACTCAAAATTTATGACCCTTTCAGATTTGGTAACATTAAAATAGACCAGATATCTGTGTTAGAGCTAAGTTTGGGATAACAGATAACTTACAAGAAGTACAACTTCAAGACATGAAACAAATCAGAAAGATTTTCATTGACTCAATATAGCTGTAGAAAGATTATATCTTTACTCAAACAAAATTAAAATGGAAAAAAATTATGTAGGGTTTCTAAACAAGAATAAGTTGTGGAACTTTGTGCTAATGCTGAATTTTTCACATTGAGCTCCTTTAAACCAACTTCTGTAATGTTGGGATGTTTAGTAAGTGAAGCCTAGGGATTTGCTGGCTATACTACTAATTGCAGCACAGGCTTGTCCACAGGTTTTTTGAAAAGCAGAATACATAATCCATCAGGAGGAAGATGTGAGTCAGGAATTTAAAGTGCCTCTACCTAAAGTGGATCCAGAAAGTCAGACTGGATCCCTAGAGAAAGGTGCGTGCTTGGGAAGTAATGCATCTTACTTAGAGAGTAGCCTAATCAAGTGGTTCCTTGGTTTGTTTCAAGCTGAGCTTCCCTTGGGGAAAAGTTAATATACATTTCTGTGTATGTATATTATAATTTTCTTTCAAATGTTATTAAATACACCTTGAACTAAAAAATCTTTTAACTATTGGTCTCTGCTTTAAGTTAGAGTCTTGAGTATTGATTGATCTAATATCTCACCAAGACTTCCTGGACAGAAATATCCAGGCAAATGTTGCTGTTTCTGGACAAATACAGACAATCCTCTTAATCCTCAAGTCCAAATAAAAATCTTTTGGGAACAACCTGCGTTTATTATCATGTTACCTAAATGCAGAAAATGTTTTCTGCTAATGCTGAGGCACCTTAAGTAAGAGATACCCTGAAAATTAGAGAGATGGGTATCCTGAAGGATTCTCTAGATTGTGTGTGGAGCAGTGCCAGACTGGCTGTGTGCTCTGATGGCACTGTGTCTGTGTGACAAATGAACCTGGCACTTGTCCACATTTGGTCCTGCAATCACATCCTCACCCTGCCCTCCTCCCTCTGCCTGTGAGCCACCACTAGCTGGGTATTCTCTTGTTCCATCTTGGTAGTTCTCCTGTGTCGTCTACATCCTGGAACACACTGGATTTTCATGCACAGCCCCTGCATTTCCTTCTACTGTTTTGCTACAGGACTGTACTTGCTGCCTTTTCCTTACCTCCTGCCTCTCACTGACTGAAGTTCTAGAGTGTATTTTCATTTTAACAGCTAGAGGCCACTGCCCCCCAGAGCTGCATCTTTTGCATATTGTTTTCTACCAGTCAGACATTGTTTAGCTTGGTCCCTATATACTTCATCAGACTTATCTAATACTGTAGTTGGAATACAAAATATGCTTAAGGGCCAATATTTGATGAGCCAAATAATTCTCTGCCAAGTCTAATTTTTCCTCTGATTTTATTTTCTGTTTAAAGCTACTGTAACCTGCTATTCAGCAGTTTCAGTGTTGATCTTGCCTCTAGGCACAAAATCTCAATAAATTTCCCTTCCTTATTTTGAAACCATTATTGAATTGTCTCTAAGGAGAGCAACTAATTGTTCCATCTTGATTTTTCAGCAAAAGTAGTTGCCATTTAGTCCTGTCTCTCCTATATTAATTATCTTTTAACAAATACAGTTTGCTGTAGTGATGACCCTGCCTTCACCAGCACTGCTCCAACAGTTTGTCAGTACAGGTGTCCCTAACTTCTTTTGCTTCTCTGTCAGCTTAATTACACTGCATCAGCTTCATGCACTCTGATCCACTTGGGATTTCCCTGCTTTCATCCAGCACTACTTTACAACTGTCTCTGATAACATTCTTTAGTTGTATCTCAGAGAATCTTTAGTTCTTTCTCCTATGTTAAGTGTAATTCAGTGTAATTTTTCTGCTGCAGGTTCATTATTTCAGTGCCCTTGATGGATTTTCCTTGTATGTCCTTCATTTTGCAGCTATGTGTGTTCTAGCCCTTAGCTTGTGTACCTGCAGTTGGTTTGAGTTTTGGTTGCTGTAATCTGTTCTGCATATGTAGTTGACTCCCTTGGTTACCATTTAAGTCAATTAGATTGTATTTTTCTTAAATTAAGAAGTGCTTTATTATTTCTTTATCATCTGCATACAGACATAATCTGAACTGAGAACACCCTGAAGCATAGAAAAGAAATTCATGATGTGGCTTTTAGTATTAATATACTAGGTTTTACTTTGATAGGACTAGCCTTGATTGTAAAACAGGTTGCTTGGGTTTTCTCTTTTTTTTTTTTCTTTCTCCTTTCTTGTTGGAAGTGGTTTCACATTCATGGCCCTGAACTAATTTTCATGGTTTTTTTTAATACGAAATTCACATCCTCTCTGGAAGCTTTAAGATTTAAGTAGCATTTTCAAGTGCAAAATTCTCTCAAAGAGTAATAATACATTACTTTTTCCTTACCTATAGCTCACTGAGTAAAAACTTGCTAATACAGTCTTCCTTGTATTATGGCCTCATACCATTTGATTCCAGTGCTTTTAGTTAAATCTCAAATTATATTTAATAATCCTTGTAACCTCTTTCTTTAAATACAATGTTTTAGTGTGGTCATTAGTAAACAACATTAAAGACATGGCTTTAATGTGAAGGGGGTTGTTTATATTTGCTAAAAGTGAAGTATATAACACTGAAGTGTAATAGTGTCAAACTAGTGACTTAAACATTAACTTGAAAAGGATAGGTATATTGGAAGTAAAGAAACAATTACATTATTCAGCTAATCATCACTTAAACAATCTCTACATCTTGGAACACTTTGAAATTTTATTAGTTTATCCCTAGAATATTTGAAATTTTTTGTCCAATAAAACATTCTAATAAAAATTCTATGTTCCATAATGTGCTTTATTGCTTTAAATGAATTTTTTTTGACCTCCTACTCCTAGTAGGAGATCTGATTATTTGAAGGACTTTTCTTGGGAGAGTTGACTTTTTTTTAAGGCCATAGATAAAATAACACTATTTGGGCAGCTTGCTTTGAATATTACTGTGAGTTTTTTCCACAGAGATCCGAGGATTTTTGCATTTCTTCTATGCCTTTTATTAATGACTTTAGACAGATGGTGAGGCAGTGGAATGACAGTTTGAGGACAGCTGTGAAATATGAGTTTTATCAATAAATTGTATATGACAGCCATGCAGAGCTGATTTTATTGCAGCAAAGGCTTTTCTGTGGCTACCCAGGCAGCAAATGTAGTGTGGGTTGGAGTGCAGCTCTAATGGGAATCAGCACACAAAGGGTGTGTTTATAGCAAAACCAAACCCAGTTTGGAGTGAACTTTTATCACCAGTGCTGACCAAATTCTCCATGCTTTTTTCTAGGTCATAAATAATGCCTGTGCAACTCAAGCCATAGTAAGTGTGCTGTTAAACTGTGCTCATCAAGACATTCATCTAGGAGAGACCTTGTCAGAATTTAAAGAATTTTCCCAAAGCTTTGATGCTGCGGTGAGTGCCCCCTGTTTTCTGCATTTTGAGTGTGCCAGTGTTACAGCTCTGGTGGATTACAGGTGTTTTGTTATTTCCTTTCAGATGAAAGGTTTGGCACTGAGCAACTCAGAAGTGATTCGGCAAGTTCACAACAGTTTTGCCAGGTAACATATGTTTTAAATCTGGCCAAAATTTGAGGAAATACTTTTTAATCTCAGGGGTTTTTAAAATTTCTTTGCAGACAACAGATGTTTGAGTTTGATGCAAAGTCTTCAGCAAAGGAAGAAGATGCCTTTCACTTTGTAAGCTATGTTCCTGTTAATGGAAGGCTCTATGAGCTAGATGGCTTAAGGGAAGGACCAATTGATTTAGGTAAACATTTTACATTTTTTCTGAAATTCCTTCATTTTAACCATAGCTTTTTGCAACGTATTGGTCATATAGTATAGGCTCAAAGCAAGTTATTTATTAAAATAAGGAATATCTTGAGAGTTTTCTGAATGTGCTATAGGTTTGTACTTCCTTGCAGTTGTTTGTATTGTTTTAGTTTTGTTGGTCTGAAAATACGTTTTTCTCCCTGCTTCCTCCATGTCTCTGGTGCTCTCTCTTTTCATCCAGTTATCAAATGATCAGATCCTGCAATCCCTTCCAAAACCTTGATAGTTCTGTTGCAAAAGAGAAGTTTACATATAAGGAGAACGTATACAGCTGACTCCAGATACTTTTTTTACATTATGTGGCTTGTGTTTACTCACTGCCCTCTTTCTTCTTAGACAGCAAGTGTTTTCCTAATGGTTTGAAAGAAAATAGCTTTATTCCCTGTAAGACTGGCTCCTGTTTTTTTTAATCTTTCTTGAGATATGTGTGCACTGTTGTGTCTTGAAAAGTTCTGCAGTGCCTATCGTGTCTGTACTTCAGTCTGATACATTGTCAACAACAACATGCTACACACTCCATTCTTAGAGTGTTTTCTCAGTGTTGCTGATAATTTTATTTGTGTTTAGGCTGAGCAATGTGTTGCTGCTTAATCTTGTCTTTAGTCTGTCTAGAGATCCTGTACAGTCTGCAGACCTAACAGTATTTGTATGGTCACCAGATCATGAGTCTCTAAATTTACTTTAAGGTCTCGAAATTGCAAAAGAGGCATTTCCAGCTTAGGAAATCACCTGTAGGTATTCTCTCATATATCTTAAAATCAAGTTCTCTATCATATATCCTTTATGGCTTTTCTTTCTGCCTGACTTTTTAGCATTGTATTGCATCTACACAGACAAAATCAAGAGTTAATATTAAACAGCTGTACCTGTCCATAGTGATTTCCTTTGCTGTTTACTTCGATGTTGTCATACCAACTAATTTCCCTTGTGTCATAAAAACCTTACATAACATACTTTTCCCTGCCCCATTATTTCTTGTTATCAACAAAACAAATGTTAGATGCTTATGCCCTTCAAACCTAGCTTTGTTCCATTGCTTTGGCTACTGCATATCTAAATATTGTTATTAATAAAGTATCTTCCACCTCCTGAAAAAGCCACCTGAGTAATTTCAGACTGCAGTAGCTAAAGAAATACTTGTTACGTACTCTGAAGTTGCTGCATAAGTCTGAATTATACGAGTCAACTTGGCAATAAATTTTGCAAAGACAGTGAATTTTTTCCTCTGTTAAATTTTGCAAAGCTGATGAATTTTCCTGCTGTTTCCCCAGGTGCATGCAGTCAGGATGACTGGATAAGTGCAGTGCGGCCCGTCATAGAGAAGCGCATACAAAAGTAAATGGTCGTGATGCCTTTAAAATACAGCACCTTACCTATGCTTCCAATTCCATGGTCCTAATTTCCTGCAGTTAAAAGATTTCAGCTGAATTTCTGAGCAGTCACTCTTATGCATCATTTTTTTATGCATATCACTGTGAGACTTGAGAACCTATTGCCCAACATGAGGCAGATGATAGATAAATCTCAAATACACTGGGCTGCTGTATAATTAATCCAAGTGGGTGTCAGTGGAGGGAAGAGAGATCCTATGAGTGCTCTGGAAGATTTTTATCTCTGTTACACAGCTGTGGATCTTTGGGAGTAAAAGCTAAGAGTGTCATGACCATGAATAACATTTGCCTATGCACTTAAAAACACTAGATAGTCATTCTCTCCATACAGCTGGTATTTAGAGATAACAAGTTTTTCTGGGGTATGTGACTTGTCTTGGAAATTTAAGCTAAAAAACATACTGTGGTACTTTCCTGCTTCTTAATTCTGGTTCCAAACTGCAGTCCCAAATTTGTTAGAAATAAAGTTGATTTTACGCCATTTTTAGAAAACGATTCTAAGTTTTTGCTTGAGGACTTTTTTTTGATAAGCAAAACAGGACTACCAAGTTGCTTTTGGAGAATTTAACCTCCAAAAGGCCTGCTAGTCTAATTGTTGAATGTACTTCTCACACTGTGTGGATAAGTTTCCAATATTTTCTAACAAGTAATAGTAATGAGAAAGTAAAACTATTGTGTGCTGCAGTCTTCTGTAAGTTCTGTTGTGGTCTTTTCTTTTCTTTTGTTTTTTGGACAGTTTCAGTATTTGTTTTGTGACCACAAACAGGATTAGTAAATTTTGGGGAGAGAAGGTGATTAGGAGTTACATATTGGAGAGAGTTAATTTGTGGTCTGATTTTATTTTGTGACAAGATTGAATCTGTAGCACAACATAACTTAATAGACCCATTTAAACTTTTGTATCAGTGAAATGCATTCCTTAAAGTGAAATCGAGGAGGGGGCTTTTGAGTTGCCATGTTGATGACTTAATGTTGAAAGTGGGTTGTCTTTGTTGTTTTGTTTTTCTGTTCCTCATTTAGATACAGTGAGGGTGAGATAAGGTTTAACCTGATGGCTATTGTGTCTGACAGGAAGATGATATATGAGCAGAGGATTGCAGAGCTACAGCAGCAACTGGCAGAGGTAGGCCATGGGATTTAAGGTGCTGAAGTAGTTCTCTGATAGTTCTGTGTGTTGGCTTTATTATTCCCTTCCTCACTCTGAATGGAGTGGCACTAAAAGAAGCAGGGAGTGATTGCTGCCGATGCAGATGGACTCGGTGCTGCAGCTCTGAGCTGAGCACTCAGCACAGCGTGGTCGTGTCATTGTGACCTTCTGCCTTGACTCATTTGCTGTGGTGCTGGAACTGTTCTTTTCCCAGTACCTGAATCAATCTGCTTGTAACTAACTGCAGAAATTCCTCAAATGTTCCTGTAACTGTAAAAAAACCTGAATACTTCTGTGATAGGAATACTTTTGAGATAAAACTTGCTTTAATTTAAAAAAAAAGAAAGAATTTAAAAATGGAATAACATCATCCATTTAAATTTTTGTTTTATGGAAGGAGGAGCCTATGGATACAGATCAAAGTAGTAATATGTTAAGTTCTATACAATCAGAAGTTGCAAAATACCAGATGTTAATTGAAGAAGAGAACCAAAAATTAAAAAGATATAAGGTATGTAGCCTTTGCTTTTCTAATGAAATTATTGGAACAGTTGTAAGAAAAAGCCAGCTTTTATATATATATATGGGAGCTTTGCAATTAATTTGAAGGAACTGGATGGGGACTAGAAGATAGTTCAGTCATATAATAATTCTGTTAATGCTTTAAATTTATTTTCAGATCGAAAATATTAGAAGAAAACATAACTACCTGCCTTTCATCATGGAATTATTAAAGACTCTAGCAGAGCACCAGCAGTTAATACCATTAGTAGAAAAAGTGAGTATTTCCCGGCTGTCAGTATACTTCTGCATGGCTTCTGTGTTAGGTGAACAAGCCCTTGGCTTTTGTGCTGCCGCGCTCCTGGCCCGGAGGGCTCCCGTGCGGCCGCTGTAGCAGGCGGTGACCGCGCGGTGGCAGCCGTGGCACAGCGCTCGAGAACGGTCCCTCCCTGTGCCCTGCTCCTGTGCTCGTCCTCTGGCTCGGCTTTCCCCCTTTCCAGGGTATCTAGCCATTAACATTGATTTACTGCTAAGGTTTGTGTTAAACTTCAATAAATGAGTGTGTCTGCCACTTCGGCGAGGTTATTAAACTGGTCAAGTACTTGAGCTGTACCGGGCTCTGTGCTGGTGTACACTTAGGCTTGAGTGCCAGGGGCAGCATCCCTGATTTTGTACTCACTGGGAAGGGATCTCCAAATTAGTATAATGAAAAAAGAGTTGTGTATCATTTAATAAGTGCATTCTTTAGCTGAATTTATTTAGGAAGGTGAATTTGCAGGCGTGTGGTTTATAAGACAGTAACTTGTGGAGTTTTAATTGTTTGATGTTAGCACAAGTCATTTATAACACCCATCAAGCTGCTTTTACACGTGAATTACCAGTGAACTGATGGTAACAGATCTTAATTCTAAATCACTGAATTAGATGCTGTTCTGTTCAATAATAAGTGGTAATAAGCAGCAGCCTGATTCAGAACTAACTAATATTTTGACAGAAGATTGTTGGCCTTGCTTCTGAGTTGTCCCCTCTTCTTGCCCAATCTGTTTATTAACTGAATTCATAACGAGGAAAGTGCCAGTTTCCTGTCAATTTGAACTATTTATGCTTGATATAAGGTATGAGTCTGCAAATATCTTGATGGGAACTTCTGTGGGATTCCTTTCCACTCATTTGAAAGATCTAAACCACTGAGATCTTGGTTTGTTTCAGAGTTCAGTTTTGACAATCAGTATGTCTGAATGTGGTGTTTTCTTGTGACATAAAATATTTCCATTACGAAGAGTTTTTTCTATCTTAAATGAAATTGCTATGGAGGTATGAAAAATTAAGGTTTCAATTATGTTTTGAAAATAGTGCTTTTCCCCTACAGAAGTTACCCAATTTCAGTTTCTTTTGCATAATTTATTTAAACCTCTATTTTTTTTTCATAAAAGGCTTTATATACTAACCTAGTAAAACAGTAGTAGGATGCTTTTGAAGGGTCTAAATTTACATTTAAATTTTTCTTTTCCCAGCATATTTTTATTATTTAGAAATGTAATGAGTGGCCATTCAAAGTTCTAGAACGATCTTTTTCTTACCAGAGCTTGACATCATCTCCCCTTGTTTCCTAGGCGAAAGAAAAACAGAATGCCAAGAAAGCTCAGGAGGCCAAATGAAGATGACTTTGCAAAACACATACAGTTATTTGCTTCTGATACTATTTTCATGACAACAAATAAAACTTTTCATAAACTTCAACTTTTGTCCAGTGCACGTTTGCCAGTTGTAACAGTTTGTCTTGTGCTGTTTGCACGGGTCTGACTCTTCCTTCCCCTGCATCTTGTGCATGTGGTACTGCTGAGCAATGTTTAGGTTCTCCTGGTCACATTCAGTATTCACCAGTCTGTCTGATTGCTGAAAGCTTGGGAAGTGGACTCAGAAATGTGCAAGGAAAACGTCCCCATTTTGTCCCACTTCAACATGTGGTAATGATACAAATGCCAGAGGTTTAAGTATAAGCATGAGCTTTCTTTGCTCATCCCTGCTAACAGTTACAATCCCTTCCAGTTGTTCAGTGACATAGCCTGTGTCTTTGTTTTTATGAAGTATGTGTCTAATTTTTTTACAAAATGGAAAAGTATGAATTTAGCTGTAGAAACATTTGCAAAGACCAATGTATAATCTCAAAAGAATTGCATTGCTTTAGTAGAAAAGATAATAAATATTCCCATTTTTATTTTGGCAAACTTTCTTCTGTGGTATTTTATTATGGGATAAGATGATGAGGATATGGAGGTCATCAGCCTTGTGACTTGAGAATATGCTTTCTAAATTTGGGGTAGAAAGAAGGCACACTATTGTTTTTGGGAGTTAATATTCTTGGATATAAGGTATTTTGTTCTGGAGTGTGTTCAATTTAAGTCTTTAAAGCCATGCTTTTTATTTGACTTTGAGAAGTAATACAAGGAAAAAGGTGTATGGAAGGTTATTGTGGATGGCAACATTGCTGTGGAAGATGCTTGAGCTGTGTCCCACAGACCAGTGGGAATGCCTGGGGAATGGAGCTCGCTGGGTGTCCTGGCATGTGAGCTGTGAATAGATTATTTTGGGGTGGATGGTACCAGCCCATTGCAACAATACACACCGTTTGAATTTTTCACTGTCAGTGTACATGAATTTGTTTAGAAAACTTCCAGTTTCTTCCTAAAAGACTCAGATAAGAAACAGAAACAAAGAAAAGGAGTTTCGATTTATTTTTTCTTTTTAGCAAACCTTTAGAACTGTAAATAGTAAAATATATTTGTTTCCCTTATTTTGCATGTACTTCATTGAACTGTGAACTCCTTTGGTCTTGTAGGCTGAATTTTTTGAAATCTTGATATGAAACATTCTGTTATCTGTTGGTACTTCATATATATTGCATATATAAATATACAGGATAAAATTTTGGCTGAAGAAGTAAAACACAGACTGTGCTCTTTGCTGCTGGAGGGATTTTCTCGAGTCATTTCTGTGACTGGAAAGGTAAGGTCTGTTTCAGAAAAACCTGAGATCCATATCTGTGTTTTGTACAAAATTGATCAGGTTAATGAGAACATAAACTCTGTGTAAGTATTTCCTCCTTTAGTAATGCACCATTACTGAACTGCAGCATTATTGTCCAAGGAAAGGGAAAGGCTCTTCCTCTGTAGGAGATATTTCTGCTCTTAAAATTACATTTGAGACTCCACTTCAACCTGTTGAAAACATTTGTCTGTCTTTTTAAGTGGTAGTCTGATGATTCCTACAGCACCCTGTCTTCCTTGGAGAAGTTTGCAATTTGATACTAGATGTTAAATTTGTACTGAAGTTTCTTCATTCTCCTTTTATTGGCATACTTGGGCATGTACAAAAGGAAAAGGAATTTTGCTGAAGCAGCAAATTGCTTTTGCAATTAGCAACAAATTTAAGTAGTGATTGTTTCAAAAATTAGAAAATTTACATTGCGAGCAATCTTTCTGGATTTGTGGAATGACAAAAAAAGGATGGATGTAAAGATCAAATTTTAACAAAATTTGTTAGTCCAATGTGTAAGTGAAAAATGTTTTGTTTTTAAAAAAGGCTGGTGAATGCAGAAGTAGAACGGTTCAGAACTAGTGTATTCTGTTGTATTATGAGTCTTTTTTTTTTCCTGATCAAACTTATGGCAGATTTTTTACTATTTTTGCCAAATTTGTAGAACCATTTTTTCATAATGTGTGTCTTGGCTTTAACGGCAGTTACTTGTGTTTTAGGGCAGTGTCACATGAATACAGAGCTGGAGGTGAAGCTGGTCCTGGCTAGGCTGGGATGCAGTTAATTTGTGGTAGCTGGTGCAGTGCTGTGTTTTGGATGGAGCCTGAGAATGATGTGGGTAACACACTGATGTTTTCAGGGGTTGCTAAGCAGGGCTTGCTGTGAGTCCAGGAGTTTGCAGCTTCTCATGCCCTGCCAGCCAGGAGCTGCAGGGGCACAAGGACTGGGAGGGGACGCAGCCAGGACAGCTGCCCCAGTGGCCAAAGGGATATTTCCCAGTGATGTCATAGCCCGTGTTTAAATTGGGGCAGAGCTGGCCTGGGGCACTGCTTGGGAGCTGGCTGGGCCTGGGTCCGTGAGTGCTGAGCCCTGCATTCTGCAGCACATGTGCATTCTAATTCTATCATCCTTTCCCAACCCATGAACCTGTCTTGGTGTCAGCCCACGGGTGTCCTCACTTTCATTCTCCCACTGGTGGGGAGTGGAGCCGAGTTGGCAGCTGAGTTTAAGCCATGACAAAGGTTTAGCAAATTAATCAAAACAGAGATTTGGGCCTTAATCCATTTTAGGCATTTTGGGAACCTCTGTTTTGCTGTATGTAGAATGGTGAAAGGTTTGTGTTCTGGTTTATTTCAAGGGCTGTGCATTCTGCTGCCATAGCTGTCAGAACTGAGATTTGGGTATAATGAGAATAAGCAATAAGTTCAGTTTCTGTGAAGAATTCTGCCAATTCTGTTTCCTGTTGCCCGAAAGAGGTCAGTGTGTTTTCCATTTGCTAAGAGTTTGAAAACACAAAATCCCAAACTCCAGTGTGATCTCTGGCTGCCACTCCTTGCATAGTACATAAAAATTTCAGAATCCTCCTGTAGCCTGATTTCTTCCTTCCCAGAGTAACATTTTATACTTTGAACATGACTTATTTGTAAGACATTTTGTGTAGCTGGAAATGTGATGATTAATTCAAGTCAGTGTTTTACCTGCAGTGAGTAATGAAATCTTTAAGCATATCTGCATTTGTCATTGTTAAGGGAAGTTGTAAAAGTGTGTTACCTGGGGAAATATATCTGAAAAGTTATGTTCTCTCTCATCAGTCTCAAGAGCCTGTGGAGCTGAGCTTTAAGAGCATTTGCCTTGATTTGTGTAGTGATCCAGAGGAACTGCAGACCTGCATTTCTAGGTGACTGGCTGAGAAGAAGCAGTTCTCAGCAGCACTGGTTGGGAGCTATGAGATATTCTTTCTTTCTCCCTGACCAATTAATAGAATTGGCATAACAATTTCAAAATACTGAATCACCTGTTTCTTTCAGATTAAAATGTGCCAGAAGACTAAAATCCTGCCTCCCTAGCCAGTGATCCAGAACTTGGGGTGTGGTGAATAACAACGTTTGTGAGGCTGCAGGTGTGATCTTACAGCATGGGCTGAGCTGTTTGTGTCCTTCATCCCAGCACTGAGTCAGTATAGCAAAGCTTCATGTTAACACTGCAGTGGTTTCTGTGCTTAGACTTGATGAGTGTAAAGAAATGGAATAATTCTTACACATTTCTCACACTGCTCCTGTAATGGCTGGTCAGGCTAATCCACTGAAAAGATTTCAGTTTTTTGAGAAAGCTGAAACTCTTTGTTCTGTGGCTCAGTGACACAGTGCTTGCTTCATCAGCCTGATTAGCTTGAAAACAAGGAGCTCTGTGGAATAATTAGGTTTGATGCTGAAATATGTCCTGTCAGCCTCGTTTTGAGTCTTGGCTATGAAGTCCCCTCAAAATTTGTGGGTTTAAGTAGGGTGACTAAACCACATCAAACTGACAGTGCAGTTACTCCTACAGTAAAATTCATGTGTCCCTAAAGAATATTTGATCAATTTTATTTGTTTTCAACCTCAAAAGCATACTAGGAAAGTGAAGAAGCATCAAGTTTATAGCCTGTGTTCACTAAATACCTTTGTGAAAGAACGCTGGTGTTATTGCAAAAGCATTTTATCAAAATTTGCTGCTCTAAGAGGCTTTATCCAATGTAAATCTTTACAGAGTGTTCAGAAAAGTTTCAATCATTTTAGTAATACATTATTTTATTAATACTGCAAATACATTACAGACAGCAGGCTTTGTAGGGGAGGAGGAAAAAATGTTAGGTTAAAAAAATGTCAAAATTCGGTCATTAAGGATATGTGGGCTTAATCACTTTGTGCCTTGCTTGTGAAATTTCTTTCTCTGGAAGTTTATGCATTTCTGAAATGGGAGCTATGTGAGATTGTAAAATACAGATTTTTCTCTGTGGTCCCTTGGCATCTTCATGAAATAAAAAAACAAAATAAAAATGGAGGAAATAGTTACAGTTTCCTCTCTTCTTTTTTTTTTTTGTGAACACCTGATAGGGATATTTAAATCAATCATCTCTGTGCAGTGGGTTCAGAGTTCTGCTAGCATTCTCACTTCCTTGTGTTCATCAAGTCTCTTCAGTGGAAGTGGTGATAATGCAGAGTTCCCACAGAGTTGCAATTACAAGGTTAAGTGAAATGGATGTAGATTTCTCTGTTATATATAATAACTGCAAAATGCTGCAAAAACCAGCTTAGCCATGGAGCCTTTTTGTCTGATCCGGATAATCTCAGCTCTCTCTGTTAATAAGATCTAATAGGGTTTGTTATATTGAAGGCATTTTGCAAATCTGGTTAAATATTTTGCCATGATAAGTGAGTATTTTCCATATTTTGTACAATTTATTTATGCTTCAGTTACACCAATTGGAGATTATGTTAATATTTGACTTCTTTCTTTAAGTATACACCTTGCTAATTGCTGGGATTACATCTCTGACAATAACTAAGCAATCATCTGCAGTGTTATCTGTATCTGATATTTACAGTTCAATGAATGAAAAATAAAGCTTGCTTTATGCAAATATTTGTATTAATTTCTGCTAATGTTATCAACAGCAGTCTGGTACCAAGATAATTGCTGTAGATCCCAATTTAAACAAGAAAACATGAAATGACTGTAAGATATTTCTTATAAAAATGATTTCTGGCTTGAACATCCTCTTACTCTGTGCAAATATGTGCACAAGTATATCTGTGAATTAACATTTCTTCACACCAAATATAGAAAAAAAATTGGTTTTATAGAAACAAATCAGATTTTCTTATAATATTGTTCTGCTGATGGTATTTAAAGTAGCCCTCTGAACAGTCTGGACATGTTTGACTCAACTCATGGGGGTTCCTGTGTGGAGTGCTCAAAAAATCAAACAGCATCACAGCTTACGAATGTTGTTTCTCAGTAGAAAAATGTTTTCTAAGAGTGGAAAAGAGTATTGTGAGCTTTTTCATGGTCCATGTCCTCATTCTACTTCTTTCCCATTTTTGCAGTAAGGCATTGGTCATTTTTCAATTCCTCAGAAATCTATAGAGCACTTCAAAGTAAACAGTGAGTACAAAACTTCCTGAAGTCTTAATGTGGTACCACTAAGATGTGATATAAACATTACTACAGATTCCTGGTTTCCTGTTGAAATTGTGGTTTGGTTTTTGGGGAAAAAAGAAGAGATTTAAAGTGAAGATTCTTTAGCAGCTTTCATTCATTTTCCCCCTGTTCCGTCTTTTAAATGTCACCCTGTCCTCCAGCTCTGTGTCCCCACTCACATGAGAGCAGGGATTTGCTGTCTAAAGTGATGAAGCACCATCAGATATGTATTTAAAAATACATGTATATGTCTGTGGACAGGGGGTTATTTGTTTAATCAGATTTTATCAGAAAGGCTTAACTATCCAAACAGACAGTGACTTGAATTCTGAACATGCTCTGGTGATGGAGGGAGGAGAGAAATGCAGGGTGTTATAACCCTGGGGATGACAAAAGCCTTTGTGTTCATACAGCTCATCTTTGATGTGAAGCTGTGGGGTGATATCTTTGCAGTGGCTGCTGTCTTCACCCAGACCTTTGTCTTCTCAGTGCAGATAATATTTATGCTGCTGAAAGTTACCACTGTGAGATGATTTATCAGTTTTCCCTTTGCCTGTGTTTGGTTTTTCCCTCTCATGTAAACTCATACCCAACTCTGGTAAAAAGTTAAAAGGAGAGTGAGGTGTGTTCTGAGTTCTCTGTATCTATCTCCCTGCCTTACCTGCTTGATTAAGTGAAGCTAAAAAGATCATTAGAATGAAATGTTGGTGCATGGAAGTGAGGCAGACATAACTGTCCCCCTGACAGGAACTGGTAGAGACCATTACTTAGCTTTGTCTGTGTTCTAGTGACAGGTAAGAGAGAGTTTGTCTTGGGCAGTTTTCATGCTACACCTAGAAATGGAGAGATAAGGACAATAGGACTGTGCTGTCCCAGATACCTGAGGCTCATTATCCAGAACTCACCTCTGTCTTTGAATAGTCTTACATGTGCCACGGAAAAAAACACCTGGGGAAAGGTCTGTGCAGATTCCTCTCTGATACATCATTAGGTTAGTAAGCTATAAAAGCAAAATTAAGCCTGGTAAAGCTGACAGCTGACTGCACTAACTGCCCTCACCCAGGTTCTTTGCTGTGTGTGTGCACAGGTCAGAAGAAAATGGGTTCTGCTGAGGTGGCTTTGCTGACCAGGTCAGTCCTCTCTTCTGCTGCTCTTTGGGACAGGTAGCAGGTTGTTGCGACACTTAAAAATTTTCATTACACTCTAAAGAAAAGATCTCTTCCACTACCTGTGGACCTTGAGGAGTCAAGTATTTATTGTTAAGGACTTGAAGCTGTGTGCTTATAATCCATACCTTGTGAGAACTCACTTTAACTTACTGCAAGGCTGACTTTGGCCCCTTTTAAGATAGTTTGGATTCCATTCAGTAATTAGGGCTTTTTGACTTTCAACAGTCACATCTTCTTGCATGAAGTTGCTTATCAGTTCTGAGAGAAAATAAATTAGTATATGCATGACTACAAGGACTTACAGGCCCCCATAAGAAAACAGAGAAATTCTTTTTTCTGGAAAGTTTAATTATTCCTGCTGAAACCATGTCCCCTTTGTGGAAGCACCAGCTGCTGGTACAGCAGACCTCCAGCACATACTTAGGCTGTGGAGTAGTCTTGCTTGGTCTCATAAGCTGCACCTGCCTAACTTCTTATCCTGGCCAAAGAATCTTGAGAAATGCCTCTCATTCTCTCTGCTTCAGAGTTTGCCTTGAAAACAAGGAAGAAACATCAAAAATTTCTTCTCACTGGGAAAGGAGAATGAGGGAGGTTTGGAATAAAGTAATAAAACCAAACTGGGAATAGTAATGTTAAACCCTAAGAAAGAACGGAGACAGAAATCATTGATTGGGAGTTTTTTTGGTTCATTTTCCCAGAAGAAGGGCAAATAGTTGGATGAAAGGTCCTTCCCTCAGTGATGAGGAGATGATTAGTAACTACATGACAATCAAATGTAATGTTGCAAGTGAAATCTTAGTGAGGGGTTTTGGGGCAAAGGAGGAACGCTGCTCTGTAGAGCTGCTGCAGTAACCCTTCATTTCAAGGCACAGTAAGTTCTAATAACCAGATAGGTTTCTCACGTGTGTGCATGTATACATTTACAGGAGATCCTGTGCCTGAATTTCCTGAAATATTTTTGAGGCAAATGTTTGGCTTAGATTGTGTTTTTGTTCATGGGAATCAGGAGATCTATACAACAAATTTGACTGATTTGAAATAAGATTTACAGATGCCAATCCCTATGATAATTTTTGTTACAGAGTGCAGGAGCCCTAAGTGTGGGATGTATTTGGACATTCATGTTTCACTGTGTGCTTTCTTTGAGTAGCTTTTCAACATATACAGCTTCTTCTTAGTACTTAATTTTGCATTTTTTCCACCATACTAACATCCTATAACAGGAGCTCAAGTCTGGGGAATGTTGAACCTGGCCTTTGGTTTTGATTCTTAAAAATTCACCCTTCAGTTTTACGTCACACAGTTCCTTCTCTGAAGTGGGCTGTTGTGAGAATGACGTGCAGTTTGCCAGGGGAAGTTCACTCTGCTGCTGCTGGCTGCTGTTGTTTCTGTTCAGTTCGTGGTGTGAGGTACTGAGGAATCTGAACCTCTCAGTGGGTTTGAAATGTGAGAGTCCGAAATTACAATAAAAACATCAGTGAATTCCAGAGGCAGCAAGGAATTTAGCGTGAGGAAGCAGCAATGGACAGTGCTGTAGTACGTGATTCCTCTTCCATTGAACCTAACTCCTTGTGACTCATAATAAGTCATTAATTAAACATAAAATGATCTTTCTCACATTGCAAGAAAAGCATTGAGATGTCCAATAAAAGTAACCAGAGAGGAATCTGCTCAGTAGTTGCTTAACTGAAGGTATTTCGCTTGTTTGTGAAAGTTCCCATAAGAATTTAATTACAAATTCTTGGTCAGAATGACTGTTTAATACTTCAGATACCAGAAATATCATCCCCAAGTTTGATCAATTAAAGCAAGGAAGAGTACTGAAGGAAATTATCAAGACCAGTTTAATAGAAAGCTCTAAGGAAAGCAGCTGAATTGCAATTTGCTTGTAGTGTGACACATTCTTCCTTTTCCATCTCATCATTTTTATGATCATAGGAAGCATTCTGGATAAGAAATATATTACACACATGCAACCTTAATAACCAGTTATTTGTAAACTGAATCTTGCAATTCAGAAGAAGAAATCAAAGTTTGAGTGTCGAATTCAGCCTTTGCTTTATGCTTTATCTTAAGAAGGATGTATTTTCACTTTGAGATCCTTTCACTACATACATTTAAATTGTGTTTGCACACATAATAATTGCTGTTAATACACAACAAATATGTAAAATAACATGACAAATGAAAAGGGGAAAATATGCTGTGTGAGTTCCATGCCCAAACAAAATATTCCCTGCTCTCCCCCACCTGAGTCCTCCCTCCCAATTCTCTTTTAATGGTTGGCTTAAAGTTTTGAAGATCCAGCTCAATCAGCCAGTAACTTATCCTTAGCATGAAAGGAATCCTCAGTAGCTTTTATAAAGGCCCTGTCCCAACAGAAAAGCTTTCAAGTTTCTAATATTGTGATGATAGCAGTATGTTAGGTAGATATCCCTTCTTCATGTGTCTCCTTAACATGCTAAAACCCCTTTAATAGGTGGGAAAGTCTAATTCCATGTTTTTCTTTTTTACTTTGTCAGTTGCCAAACGGGACACAAACTGCCAGCTATGTTTTATGTTGTGTTTATGAACTATTTTATACATACGGACTTTAACAGTAAAATAGGAATACAAAAGTCAAAGCCAGAGGAGAATGTTTAGCTGACCTTTTAAGAAATGTTTTTGATTGATTCAGTGAAGGACAATGTAATCTATGGCTGGCTTTGGGGGCCTGGCCCTAACAGTGTTTGGGGGAGGGGGAGAGGAAATTGTTGTTTTCCCTGGAAATGATGCAGCAGTATCCAAATTCCATGCAGCTGGAGTTTGGGTTCGGTGCTTTGAAGTGGAATGGGGCCCTGCAGTAATTTGTTCCCCTCTCTGAGTGCCGTGAATCACTGCAAGCTGCACGCTGCGCCATCTGCTAACAGTTTGAAGCCACCAAAACCCCGTGAGCAGCATCGTCTGGGTTGCTTCACAGAAGTCTGACTAAGTGTGCCTAGAGCCTGACACGGACTCAGGATACCAAAAATGGTAAAAGTTGTGACCACCCCCGAGGCAGCCAGGTGTCTTTGGAAGGGCTTTAGTGCTCCGCAGGAATTGGACGCTCTCCTGTCTTGAGGAGAAGTTGGCAATGCTTGGGTTCAGGATGACGCTGGAATTGAAACTACTTGAAGAGTTTATGAACAGCTGAAAACAAAGAGCTGAAAACTGGAGCTCAGAATGAATAAAGAGTACTCAGACTGGAAAAACAAGAGAAGTGGCCTTTTCTATCACACAGACAACTGCTTGGCATCTTCTGCAGGAGTGGAAGGGACTTAAAATCCACGAGAAGGGGAAGAATTTATATAGTGCTTGAGCTACTTGTTTTTCATGTTCCATGGAACTCCACTGAAGTAATATTCTTGCAGTATTTGCATCAGGATAATTGCATTGTATGTTCTGCCATAGTTCTTTCCAAAACAAATGAGTACACCCAGATATACAAGATATGTGAGAGATAAGCAGGTTAGATAGTCCTGCCCAAGAAAATGTCCTGACACTTTCCTTCTCAGAAATCTGAGGCAGGAATTGGAAAGTTTGTAAAGAAGATGGAGGAAACACTTGAAAATATGCCTTGATTGGCTGGGAGAGCAGTAGAAGGGAAGAACCCAGCTTGTCTGTGTGCTTGGCTTTCTCTGCAGACCTAAATTCAGTGACTTCTGTCTGCTGCACCGTTTATTGCATACACAAACACAATGTGCAGGAAATAAAGGTTATAGTTCTCAACTGCTGTAAAGTGGTAATGACTGCACTCACAGAAGACACAGTGGGTACATTGTATGCTCTGGGTTCTCTTCCAGATAGCCTGGATTTACTGTGCTCCTATCTTGGTAAATATAATCCCCTGCTCTGTGGCAAAAGGCTGACTCTAAAGGCAGTGATGTGCAG
This sequence comes from Lanius collurio, assembly GCA_020086605.1. NCBI lineage: Eukaryota > Metazoa > Chordata > Aves > Passeriformes > Laniidae > Lanius > Lanius collurio. The sequence continues at coordinate 2,691,176 of JACBWW010000016.1, read as the reverse complement.
TATGATGAAGCCAAAGTCCAGGTCTGTGTTCTCATACAAAGGCTTGCTTTGTCCATAGACAATCATTTTGAAGTCATACGTTCATGTACTATTTCGTCCCCAAAACAAAAATAGTTAGTAGAAAAATTAAACAGTATGTCAGATACATCAGCCTCCTCCACTGGTGAGAAAAACTCATGTGGACTAGCATTTATTTAGAGATGAGCCATATTAATTGGTTATGTTTTATATGCTTCAATTAGTTTTGGATTGAGGTCTCACACATATGTGAGGAGTTTTTAATTGTGGTATTATGATCAACAGTGGAGCTGAAGAGCTCCACGGGTGTTTTAGATGTTGTCACAAGGTATTTGACACTTTAGTGTATGAAGCATGCTTTTTTCCTAGAGCTTGACTCATTCCTAGTTCTGAAAGTCTGTGCACGTGACCAGTCCTACCAAAGTCAGATTTCTTACATAAATAGCTCATATAGACATGTAGGAAGGCTCATGCCTGCATCTGTAACTTAGGTTTTTGATTAGATCCTGTCTCTGAGTAACTACTCACTGTATTTCTAAATAGTTTTCAAATGTGAGATCCTGGTGTCTTCTCTGCAGAGAGTGAGAAATACCTTCAGCGTTTTCTTTTGTGCTGTAAGTAAAACTAAGTTCAGAACAGCTCTGAGAGAGTGATGAATTAAAAGTGAGATGTTTAATTTAGTCTGGGCTTCAGTTCATATTGTTCTTAGTTCATTATTTATAAGAGGTTTTATATTTTACTGTAAGCGCTCAGTGTTTGAGGTCACCAATTTTCTACTAAACCATCTATTGAACAAATAAAAAACCTTCTATGTACTGTTCTCATTCCTCATATTTATCTAAACATATCTTTTTTCTTTGTTTCTATTATCATTACTTTCCTGACCTTTTTTTTTTCTTTTGGAGTACGACCAAGCAAAATATATAAATTTTATGAGTTCCCAGTAGAAATAGGTGGAAGAAAAACAGTTGAGTAATATTTATAGGTGCAAAGACTACTTCCAAATTACAATATAGTAAATTAATCTGCTTTGCCTGAAGGACTAATTAATTAATCCAGTCCTAATGTATGCTTTGGTATTTTTATTTCTGAGAGGGTAAACGTGCAGTAATGGGTTTTTAAACTTGAAGACCCCATTTCTTGGATGCCCTGTAGGCCTGGGCATGTGAGGAGCCTGGGAGGATGAGCCTGCTGCAGAGAGGAGACTTTTCCTTTCTGCCTCAGCCAGGCAGGGGGAGCACCAGCTCTGGGTATTCTCCTGCAGTGGAGACACTTCTGGCTTATAAATGCCTTCAGAATACTCTGACCTCAGGGAATATTTTGTCCTAAACTCTGAGAAAACAGAGCATTAGAAATGAGATAGATAGCATTAGATCCTTTCTAGCTGTTTTCTGTTCATGTTTCAAGGCTGTACCTGCACATTCTAAGATGGGTACACTATAACTGTGATTTATTATGGTTAATTGGAGTGAAAATGCAGAAACTGGAGCCAGCAGAAACTGCTGCAGAAAGCTCTTTGCTGCTTACAGGTGGGCAGTGTTTCTGGGTTTTTACTGTGCTCTTGTTTTCCGCCTTTATCTAGCTTAAGGTACCTCTGCCCCTCCTGTTATGCTACACCCAATTACTGTGGAAAAAGAAAGGTTGTTTGCTTTCTTCCTTGGAGAATCCCTTAAGGAGGTTGTGCAGCAGGTAAGCACTGCTCTCTTCCTGTGCACATCTTTAAAAGAAAAGTGTTGATCCTGTTCTTCTTTGGAGAGGAGATTGTGGGGTTGTGCTGATCAGGTGTGCCCCGGACCCTGCACACAGCGTCACCCTTTGTGATACCACACTGGGGCTTGGTTATAGCCCACTTGTGGGAGTTTCCATCTTCTTGATGTGTTTTGGACACTGAGATTCCCCCCAGCATTGTAAGAGTGAACATTTTGCTGGAGTTTAGAGACACCTGACAAAAAGATACGGACATAATTCTCAGATGCATTAATGGTGTTGGATGCCAAAAGTCTCTGTGAAAACCATTGCTCTCAGCCACTTTGGGTGGCTTCCTTGGCAGCTCTCGTTTCACATCCCGTGCTGCTTCTGGAGCTGCATCTCTGCACTGACAGCAGTGGGAGAAGGAGGGCACACAGCAGGGCTGCCTGGGGGTGACAGGGACTCGACTGCTCTGCACTCCCTGCTCCGTGATTTCATGCCCAGTCCCCACGAAGCACTGCTGTAGCATGTGGGATTTGCCTGTTCTAGGCTAGAAGAGACTGAGTGCTGTTTATAATTGCCTTCTAATTTACAGAGCATTGCATGGTTTGGCTTTAAGCATACAGAGAAAAAATACCTTTTTGATGCAATTCAAGCAAATCATAATAAGCAAGTTGCTGGCACTTATCCTTCTGGTGTAGAGAAGTCTTATATGCACTGCTTTAGAGAGTACATTAAATTAATCACAAGCTCCTAGAAGTTAATATTAACTCAAATAGACAGAAATCACCCTTATATTTTACTTTTGGAAATTCATTAAATAAGGATGTCTGTGCTCACTTTCAGTTGCATCAATTGGCTTATGATCCATTTTGTTTGCATCTTTTTCTTTCTACAATTCCTTGATACCTACAAATTATTAAAGAGAGCAGTCATGCCTGTAGTTAAAATACTGTCAAATCCTTAACAGGATTGAAAAAAAACCCCTGTAGCAGGATCTCATTTTTGCCTCAAGGCCTGCAACTAGTCACTTTCTGGTTCTCTTTGGAGTTTTTATTGCAATTTTCTTTTTTTTTTATCTTTAGTTGGTTAATTATTTATGACCTTCATGAGCCAACATCACATTTTATGTCTTAAATAGCTATGTCAGTGTATTTACATAGATTAAAAAAATCTGGTCTATAATTGTCAATATCAGTGTCTTGGTGAGCAGTTTGATGAAATTTTTTTTTCCCCATCAACCTTTAATTTGCATTTAAGATACTACATAAACATTGACATGATTTTGATATGCTATCATTTATGAAATGTTCTCCCACCAAAAAAAATGAAAGAAGTCTCGTGGCTAGATAAGATATCCACTGTCACAGAAAAGCATTTTTGCTCATCAGTCACTGCATTGTTTCTCAACATCCATTCTGGATTTGAACACCTGTATGTCCAACAAACACCAAGAACATTCATTATCCCACATATGTTTTGAACAGAATAATGTGTTTTAGTGGCGTTTCAAGTGCAATAATCCTATTTGCATTGGTATGCATAGCTAACATGGTGTTTCATTTGTTTTCTGCCCAAAATAACATTCCTTTTGCAAAGTTTAGCCCTGGATATGGAGAAATACAAAGGTTTGAAGTGCCATTCACAGACCTCCAACTGATGTCTGCCCTAGAGCTCCTGAGTAATTGGAAGTGGATCTTGTCTGTGATTGCTTGAGTTCTGGATGTTGTTGCTGAAGTGGAGGGTTTAGCTCGCTCAGACCTTAGTGCGTCTGCCAAAAAACTGTTATGACAACTTCCAATTTTGATTTCATTTCAGCACGAAAAGAATTACCTGAGGTATGAACCTGTGAAACATTTTGATTTGGAAATACCAGTGAGCCCCTTTCTGAAAAGACAGGAAAATTGTATTTTGTAAAGTTTAATTTGAATAGGTACATTCAAAAGGAGTCCTTTCTAGCTGCTAGTGCAGCGGAGCCTCGGAAAGGCTCCAGTTAAGGACTAATGGATATGGCACAAAAAGTGTGGCACAAAGCAAAACAAGTCAACAATAGAGTGCAAGAATCTTGGGTGGCACCAATGAGTTTATCCCCCCTGCACGCAGTGATGTGAAGTCAGTCTGCAGTAGCAACAGTTCCCATGTGTTTATGTAATTGTGGGAATAAAATCTAATTAAGCTCCTGAAAGCAAAATTTTACCTCTTGTTATTAATTTTTGTTTCCTCTCATTGTCATTTTGGGTCAACAAATTCAGACAGAACAAGAGCAGAAGCAGTTCTGGTATGAATATTAGCATTGCATATTACTATTGAATATGTGAAATATAGGAGTGGGAATATTCCTATTGTATATGTAGGTGTGAGTGATTTTTTTAAAACCAGTTTTGGCTGTTACATGTGCTTGCATGTCAAAATTAGTTTGTGTAAATCAAACCTCAGGTGCATAAAGACAATGACAAAGCTGCAAAGGGATGTTCCCTCCTCTGTTTCTAATCTTAATTTTGATCTTAAAAAAAATCCCGAAAGTTAAAATTCAAATATTTTAATTATTGTGTCAGAAAGAAGAAAGAAACGAAAGAGCAAGTGATCTGCAACCTCTTTCTTTCATCTCAAACTTTGTCTAAAAACCTGAAGGTGCTTCTCACACTTCAAAGAGGTGCCCAGGATTTATACTATTGGTTCCCTGGAAACCCAGACCGTGTCTCTTTCCTTTTAATGCTGCTTTCATCCTCAGTTACTGAGGATCTTCTCTATTTACACAGTATATGTTAGATAAAGAATCTATGTGCTTATTCCTCCCATTCTGTTACAACTTGATTATTTTTGATAAGTACTGATAGAGCAGAACCTCAAAAGCAGTCAGTGTCTTACTCTTCTTCCAGTGAGCTGTTGTTAAAAACTGCATTTAATCTAAATATCCGTGTTCAGCCCACTGCTCCAGAGCTGTCCATAACAGGACATGTTTTTTCCAGTTCTTTATTTTAAAAGGGAATGTTTTCTGTTAAATCCCTTGCATGCGACTCACAGCACTATGACCTGAAGCAAATGTTTATCTCCTGTTTCATAAGAGGGGCTGGCTTGTGGGAGAAAGCAAACCCCAGCAAAGAGAGGTGTACATGTCCTGCAAGAGTCACTGTAACCTGTTTTTATCTTTGCCCTACTGTCAGAAGGACGTAAACTTGTACAAATAGGGCTGCACGGATTCTGACATGGATACATTAATTACTTACAGTGGGGGTATTGGAACTTCTGTCCCCTGGTCCAAAACTTACTCTACTGAATTTCACAGAACTGAGTAAAATGGCTGAATTCAACAACTCCTGGAAAATCTGATAGAGCATCTTTTTGTGCATGAGAGCAGGAAACATTTTAGGAATGGCTGCCTTTGTCTTTCTGCAGTATTGCACCCCAGGGCATCTCTGGGAAATGATCTTGCTGTTGGGAGAAATGATGTTGTGACTGCAAACCAAGGGGAGAACAAATCCTGGCATAAATAATAGCAGCTCTGGCTCTGCAAGGGCTGGCTCTGAGCAGGGTTTTGTGCTCGGCTGCAGTTTGGGGCCTTGCCCTGCTGCCACAGGGTTTGAACCAGAGCCCTGCAGGTTGGGTTTGGCAGCCAGGGCTTTCCATGGCCCTGCTGCCAGCCAGGAGGAGAGCAGCTCCCCAGCTTTCCTGGCCACTCTGAGCAGCTCTGCAGCTCTCTGCCTGTGCTTCCCAACACAGCTCCAGCGTGCTGGCAGGGGGGTGTCTGTGTCTATCCCCAGACTTCTCTCGGGAAATGGCCCAGCTAATTTTAGAAGCGAAAACAGTCAAAAGAGGCCCATTTCCAATGCAGCCAGAGCACCTCCCCTCTAATCAGAGCTGAAATCTGATTGATGCTAAAGCCTTTCCTTAGCAGAATGTTTATTGCTCTTGAAGGGGGTGGGGAGAAAAACAACACAAGAGATCTTTTACGAGGCAGAAATAAGTGAACAGAAGCTCTTTAAATATGAACTTGTGGGAACTGGGAGATTGATGCAATACATCACGGGGATAGAAAGGCCAGACGACAGCTTTCTGAGTACATGGCATGAAATCAGATGGGGAGAAAAGAAACTATGGTACTTTTTGCCTGACATGACCTGAGGAAAATTACTGGCTGTTGTGCAGCTCTTGCATGGTTGTCTCAGGCATATCATGTTCTGCAGGGATTAAAATACAACTTCTGGTGACAGCAGGAACCCAAATGCCCTTCTGAATTGTGTGCAAAGTGCGACAGTTGTTCCTTCAGCCCCGGTCGTGTTTCAGAATATGCTTCAGCAACTGCTTTTTATTGCATTTGACTCCTATATCATTGTTCTGAATGGAAACACAGGAAGCGCAAAACCTTGTGGCAATATTCTGTTTATAAGAGGAAAGGTCACCTCTTGTCAGGGTCTGTGGGTGTTGAATGGATTCCCACCGTGCCAGGAAGGTGGGAAAGACAAAATCAAAAGTATGCACATTTTTAAGTCTTGCACCTAAACTCTGCAGCACAAATTGAATTTTTTTTCAGTGAACAGCTGCAGCCAAATACATTTTGCTCCAGGAGCAGAACTAGTGCAATTTTCATTATTTTCCTATCAGGACTACTAATGAAGTCTCTTCTCTTCCTTGCTGACTACAGGACCCTGGGGCATGAAGAAAGTCCTAAAGAGAGGGAGTCTTTCATCCATTTTCTGGTGTCTGCTCCTCAATAGACTTTAACCATGTTCCTTTTCACAGAGGATGGTGTGGTTTTGCACTGAGTATTTAATCTTATTTGAGTCTTACATAACTATTACTAGACTTGAAAATGTTGCTGAACTGCAGGCATGAGAAACAGATTTTATCCTAAACAGAGTAGGCCTGAAACTGATGTATTTGTGCCTGGCTTTAAACACTCACATTTTGGGCTGCATACTATAGCCCGAGTTTAAAGGTGCTGCATTATTTGGAACCGTACGTACATTTGTCCTCTGATTGCTACATGTGAAAGAACCAATTCCCTCTTATTTTTGGTAGGATGACACTTCCTGGACTTCCCTGTTGCTCAGAAAAAGAGCAATTTTTCTCCCTATGAAATATCTGCCATAAACCCAGTGTCATTCTAGAACATTTTGTTACAGCTGATTGTGCCTCAAATGGCATCGTTGGGAAGACTTTTCTTATCTCTTTAGCCTGTACCAAAATGAATGCTGATGAGTGATTTCTTGTGTGATTTAAGTGCTCGGAGCACAGCTGATAAGAGCAGCAGCAGTCATGTAACGTACAGCTTGTTACAACTCTCTGCTCCAGTGGGTTTTTCCAAGCACTTGCCACAAATTCTAGTGGGAACAGATGAGCCTGTGCTGAAGGCTTTTGACAAATGCAACCAGGAATATTTGTTGAGAACTGTAGGAACTTTTTGAGGATGTATGTAAAGACCCAACGTGAGGCACGGAAATGAGAGCCCTTAGGCAAGGAAGCCGCTCCATTGTTTGTTCTCTTAAAATTACTTTAGGGCTCAAGTCACTTCTGAGCCAAAAACAATCAGATATTAGACCTCAGCGAACTTGTGGATGTCAGAACTATTTTGAGAAACTGGAATACTTCATCGTAACCACATATTTGGCCAAGATACGATGTGTGGCCTCAATTCAAAGAAATTGTAAATACTGCCGTTTATCCAAATTATTGTTCCCTTGCTATGTCTAAACTTCAAAGAAAAACAGTTCCTTAATAGTTTGTATGCTGCTATAAATAATATTTCTCTTTATTGCATACTGAGAAAATAATAGCATTCCATGACTCATACTTATTGTGGGGTCTGTGGACAAAGCTCTCAAGGCTTTATGAGCTTCCACAATGTGCAAAAGCCTTAAGGTTCAACAGCCTTGCTTCTTCCAGCAATAAATTAAAGGCAGATTCTTAAAAGACTTTGACATGAGTAGCTGAACCTGCTTCAAGAGACACCTTGGTATTAAGTTGCTCTCAGATTCAAGCAGAGGAAAGCAAAACCTCCTCTTTATGGGTCAGATGAAGGGAAATCTTTGTCCAGAAATTTCTTGGGTTTGCTTGGTGTTATCATTCAATGAGGTGGAGGTAATGTGTTCACTGAAGGCTGTAACACGTAACAGGGGGCTTTAATTATTTACTTGAAATGAAACTTGCATAAGAGAAGTGACACTTGGCCATCATTTGCTGCAAGTGACACAAATTCTGTTACATCTCTAATCCTGTTGAAGTCCATGGTGGCAGAGAGAAAAGTTTGACCCCTCTTATAATTTACAACTTTGAGCCAAATTCCCAGATAAACTGTTTCAATACCATCATGATCATTTCAATGTTTCCTTGTATGAGAATTGCTGTATGTGGAAATTCCAATGGGACTGTATCTTTTGTAAAATGATAAAACCAAACCTGAAAACACAGAGGTTTTGAGTTGTCCAGTTCCTCACCTACAGAATTATCCTCGGCAAATAAGTACCTTTGAGTGGCCTGAGACAGCAGAGCTGCAGTTTTTTGCTGTCCTGTGTAAGTATCAAAAGATGTGAAGTTCAATGGATGCATGTCGATGTTTTGCCAGGTCTGGAAGGTTTGTGGCAGTATTGTTCATATTGTCTGAACAACAGCTGAAATAATAAACCAGGCTCTGTGACTGAGCACAGCGTTATCTTCAGTACACATCTGATAGGAGAGAGAAGCAATCAGAGCCACAGTAAGGGATGGCATCACCAGGAAGTGACTGAATAAGGTTCTTTGAAGAAATTTCCTGTGTTCTCAGATACTTCATCCAGAAATCTCTCTCCATTTTGCAATAGCTCTGAGGGAAACATATGATACACTGAGAGACACTGAATAATCTTCTGACTGACCAAATCTATTCCATAACATTGTCAAAGAGCCCAGTAAATCCATGTGGGAATCATTTCCATTTGTGTGCAAAAGCAAATATAAATGACCTTTTAATACACTTCTGCAGACAGTCACGTCTGTGAACTTTGCATCCACAGAGATTGCATTCAGATTGCCTCAAAAGCTATGCCTAAACTTAGAAGATGAAATGAAACTCTGAAGTTTAACTTTTTTCACCCTTTTGAGAATGAGGTTCAACTGAAAAGCCTTGGTTTGTTGATTTATCCCCAGCTTTGGAGCACAAGTTTCTTCTCCCCACTATGCTTCCAATTCTCACTTTGCTAATATGTAATAATCTCTTGCTCCTTTCCATTTGGAGATTAGAGAGCATGATGCTGTATTACTGTAGAACATATTTTGAATTTGTCTTTCACCAGACTTTTAGAGGTGAAAGTACTATAAAACTAGTAATTGGTCCTATATGAGTCACTCAGTAAGGAATTGCAAGATTTAAGATTTCTAGGTGAGAGCCCTGAGATGAGGGATTGTGCTACCAATCTTTCAGGAACTATTTAAACACGGTGAACACTGTGAAAATGGATTGCTGCAAAGGAACTACAGTATTTCAGAAGCTCTGTGCCTGCAAGGGAAGCAGCTCTTGCACCCTTTCCCCTCTCTGCTTTTGCAGAATTTGCAATAGTTTTTGTAGGACTTCATGAAGACTCTTCCTGCTGTGTTCTTTTTATTGTCTCTAAGCATGATTTTGCCCTACATGCTCAACAAAGGCCAGATGAACTATAGGGAAATATTTGATCGCATGGGAAATCTGCTCTTAGGGCTGGTGGGTTTTTGTTTAACTGCACTGTTAAGTCCATGAAAGAGCAAGATACTCCAGCACAGACCTCTTCAATGTACAGCTTGTTTACAGTGAGTGGCTGCTTCCGTGGTGTCTCACCTAACACACAACTGTCCGTATTCATAGGGGGGTTTCAGCCCCTCCTGGGGTACAAACAGCATTTCCTTGCAAGGGATCACAATTATCCACCATCAAGAAATCTAAAGCTTTTCACTGTTGTGGGGTAGGACATACTGGCAGCAACTAAAACCAGTGCTAGAGCAGTAAATAAAGGTTGATTTCGTCCATTTTTCACAGGCATGCATCCAAACCAAACCATTTCAGGTTCAGGCTGAACATGCTGGTTGGAATAGCTGAACACAGACACAGAGATGCTACTTAAGGACAAGATGAAGTAATGATCAAGTCACTTTTCTCTATCTGTCCTTCTCTAAGAGAGACACTCGTCTCTGTAAAAATTCAGATAAACCTCAGTAGGAGAAAAATATAAATATTAGCATGCCTTGAGTAACCAACCCAATCACTGGGATCCATGAAAGGAAAATAAGGTGGGTTTTTTTTTAAATTTCCCTATTAAATTTTTGTGAATATTATTCAAATATAAAGTACATACAATGATGGGACATACTGGAACCTTGACTCATCAAATTTATATCTAGGAAATGTTAAATGATCAACAATTTGTCAACGTAATGTCCTAAATAAGTCTGAAGGATTAGTGATGAACTCTTTGGTAAACTTTTCTTTCACCTTGTGGGATATTTATCAATTAACTAATTTATTAGAGATTATTTATCAGTGGTTATTTTAAGGGCTGCTGAGACCGTCTACTGTGCTGACTTAGAAGAGCTTTAGCACTCTGGAAGTTATTACCTCAGAAGTGAATTCTGTGGGTTCCCTGTAAGATTAATGACTAAAACCTGTACATATTTCTGGGGCATGAAACAGGGACTGCTTGCTTTTCACTGAAACTAACATAAATACCATGGGTTTGTACAAAAGGCAGGTTTTTATTCTTTTTGATCACATAATGTACCAGCTGATGACAAGGAAATCTGGAAAAAAATCCACCTCTACAGTTTTCGTATTTTGTATTATCTACATGAAACCAGTGTGAAAGTTAACCCTGCAGCAGAGCAGAAGGGATTGTATCACAAAATCTTTTCTCATTCAGGACATTGTTTCTGACTGAAATTTGTATGATGAGGTCGAATAGACCTTTCAGTTGGTTGAGGTATTCTTGTTTCTAACCTGGAGGAGAGCAGAGGGGGGAGGAGATGCAAGGGAGACCTAAGACAAGAATTTGTCAGTATATTTAAAGAGCTCACTCATAGAAATCAAGTGCATCTTGTCCTGGTCTTTCAGTTGGAAGATGAGGATAAAATATGGAATTACTGGGGTCAGAACAGAGCAAGGGCAAGGGAAGCCAAACCCATTGTCAGCAAGTACATTTCCAAATACAGAATAGTTTAATTGTCTTTCCTTGTTAGGCCTGTTTTCTAGATTTAAAAATAGCTGAGATTACTCTTTAATCAACATTTGCAAATTATGATCTGGCAGTGACCTGTGCTGAGCATCCTGCACGTCTGTGCTGTTTGGGTGGTCACAGATTTATGACTTTTCCTGAATGCCTCCTGGACAGCTGGGAGGAAGGCCACTGCTCTTTCTGGCACATAAATGAATGCCAGTTGTGGTAATGACAAAACTGAAACTTGGATTGTGCCCTTTACCTCCTCTCTCCCCTCATGTCTAAAATACAGGGAAATACCACAATATGTTGCCCTCATTTTATTAAAGTATTTCACACTGATGTTTACCAGACTCTGAGACTTAGACCCTGCTGGTCTGGAAGGTGCTGTCCTCTCTACTGCTTTCTGGGGGAAAATGCCCAGTCATTCACAAGGTTTTTTTCACAGTTGCTAGTTGATCCAAAAGAATTCTCCCCACCTTTTTAGATTACTTTATTCTCATATGTGATAATGTTTCAGTGCTCCTCCTATTTATGCTCTCCTTAAGCTTTTTTAATGTTTTAATGAACTTAAATGAATTGTTGTTTCTCTAGCCGTTTAAAAATAAAGAAATAATTTCTTGCTTACAGTCATTAGCATATTTATGTATTTGGACCAAATCTTAATTGAATATATATCTGTATCATTCTAATTTCAGTGAAAAAAACCTCAGAACTTGTAACTGCACTGAAACTCTGCTGATTGAAAGCAGCTGATGATCCATGGACAATAGAAATGCCATTATACATGTTTATAATGTCCTCTGAAATGGAATAAGAAATTAAATTCAAAAATGTCTGGAGGGAGGAAAATATTGCATTATCTCTGCATATTGTATTGTCGTCTTCAAAAATGACTCTGAAGGAAGAATGACTCATTTTGGAAAACAGAGAATGTAATGAAATATCCATGAAAGGTCTGAAAACTGATTGCAGTGACTACTATAAATAGGTTTCCATAAGCTAAATAAGGGATTTTGGTGAAATGTCCAGGTGCTGATTTAGGCAAGTCATTAAATGTGTTGGGAGATGGGGCTGCCTGAGTTTGAACTACTGGAATACTTAAAAATTCTGAAGTCACAACAAGTATTACAGTGAAGTCCTTATTTTGGCTACCATTGCCCCTCCTGCCTCTCTTATGTCACCCTGTTTGTAAGTTCTCCTTGTGCACTGCAGAGTAATAGAAATGTCTGCACCCATTGTACCTTGATGCTTGACTAAAGCAAATGAAACCAGAGGGGGAGTAATCTGGGCAGTCAGAAGAATGCTTTTAGAATCTGGTAAAATATTCTCAGGAAGAGAAAAAGTAATCCCTGTGACATGACTGTTTCTGAAAAAAGAAGCAGCTTTAATTAGACTCGACTGGTTCTTCTCAAAGAAGGGCTGGTCATGGAGATCATCCATCATTTCCATCAACATCATGGCAACAGGAGTCATGGAAAGAAATGCTCAATTACAAGTTTTCTGATCTTGCCCTGTGGCTTTGCTCCAGTAACCCTGCTATTAGGTAAGGTTTTTCTTCAGCCCTGGTCTTTCTAACTCTGACATGCAGTGAGAGGGACACTTGTAAACACTGATGAGAAAAACAGCAGCGTCCCACTCACATGAGTATTAATTACTGCACAAAATCCTTTATGGGACTGCTAAGTTTTCTCTCCCTCAGCTTGAAAAGTTCTGATATTTCTAGGTCTCTGTTGTTACATACTATTTATAACCTGTAGCTACCCAGATCATCTCACTGTGGCTCCCTTGCTACTTTAGAAGAATGCTATTGTCACCTTTCTGTCTAAAATTACTCTAGTGTGCTTTATCTTCTCAGTTTCCTCTTATTATTCCCCCTTAGATCATTGTTGTTGATGCTATTTCTAAAAGTAATGTATTGATTTCCTGTCTCTCTCCCTGTGTTTTGATTATTAAGATGATAAATATTTTAAGATCATCAGTCATTTATTACCTATATTGTGTATCTCTTACAAGAAAATTGCTACTCAAAATTTGAGAGCAGAATCAAACGTGTAATGACTCCAGAACAGCCATTAAACACACCTCTGTGTTCTTTGTTTCATTACTTTGTTTCCAAGGTGCTGGTAACAAAGGACTATTTGTTTTCCAGGGGCACCAAGATGATGGTTTGTATTTATCTCTCTGAAACCAGCATCCACTCAGTGTCTATCAGAGAAACAGCTTCTAAAAAGAAGCTACTCTAACAAAAACATTCATCTTATTTTATTTGCTTTAGCCCATAAATCAGATATGTGCAAAGCCTAAACGTTTCAGGTCCATAACTATGCTACTTCTTTACCATTCAAGCTTCAGAGTCAAATGATAAGTCAAAAATCAACTGCAGCTCATGAGTTCATGATGTTTCAAGTCTTTGAGCTTATGAAACCAGTGTTGTTTTCCTACACAGAACCCTAAGCCAACCTAGGTTTCTTCAATCTGGTAAACTGTCACATGTTTTGATCTAAAAGGGAATAATTTACACTTTTTCTTGCTCAGGGCCAACTTTGAGTTGGTGAGAGCTCACACACCTCTGCTGCTGGGGGGGCGTTGTGCCTCAAGGGCACTGCAATGTATAAACCTTGTCCTTGACTCCAACTGAGAGTCTCTTGTTTCTCTGATTGTGCTGATGTGCTACAGTTTAAATTCTCTGGCTTGCCCTGCAGAATTGTCTCATCCTTGGGGACATTGGAGAGGAAAGGGGCACGTGAAGGACTGAAGGCCCGCATGAATCTGGGGAGGTGGAGAGAAATGGAGCTATGGAAAAGAAAACTGAAGGAAGGGCATGGACCACAAGAGTGAGGAGAGGGGGACACTGCTCCCTGTGAGCTTGGTATCCCAAAGTCTCCTGCTGGAGGCAAATGCTGGTGTGCCCACTCCCTGTGTCTGAAGGGCAGTGTGGGCAGTGCTGGACTTCAGTGCAGCTAAAGCCCAGCTTAAAGATGTGATCTAAAGAGTCAAAACAAAAGCTAACCCAGCCCACGTGCTGGGACATGGATACCATTGACTTGAGTGGAATTTCACTCCAGCAGAGGCTTACTCCAGTCATGGTCCTATATTCGGAAAGACAAACATGAATGTATGCTTACATCCTGAACACAAGTTATTCAAGGGAGATAAGGCAAGAGAAAGTAAATATAAGTAATTCTATAGACCAGGATGCCAGCTGACCTCGTGTTTGGTCAGCTCACTTCCCAATGTTTGCTCTGCTGAAAGGAAAACTTGAGTATTTCTTTGCAATGTTTGTGAATGGATTGGCATGTTCATCTTTACACTTCTCTGTCTCAGCACTGCAAACAAGATAAGGAGTGATTAACGCACCCTGCTGACTCTGTGGGCACGCTGAGCAACACCCCAGCCAGGAGCAGGGCCAGAGCAAGATGCTTGATGTGCACAGTGTGTGAAAGGATCTGCGGGGAGCTGAGGATGTTTACCCAGCCATAAAGAGAACAGGTGTGTGTGTGTGACTCCATAAAAAACCCAACATCCTGTTTAGCAAAGGAAGTCTCTTGGTTTTTCATGGAACCAGTCAGCCTTGCATTTGCATCTTTGGACAAGAGAAATACGGAGAAAAAGTAAAAATAGCTGCATTGTCAGACTTTCTTCCTGAAAGCTGCTTTGCATGGGGGGTGGTTGAAAGGCTGGGCTCAGACAGAGACGTGGACTTGTGAGGTCAGGGCCTGGGTGAGAGCTCTGCTTTATCTCTGAACAATAGAATAATTTCCATCTGCTTGGTTGGAGCAGAAACATTCTCTATTTCTGACAATGCTTGGCATAGTGTTGACACTAAAAGTGCAATTTTCCATTGTTTTTTTGACCCTCGGATAGCTTGGTTTATGGGGAAAAATTTACTACCTGCATGCTTTGTATTTAATTGAACTGGCATTCTGCCACAATCTGGCTTTTCTGCTGTATTTTCTTTAGGAGAAGGAAGCTGCAAGACAATGGCTGTACATAGACAGCTTCATTCATTTCTAATAAAGCCTTGCTGAGTGGCACCAAAGGCTGATGTCCTGGCCACCGGAGATGGAGGCTGTGGAGTTCTCTCTTCATATCAGTGGTTTCCAGATCCTTAACACAGATGGAAACTGTCACTTTAGGCCACTGAAAGCCATCTGAGGATCCCAAGACTCAAAGAGCATTTTTTCCACCTTGTGTATAATGGCAAACAATAAATATTCCAAAAGGCCCTGCCAAGGCTGTAGCAACAGCAAAGCAGAGGCTGAGATGCACATGTAGAGCTTTGAAAATGGTTTTATTCACGGGGCTCAGGGTGGAATAAAGCCATGTTCCCTCTTGCTCAAGAGGGCTTGGAGTGGAGATTTCTCCAAGAAGAAGGAGCACGTTTGGGCAGTGGCTTTGCAGAAAGAAAATTTGCAGGCTGAAGTTAAGTTCTGCCATAGAGCACTTACCAAAAAAATTCCTTTAAGGGGAAAAAAACCCCAAACCCAAAATGTCATAATTCTGTTAGTTTTAGACATGTGCTACTATTCCATATGAGGACTCTGGTACCTTTTTTTTTGCCAAATAATGGCAATAGTGAAGTATCTTTAGAAACAAATTACACACTTTTATATATGCTGCAAAGCTATTTGAGCAAAATGCAACCCCTGACATCTTTTAAATGTCTTGTAGAAATACAAGCCAATGCCTTTTTATAGCAGCCTACTGACAAGGATAATTTATGTATTCTACAGTATAGAAAATCCTGGGGGCAGCACTATTTTTAGCTGGGTAACCTTTAAGCATATTCAACTATATGCTAGTAAATTGGATTTTAACAGGTGAATGACTTAATATAGCAAGGCAGATGAATTACAGATGTGGACAATGTCTGTCCAGATCTCTGTTTTTTCCTGGCTCTGAATTATTCATCTGGGATGGCCAGAAGCCAGCTGTGGGGATTATTGATAAAAGTGAGTTAAGAATAGATTAGAACATTTCTCTTGTGCAGTATAATGTTTCTCTGTTGACTGCGTTATTTTCCATCTTGCATTAAGCACTCCAAGCCAGACTATTTTAACCCAATTTTAAACTATTCATGTTCTATATACGTAATATTATTATAAATGCTTGAGTTCCTTGTTTGTAGGGTAAGGGGGGTTCTTTAAAATGACATAATGTTGTAAACAAGAAGACAAACATTTCAGCATTTTGCTTAGGCATGGATTTTCTGGGGAAGTAAAACTTTTCTTCTAAAGTCTTGCCAGCTGTCAGAGCTGGCTGGCTGAAATGTGCAATACCCTTTCATTTTAGTTGGTGGTGCCAGTGCCATTCTTCTGTGACTGTCAAAGTGTTAGCCCAGCTGTGTTTTTGAATGTTTTTTCTTGTTCTCTGTCACTTTTTTCACAATTGCTCTTTATTTTTAATAAATCTAGACTACTGAGAAGATTAAAGCCTTGGCCTGTACAAAAAGATGAAGAGATGGAGGTACATATATGGAATGTATTTGAAACATGATAGTGGAAAAAGCATCATTGCTTATAAAACACAAAATAAATGAGGTTTACTCTGCAGTTGTGCAATATAGCTCTAATAACTATGAGAAGTAAACGAAGACTGCGCAGTGGTGCAATAAATGTGAAGTGTCTCTGGCCCTATGAAGGCCATAAGGGCATTTTCCTCCATTAACACAGTGCTTTGCAGCATTTGAAATTTATTCAAGGCTAAAAAAGAAAGAAAATAGAAAAAAAAAAGCTTCACTAATGAGGAAGCAAAAAGGTATAGAAATAGAGTCCAAAATCCTGAGGTTTCTTTTGGAATTGAAGTATTTTAGGTTTTGGTCACCTTTCTCACCTTTCTTGTGGTGAATAACTGCAAGGAAGGAGTGGTAAAAATAGTAACATTGAATAATGCTGGTGTTCTGAGACATGTGGAGAAAGAACAGCAGGCAATAATCAGGTGAACACTAGAGATTAAAGATTCAGCTCTAAACTCTGAGCTGACCTTTTCGTGTCATTAATGTAAATTTCTTTAGTCTTTTTCCCCAGTGTGTAATGATCATTTTCTCATATGTATTGTCAGAATTATTTTATTTCCATGAATGCTTTTCTCAGTCCCAAGATGAAAGTTTCCTGTTGTGTTCTACATTTCAATGTGACTTTTAACTGCAAAACAAGCTGCAACTCACCAACCTTGCTAGTAATTTTAGAGAAAGTATTGTCCTAAACTTCTCTCCTAGCATCCTTCTGGCTCCTGATCTTTCTCCAGCTCTAGATTTCTGAGCTATTGCATGTGTTGGGTAACTTGGTCGTGTGAGTTTGTCTTCAGATGAGTGGAAGCTAAGGTACAGGTTGCATTTATGAAGGTACTGTTTTTAAAGTGTCCAACCACCTTATTTTTATTGCTCCTGGCTTCGCATTTGTGTGTAACTGAGACAACCAGAAATACTGAACAGTGGTGGTGCCTCTCACTGAAATGTCATTGCCATCACAGTCATTATTTAGGTAATAATGACTTCAAGAAAAGGACGTTTGGTAAGAACAGCAAATGGAATCCCTGTGGGAAATGGAATGACAAAATGATCAATGTGCATAACATTTGTAGAGTCTGTGCAATAAATTATCAGAATTAACAATGTGTAATCACAGAAACAGAAGAAAGTTGGAAGTAGAAGATAGCTCCAGTGTGGTTTACAGCTGATACTGTCTCAGATGATTTTCTTTTTCCATTTGCTAACTTATGATACAGAACCATGTCATTGGACATCAGAGGTTTTGAAGATTGCTGTTGTTATTCTGCTAAGTCTTGATATTTCTTATATTCCCTTGTTATTCTTCATGTTCCTGCCAGGGTATATCTTCATGGCTAGGATGAAAATTTAAGGTGTTCAGTGTTGTTTACTGTCTGGCCATTGCAACAGCTGCCTTTCCTTCATCCCTGCCCTACCTCTTCCTTCCTCTGCCCTTTCCTCGCTCACTCTTGGCTGGACCGTCCTGCCCCATCCTTGAACGAGTTCTGAGCCACAACTGAGTTAATTTATCTTTCTAACAAAATATAAAATATAGTAAACCCCTTTTTTCTGGATCATTTTCTGCGCTTTCAATGAGTTAAAACAGAAGGGCCTGACAAGTGCTGGAGCCCAGCTGGGTAAGCTGGCTGAGAGCAGGGGGAGGGCTGGAAAATAATGGTCTGTGCACAGGGATTCCTCAGTTCTGTCACGAGAGCTCAGCCCTCCTGGCATCGTGGCTGTTGGCATTTGTTCTGCTGAGGAATATGTTCAGTGCAGGTAGATTGGAGGTGGCAGGAGCCAGAGGAGGCCATGAATTCCTGACCCTTTGGATAACAAAGGGCCTGGGGACCTGTGGCACAGACAGGTGAGGGACACTTGGAGACTCAAGAAGCTGATGGCCCCAGATTTTCCCTCACGTGGATTGTGACAGGGTCTCCTTTGCTTGGAGTCCCTGCTCAGAGACATCAGCTTAAGCTGTTGATTTCTCATTTAGTTATTGCACCAAAATTAAATTATTTTAAGGATTGGGATGTCTGAGACTCTGCTATGGGGCTAAGCCAGTGAGGAAACTTGGTGTGGCTGGGTGAGTGTGGGGGGTGTAGCTGGGAAGGACCCCAGTCCATGCCCACGTGGTGCAGGTGTGACTGCCAGAATGGCTCCTGGATGGTAGTAGGACAGGGAAGTTTCCTAACAGGAACTTGTCCCAAAACACACCAGTTTTGTGAAAATGCAGGGTTTAGAGATGTCAGGATGAATCAGCCAGAGCCAGGTCAAGCCCTGTGGGGCACAGCGGAAAGCACTTGCCAAGTTAACCTTGGCACTGTTGTTTCCTTTCCCTCTGTAGGAAAAGTTTTCTCTTTCTGGACTTTGCATTGTGTTTCCCTGAAAGGTTTCAGTCTCCCTCATGGAAATTATGCAAAATGTCACTGTGCGCACGTAAAAAATCTGACAATGGCACAAAAAGTACAGGACTAAAATGGGTTTTGCCGAAAAAAAAAAAAGTCTGTGTAGCAATGAGAGACCTAATTTCCCTGTTACATATTTAAATTATTAGGAGATAAGTCTGTTTATCAGTCTGCCAAAGTCTCTTTTAAAAAATGAACTATACATTTTAAGAGGAAATGTGTATACAAATTTAGTGACAATGACGAAGTAAAAAACCCTGGGATGTAAAAGCAGATTCATTTGCTGCCCCAGATCTTTAACAAATGGAGGAGTTCAGTTCATGTTGCAAAACAAGCTGACCTTCTAGCAGGGGCCAGGCATGAAGCTTTTTGCCAAAGGTGAATGGTTTGGAAAACTGAGCGTGTGTGAAAAGGGAAACAGTGGAAACTATTCCGCGCTTGGAGCGCGCCTGGGCTCTGGAAAGCAGCTCTGTAAAGCTGTCAGCCTCTGACTGAGGAGCTCTGTTTCCTACGTGTAGCAGCAGCCCGAGGCTGTTCTCTGGTTCTTGTCCTGCCTGCAGGTTGGGCGCTCAGCACGGTCGATATATTGGTGTTGGGTTTGGGTTGCTCGGTGCTTCACGGCCAACAGCAGATGCAGCAGATGGTGTCCCAGCCCTGGCCATAAGTGGAAGTCTTGCTTTGCAGACTTTTCTCTGCAGATCTCTTCCTGCTTCACCCTGCAGGTGCCTGCAATGCCACCAGTCCCAGCAGAACTCCTTTAAGGTGTGTTTTTGGAAAGCTGGAGCTCTGTAGTACAGACCTAGAGGCCACCCTGCCCTGTGAAGTGTGAGTGTCCCTTTGCCAGAGTGACAGATTTCTCTTCCATGTCACTCCAAAATTCCAAAGAGGAACCATAGGGACCTTAGGTCTAGCAAAGCACAGTAATGCCACTCAGTTCATATAGCTTTTTTTAGTGTTCTGCTGATGGCTTGAGGCCCTAAATTCTGACAGGAGCCATCCACAAACTTCTACTTGGATGTAAATATGTGTATTACAAATTGCTGTATTTGTACTTCAGTTTTCCATCAGACTTTAAGCTCATATAATAACTCTTAAAGTGTAAGAGACAGGTAAAAATGACCTGAAATTGAGTCTCCCTTGTCTGACAGGGGAAGTTAATAATGCTGGTCTCTGAGGGAACTATAGCAAGAAACATAAATAGGAGCAGAACACTGTGTTCCTTTTTCTGTGTCTTGCCCTAATCCTGACACGTGAGCACCTACCAACACAAATAATGTTATCGGTCAGAATCGCCAGCCAATAATAAATCAGCCCTGGCACTGGAGAGGCTCTCACTGCTGCACAACGTGACCTCCAGTCGGGAGGAGACTTTATATTCGAGCAGAGATGCTTGCATTTGGTCAGAAGCAACTTGCACCAGTACTTGGGAGATGTGCATGCAGGTCGGAAGAACAGAGACACGGGAAGGTGTAAATTTAAATGGAATCCGTGCTGATGAGGTTCTCTTCCAGCTACCCAGAGCAGCTGCAAGGCCAGGGTTTCCAAAATGCAGCAGAAGTGGGCAGACAGCAGGTACTAGGTGGCATTATAGCTCAGAGTTGGGCATCGCTGGTTGCAAATGGCTCACTGCTGGCATACACTGGAAGGGTAAACCTCTCCATGCAGATGTGTAACACTTGGAAAATTGAACAGAGGTAGATAATGAAACCTGCTTTCAAAGTTACTGGCATTTCCAACTACAGGGAAAAAAATTGTCTTTTCTTCTTAAAACCTATTCGAGAGCTCAGCAGAAAACCCCCAGCACAACATGAGGCTAGAATGGGCCTCCTTTGAAATGAGCTGGGTGTGGAAGAGCCAATTTCAGTTTTCTTTTATTTATAGACATCTTGGTGGCAGTTTTGTTGCAACTCTGTTCCTACATGTTATCAGCATCCATCAATGCATTTCAGATAGATCCCAAGCCAGAAGCTCTAGGGTTTTCCATTCCCTCCCCTGCATTTTCCAAGTCTTTTAAATTGCAGTCATGGTTTTCATCAAGAGTCATGATGGGTGGATAAAGCACTAGCAAGAGTATCAAGAGGTACCATTTCTGTTGGAAAAATAAGTATTCGGTTCAAAATACAGGTTCAATTGGTTACATTTAAACTCTTCTGAAGTCAATCTTGAGGATCTACTGATCCCACTGCAAGATGAATTATTCCAGTACAAATTTTCAGAGCTACTCATCTAGAAGAAGCAGACTCTCAAAACCAGAGACAAAATACCACATTTAATGCACATATTTACTCTTTGTGCACTGAGCACAAAGAGAAGGGCACAGGGCCAGGAGAAAGGTAAGGTAGCTTCTATTTTGTGCCATGAAATTGTGTCTGACAATACAGTGTATCTATTTGTGAACAGTGTAAATGAGTCTGAATGCTCTGGGGAAGTGATTAAGAAGGGATGTGTGCTGTTAGATGTAGAGCTGATGGCAGAGGACGTCCCCTGTACTTTCTGCACTGTACAGAGGAGGAAGGAAGGGCAGGCTGCACGGAGGCAGTGCCAAGCTGTCAGGATTTCCTCCCTGAGAACTTCTGGTGAATGTACAGAGCATTGTGTGTTACACAGATATTGCATCAGTGCGTAAAAGATACAGGTACATCTGTGACAGGAAAATGTAATCATGGGTGCAAAACTGGGCATGCAAAAGAAATGCTGGATTTATGGCTGCTCGTGAAACTTTGCTTAGTCTTCCATTTAGAATTGAAGCACTGCTTTGATTTCCAGAGACATTTTAAATGCATGTTGCTGTCCCAGTTTGAGCAGGGCTGTGGTCAGCTCGTACCCCCGTCCCTGTGCAGATCATTCACAGGTAGGTGACATACGNGAAAAGAAAAGAAAAGAAAAGAAAAGAAAAGAAAAGAAAAGAAAAGAAAAGAAAAGACTCCAGAAAACCAAACAAAAAACCCGCAAACCCCTCCTTGTTGGGAGCTCACGCTGGTTGCACTGAATTAAGTACCAGGCGCTGCTGCGAGGGACGCGCTGCGATGCTCCCCGGGGAGGTGACAAAGGCAGCAGCCTGTTTCGTTTCTGTGCTGATCACACAAACGCTCCTTTGCCACCATCGAGGCCATTCTGGGCTGCCCTTGCTGCTCCTCCTGCCCCTCGTGCCCCCGGGAGCTGCTGTCCCTGCTGCTGGTGGCAGGGGCTGGGTTGTGGCTGTCCCCAGCGACAGTGACAGAGACCAGGGGCTCTTTCCCCGCTGTGCTCACACTCTGGTGGGTGTTAAATGAACAACGATGCAGTGCCTGTTTCTGGGTGTGTGCACAGCTCCACGCTCCTATATCCCCTGTGCTGCCCGTCTGGAGGTTTTTCCATGATGAGCCTTTATTTTGGCAGTTTCATTTGATTCTCGCAGTCTGAAACACAAGGTTCATACATCAAAAGGGGATCTCACCCCCGGCTGAGGGGTTATGGCCATAAATGGTATTTAGATTTATAAACTGAGTAAAACTGTTGCTATTTTAAGACGATGCTGCCAGAAGGCTGGCTCTGACCTGTAGGTCTAAATAATAATTTTTAGATGTTCCACATTGGTGACTCTATCACCCTCCAGCAGATTCCCTGTGCTGCAGCAAGAGGGGCTCCAGACAAAGGCAAGGTCATTGCACCATTTTATGTTAGTCCTAAACGTTCAATAAGAATTAAAAAGTTAAGACCTCTTAAATAATAAGAAAAGCGGGATTTGGGTTGGGGACAAAAGTGGGGCTTATTAGCCTTGTAGTGTTTTGTGCTTTCAGAAGTCACATTTCAGCCTTTCCTCTGCAACCACAAGTGCTACAGACATGTTTTAAAAAGAAAATTGAATTAGTTTTATTTTAAAGAACAGCTCCAATAACTGATGACTCTCATAAAGCAGAAAGGAAACCAGAAAAGTGTAGTGGTTTTGTCAAACCACAACAAAAAGTTAAAAATGCTGCTCAGGTGCAATGTGCTTTTAATCTACATCTCTGGTTCTAAGTTTTAAATTTTCACTTTCCATTTTCCTTTCCCAAACCTTGCCAAATAATCTCTCTAAGCATTCCTAAATAGCCAGTTAATTAGCATGTCCTGATTGTTTTCTGCCACTGCTCTGGTAGCAGCAAGGAGTTATTTCCTCACTGCCCTGCTTTTACTGCTCCACTCAGGAAGCTGTGTCATGAGGATGTGTCAGTGCCACCGTGCTGACATCGCAGCTGTGCACGATGACATCTCTCGGTGAATCAAAAGGGAAAGGCAAATTTCAGTGTGTGTATCCTGGGGTGCAGCAGTGACTGATATGGAAAATATTAACAAGTGGTACAATGTGTAGTGTGTGTAGGAGTGCTGGGTGTAAGTGAGGCTTCAGTAAAAAAACCCTTGTGCCATCTCACACAAGTAAATTGGGTAAGTCTTAAATCGACAGAGCAAGAACAAAGGCTGCACCTCAGCTTTTTGGGCTGGCTTATGAGAACAGCAAATCAAACAAGCAGGGAGCATCAGGTTTCTGTTTGAAACCAAACATTCCTTTTGGTTTTGTGTGTGTGAGCAGCGAAGGGTGCTCCTTTGTCCAGCGTGTGTGATGATGGGGCCTGGATGTGAGTCCATGTTGGCTGGAAGCGTGGGAATGCGCGCAGGTCCGGCAGTGTAGATAACCCCTTCCCTCTCGGGGGAACGTGCAGGTGAGGTGCAGTCACTTGTTCAGCACCCTGGTGTGGCTCTCAGCACGAGGGGTTATCAGAGCCCACCCGGCGGCTCAGGGCCCGGCAGCAGAGCAAACTGCTCCTGTGGGAACGGTGCACGCAGGTTCAGCACCGTGGGCCTGCGAGTGTTTGACAGCTCTGGGCCACCCCTTCACCTTTCCCTCAACCACGTAAGCAGCTGGAAGTGAGGGACAGCTTTGCCACCAGGCCCTGCCACGCGCTCTCACACCAACCCAGCGCCGGCACTTGCGACACCGCTGTGGAAGGGGATGCAGGAGCCTGCTCCCTGCCTGTGCCAGGAATGCCAGAGCTGGCATCCCGCTGGGGGTGAGGACGTGTGGGCAAGAGGGTAGCATTGCAACACGCTAAATATAGATGGGAAGTCCCCAGCTACGCTGCTGTGGGACTGCATTCCAGTCTCTGACAACAGCACATGATTGTCAGAACACATTTTTTGCAGCATAGTGCTGGGTTTGCCTCTCTTTAAAGTGCCTTGTGCTGTGCTCTTCTAGCCCTGGGTGTGCGAGCAACACTGGCATAATATAGAAACATATCCCTGACATAAAGTTGGGCTTGGTTTTAGAGTGTCTGTGATGTTAAATAAGCTTGTCCTGGGCTCCTGCAGTGATAATGCAGAAAGAGAACTTTTAATCACACTGATTTTTTTACCATTTACAAAATCTGCTTCTTTGCCCCTTCCTTGGCTGCAGAATTCAGCAACTCGCAGCACTGGCTTTATGTGCCTGCAAGAGTGTATGGGAGGGACAGCAAAAATATGAAGCTCCTATGTCCTGATAACAACCTCAGCAAAAGTGCTGAGAAGCTTTTCAGCTTTGCTTTAATCCATTCCTAGATCCTCATGGCGACTGATCCCGTAACTCTTAGGGGTGCTCTGCACAGTGGCACAAATCCCTGCTCCTCTCTTACTCAGCATAGCTGAAGGGAGCAAAGACAAGATGATCCCTCTCTGTTTGTGCTCTGACTGCAAACCACTGCCTGGATATCTGTTGCAAGCAAGCCATTGGCTCTAGTAATCACTCAGACTAATTTGGGGTTTTTTTCTTTTTTCTTTCTTTCTTCTTTTTTTTTTTTTTTTTAATCTAGCCAGTCATATCTTAAGGCTGTTGATACTTTCGACCTCTGGATGATCCAGAGCGTAATTACAGAGTGTTCGAGGACGTGTTCCCTCTTGTTTGTTTTAGATCTGCCTCCCAGCAGCTGTGGTTGGGTGCCAGACGCTTCCCGCATTGTGTGAAGCAGGGAGGGTTTGTTTTGTTTATTGTTGTTTTTTTTACTCCTCCGCACTATTTGCAAAATTATAAACAGGACCCTCTGCCACCTTTTCTTCTTGGCTTAAAATATTAAACCCCTTCAAAACTGGCTGTTGGGGAACAAGGTGTGAAATCCTTCTTGAGGACAGACTCTGCTGTGGAGGGCTGTGAGCCCCTGGCACAAGAGCCCTTGCAAAAGAAAGGTCTCAGACCAAAAAGACCCTCCCCAGAGTTAAGCAACCTTCTCAGTTCATGGTGACAAAGTGAACCACCCCCAGCATGCCCTGTTTCTATGTGGCAATAGCCTGTACCCAGTTGGCTAGTTGGTTTCTACCCCACCCCCTGCCCTTCCCATAAAATGTCCCGGTTTCTGCCCCTCTGCAGGGAGTTTTGTCACTGCCTTTCACTTCCCAGGAGCTGCTGGACAATAAAAGCTGCCTCTGTGAAGTAGCCAAACGAGGCTCCTGTCTCTTTGTCCCCGGGTTTGCCGTCGGTGATTTCGCAAAGAGCTGAATCACAAGAGCTGGAATCAGTTACAGTCGAGAAATTGCTGCACCTGCCGGACTCGCTGCTGCCCAGGGCGGCCCTGCCCTGCCCCTGGAAGAGCTGCTCTTGCAGGACGCTCTCTCTAGGAAGGTCGCACCGCTGCTGACCAGCCCCGGGCTCCCTGCGATGCTCTGCCAGCTCCCAGAGCAGCGTGGAGATAAACGTGGGTCCGATTTCGCAATCCGGAGCTTTCTGCTTATCGTCCTGTTCCCATGGGCTTTGCTGTGGGAAACAAATCTCTGAAAGGGAAAATTGTCCACTGTGGTGACGGGATTTCTCTCTAAGTGCTGGCTGCTGAAGGCAGCAGGAGCACAGGGAAGCCAAAATTGCTCTTGAAAGATGTTTTGATGTCGCCTGGGGATTTCGTACATCTATTTTCCACCTCATCCCAGTAACGTATGGCACTAAAACAAGATCTAGTGTTAGGAAATTGCTTTGGAATTAGTAGAGTTTGTCCCAGGTTTAAAGTGATTCCTGAATGTGTTCCTGGAACCTTACTCCACATTAAAGTTTATTTTAGCTTAATGTATTTCCCTGCATAGGCTAAACTGAGTAAGGAAAAGACAGCACCTGGGTACCAGCACCTGAATATTTCTATCATGGGCCAAGTACTTTGGCTTATTTTATTCCCCAATAACTATTCCAGCAAGTGCTCCGATGAAAAAAACTGTTTAGTGGAATTGTGGAAAGAATTAAACCCTTTTTTTTCCTGTAAATCAAGGCATCACTGTAACCTCACTGAATTGCTTCATATTTTCCCAGACTAAGGGACTGAGAGGATATTTTGGATAGAAAATTCTGTTATGCTGATGTTTATAAATGCCAGTCTTTATACCAACCATCTCTTTTTTGCAAAATCCTATACTCTGTTTAAAAGGCCTCATTTTATTTTGAGAAGCAAGAAAGATACAGTAATAACTTCCCTTTTTGTAACAAAAGTGTGCCAGCCTTGTTGTATGGCAGAGCCAAGTTAAAGCCAGAGTGTATTTTCTTATTTCTTTTCATGTGTCCCCAAAATGAGGTTTCTCATCTCCATTTCCCACATGCCCATGCAGGTGACCAGGCACCCGGGCAGCTGAAAGATCTTCGTGTCACTCACCTATTCCCCAAACGGTAGTTATTAAACATGGTCACCATTTTTCAGACACAACTTCTCAGCAAATACCTTTCTGGAGGCAAACCCATAAATCTGCAAAGTTGATACTGGCTGGTCAGAGCAGGTAGAGCAGAGAGAAAAGCTCTTTGATAAGCTGGGGCTGCTCCAGGACGGGAGGAAAGGTGCCTCTGCTGCCGAGGCTGCCCCATCACCACACCACACTTGCTGGGAAAATGTGGCAGGCTCTTCACCAAGAGCTGAAGTTTTAAGTGACAACTTTGACTGCAGTTTGCACATATGCCCAATTAACTCAAAATTAATGGCCCAGAACCTAGTACAACAGTTGTGCTTAATGTTGCAGAAAAAAATCCCTCCCTTTTATGACCAGGGTAATACTTCTTTCCTGAAAGAGTATTGGTTAGTCTTGAATATCAAAGAACTGTTGTAAGCATAAGTGTAATGTATACATTAATATTGATTTTGTTTCTTGTGTCCTTTGTTGAGTCTTTCCCAACATCAGGTATTGCATTTCTTCAATTGTTTTGTCTTTACAGCTTTAATTTTAAAAATAAATAAATAAATAGCTCCCTCTTCGATGTGTTCAGCTGCATTCTTACAAAATCCCTGTACAGATGCTCGGATGGAGCAATGAGAAAGATGAAATTAACGCTTCTGTGGCTGATTACTTGATTTGCATTTCAGGCTTTTCTGAAAGGCTAAACTTGAGGGGAATATCTATTTATTCAAAGGAGTTGCTATCTCATGTATGTCTCATTTTAATATTAATGAGTATTTGTATTTTAAACAGTCTTTACATATTGTAACTCCAGTTCAAGCACTAGCTGATAGGTGGATATACAGTCCTCAAAGTGAATGTGATGATTTCCCTTGGCACCAGACCTAGCTATGAATCAATAACTTGGATGTATTACACAACACCAGTCAGAAAGAAAAATGCTTTAAACAACCTCCAGGGTGCTCAGGTATCTTGTAATGTAACTCACTGCACTTTATTTTGGACCTAAATCAAAAGCAGTACCTATTAGCCTTTTGTATCAGAGACTTTGTACAAGGGCATGTAGTGACAAGGGAAAAATGGCTTTAAACTGAAAGAGAATAGTTTAGGTTAGATACTACTGTGAGGATGGGAGACCCTGGCACAAGGTGCCCAGAGAAGCTGTGGCTGCCCCTGGATCCCTGGAAGTGTCCAAGGCCAGGTTGGACAGGGCTTGGAGCAGCCTGGGATGGTGGAAAGTCCCTGCCCACGGTAGGGGGTGGGAATGAGATGATCCTTAAGGTCCCAACTCAAATCGTTCTATGATTCTATGTCTAGTGAGAAAAATTTTGGAAGCTGAGGCTTCCCAGCGGAGCTGTAGGTCTTGGAGTGCTTGATCCTCACCCTGGAAGAAAGCAAGAGGGCATTACTGCAGGTGTGACGTGATTGAGGTGATGTTGGCTGAAATTCCAACACCAGTTTCAGACAAAACCTGGCTCCATGTGAAAGGTTAATGGGAAATGTAAATGCTGCCTGCGTGAGGAATTTATTTTGGAGAACAGCAGATGCTCCCCCTGGGAGGAAGGCGGCAGCTGCCAAGGTTAATGGAAGGAAAGTTGTGCTGCAGCTCAAGATGTGCCCGTCAGCAACTGCCATCATTTGGTGCTATGGAAAAGCTACATTTCAAAGACATTTCAAACCAGAAACCTGTCTCCAAGGTCATTTCACAGCTATTTTCTGTCCATCACATCCAGCTCTTAGTGACCAAGGACAGATTGGGTTCTTTCTTCATATAAGGATGACGGAGGGAAAAAGATATCCGATATTGCTGACTTCATTTACTCCTGCCAAGGAGAAAATGCGGGTGAAAAGGATTCCCTGAGTTTTGCAACACTGCAGCTATGGCAGTAAATAGAAACAGTAGCTGGGGAAGATTGCAAGAGTAGAAATCATTATCATCAGTCTTCAGGCTCTGGGAAAGGGAAATAATCTGCTACGTCAACTTATCTGAGTCTTTTGGCATTCCTGAAAATGCATCAGGGATCAATCACAGCACTTCCTTGCTTCATCCCTATTCTCAAATAATGTGTCCCTGCCTCTTCGGGAGAGATTAAAGTAGAAAGTATAGGTTAGTTAGGAACACACGTGCTGTAAATAAAATTTCCTTGAAACTTGAGCAAATTTAGGTGCAAGTTGAAGCTGTTCAGGCAAGAGCAGTTAAAGCCTTTGCTTTAATCAGAATCGTTTTACCCCAGTCAAAATACGGTAACTGCAGTCAATTATAACATCAGCTTCAGCTGCTGCTGCTGAGCTGTGCCTGCTGCCAGTAAACTACTTTCTGTGTTACAGTCAGTGCCTGAGAGGGGCAGAGTATTTATAAACTCCACAGGAAGAAAGATGCAGTGATACAGTAAGT
Source organism: Lanius collurio (assembly GCA_020086605.1). NCBI lineage: Eukaryota > Metazoa > Chordata > Aves > Passeriformes > Laniidae > Lanius > Lanius collurio. The sequence goes on along the minus strand of JACBWW010000016.1, from coordinate 2,662,394 downwards.
CAGAACTAACCCTCATCTCAAATAAACTGGATCCTTGAGCAAATTAGTTTCATCCTAACTAGTTTGGGAAGGTATCACTGTTTGGTGAAAACAGGAAAAAAAACTGGCTACTTTAGTCAGTTAAAATAGTGTCCTGGCAGCAGATTTGTAGTCTGATATTTTCCTTATAAAAATCAATACACTGTAGGCAGTGTTCCCTATGCCATAACAGCATGAGTTTTACTTGTTCTGGAAACTGTGCTCGTCATCAGAAAGCCACTAAATAAAGGAAGAAGTACTGCTGGAAGATATGAATTTGCATCAGTGCTTTTCCAGCTCGTTTGGAAGGCAGGTAGGCTGCTTTTGGAAAAAGCTGGTGATGTTCTGAGCAGCTTTGTCCATTGACACTTTTGCCCATTTGCATTATATCAGTGACTCAGAACAGGTCACGTTACAAATGTACTAAAATTATTTCCAGGCCACAATTGAACCTTGCACCTCCCAACCAGACTGTTAAGCGTCAGTAGGGGCTCATGTGATCTGTAACATGAAATTATTTATTGGATGGTAGACCAGCCAACTAGCCCTTCTCTTCCCTAATGAATGACCCGAGCTGCCCCTTCCCTGTTCAGACAACACCACATTCACAGCTTTGCTGGTGATATCCTCCATTTCAGCTGCTCCCACAGTCTGTAAATATCTCCTGATGTGCTGCCCTGTGACGAGTCTGGCTGGGTTATCAAGGAAGGAGGGGCAGAAAAACAACATTGCTGTTTCCTTTCCAGATGAATGGCATTCCTTGTAAAGATGCACCAAAGGAAGGTAGAGATGGAGTCTAAAGGGAGAAGTATGACAAACCAGTGACGAGGGACTTGAACCTCAACGTCACTCAACCACACCTTCCTGTATCTCAGGCCATATCTCACCAGTGTGTCCCTCTCTTCCCTGTCACCCTTGTTTAGTGTCTGGGTGGCTGCAGGCTATGTTGGATCAGTGGTCTGATTCCATGGAAAAGAAATTCACCGAAAAAAGAACAGTTTCCTGCCTGACCAGCTTGCTCATCCAGCTCCACAGCAGCTGCACAGCTGCTAAATCAGATGCAAGGGCAGCGAGGGCCGTGCAGGGGCGGGGGAGTGTGACAATGTGACTGTCCCGCTTCTCGGGAAAGCAGCTGCTCCTGCTACGTCAGAGCACAGCGTAACAAGAGGGCCGTATCCTTCGTTTGGCTGAGCAGAATTCCCTGAATCCATGCTTTCCCAATGGAAAGCTCACCGAGGAATGCGGGTGCTGTCCCAGCACAGGCATATCCTGTGCCCTGTCAGTCCCCCGGTGTGGTGGGACTGGGGAGGATGTGACCAAGCTGCTGTCACCCAGCCAGTGATGTCACTCCAGGTCCTTCGATACGCATGTTAACAACGTGTTGAAATTTAAAAGAAGCTGCTCCTATGTGGCTGGTTTTGGTAAACCGCTATTAAAATAACCCTGTGTATTCATTTGTGGTTGTGTCAGTTCTACAAGTGGCTTGTTCCAGGAAAAAGTAATTTGGGCCACACTAAGTCCCGCAGGCACAAGCTATGCTTTGTTGTCAGCAAAGCAGCAAGCAGTTGCATTATTTCTGCCCTTTCATTATTTCTACTCTACTCAAGCTCCCCTTGATTTAAAGGAGGGAATATTTCCTATCTGCTGGCAATCTGCTATCAGCTACATCCACACTTCCTTAGTGACAGTTCTTCCATGTTCCTCTATTGTTCATAGCACTGAGACCTCATGCAAACCCTGCAGCTGATATGGTCTTTGCTTGTAAATAGTACTTTGTTCCCCTCGTATTTGTTTGTTTCTGGTGGCATTGATTCCTGCTCCTCCAGTTGTCACCAGCAGCACCTGCCTGAGCCCACCCCTGCCCCGGGCAGCTGCAGGGCAAAGCTTCACCATCCCGTGCTTGCTCAGAGCAGCTGCTGCCATCTTTGGACATTATTTCCTAACTTGTTGCCTTGTTGATGGGTGTCATCATTGTTAGTCACTTACTATTTCCTAGTGGAAAATATGTTCCACAGGGACTCCTCTCTGAGCTAATTCTACCTGTTCATGTGGGAACAGGGGATGACTCTCATCCTGAACCTGACCCTGAGACCTTCACTCAGTGGTGATTCATGAGGCTGAAGCAAATGCTTGGCAGGTTGTTCCCCTCACTAGTGGCCAGCCATCCTCTGCAACGTCCTGTTTTGCCCATGCTGCCAGCCACGTGGCTAGTGTGGGGGGAATGCTCTGTCTTCCCTAGGGAAGCCACTTCCTGTGCTCATCTTAAATCCTGGTGCTCCTGTAATTAGACTAGGCTGCTGGGCTGGACTCGTACTCCTGTTCTAAAGCATGCCAGTGACTGCTTCAGGGGTGTTTCAGAGAGACTCACCATCCTCTAGGGTTTCTAGGTGCTATTTTTGGGAGCTGGCTATTACAACCTGATTACAGGTATAATCCTGTTTCAGTTATTCTGCATTAACTAAGCTCTTCTGGATGCTGTAGATTGGTATAATTGCCCTGCACAAAGCTGAGGATCTGTATTTAGTATTTCCTAATATGTCATTCTAGCTTTTATGTATGTTCCTTAACTAACAATCAGTGCTTTAATTCCCTATCTCTGTCCCAGAGTGAGGATGAACCAGGGATGTCCAGCCCCTTGTTCAGAGGAGGCTGGAGAAGGGCTCTGGTTGTCCCTGGGTGCAGCACTGGTGGTCAGCTGGGCAATGCTGAGCTGGTTTTCTCTCTGCAAACTCTTAACTCTGCACAGAGCAGGAGTTCTGGGGTTTATTTGGCACCAGATCCGACACCTTGCTCACACCCTTGATGAACACCATAAAAAACTGACTTTGCTCAAGTAGGCTTTACGTAATAATTAGTCTGAGTTAAATATAGCAGGCATGCTGCAGGACAGGTGCATTAGCCAGGATGTGGGCTGCAAATCATGCAGTTGCTGCTTGCTGCTCCTTTCGATGTTAAGCATTGTCATTAGTTTGTTGCCCTGATCAGTGTTTGGTTTTCTCACAGGAATGAAATTACTGAAAGAGATTAACTGTGGTGTCCAATAGAGCTGATAAAGAAACATATTTCTTTCTATTCCAGCCATGAAAGGGAAGGCATGTGAAAACCCCTTTCAGGAGGTCCTCCTAAATTAGCAACCTTGAGGAAAATAAGTACCAAGAGATTTGCTGAAGTTCTTGTATGTGAGGTGTAGGTACCTTCTCCAAAAGTTGCAGGGCAGGAGCACACTGAGACACCTGTCAGTGTGCAAAGGCTGCTTGTTCCAGAGCACTGTGAGGTTTATACTATTGTGATTTTTTTGTTTTTGTAAGGAAGCATACAAAAGGAAAAATTGTTTATAAGTGTGTTTGTGTTTCAGAACACCACACTTGAGGAAAATTGTGGGCTCTCTTATTTCCCCAAAGAGCTACAAGACAGCTACTCAACCCCTTCTCACAGCTAGCTCTGCACAGCATTTCATTTTTCCCTCTAACGAAAAGAAGCCAGGAGCCTTTATGGGGAATATTCTGTATATTTGCTGTAGTGACCTACGCATTCACACAGGCATTAGCCTGTTGGAACATGCATCATCTCTGCAGCATCACAGAGCTGCAGCCAGTGGGATCGTGTCACTGCGTCACTCCACCCTGACCTCCACAGAGCTCTGTGACTCTCTGCTCCTGAAGTCACGGCTGATCTCTCCCTCAGCTCTCAACTGTGACCCATTTACGCTGCACATTTATCTGGCATTTTTGTCTTGAAGGGCTGCTGCTGCCGAGTGAGCTGACATCTCCTTTTGAAAACAGGACCCTGCTCCCAAAGCTAGCAGTCTGTGCAGGGGACAAGGGGCAAAAATGACATCTTGGTGTGCTGATGGCACTGAAGGCAGCTGAAGAGTGCTGTCCTGCCTGGCAGTCACTCTCCCTGTGCTCTGACGCCTGGACCCAGCCCACAGCAGGTATCAGGAACAGCAAACAGCAGGAACCAAGGACAGGAGAAAGCTCAGCTCTGCAAACAGCCATGTTCAGGCTGGGCAGGTGCCAGGCAGGGCAGCCACATGTGGCACAGAATCTCCCTGATGCAATACAGAGCCTGCTGAGAGTGGGGAACCCTCCAAGGTCTGCACATGCCACAGCTGTGATGGCCCTGGGACACCGGGAACTGCTCTCTCCCAGTGTCCCTTTGCCTCCCAGGCTCAGCCCCATCAGCTCCAGCTGGTCCCAGTGAGCCCAGTAATCCCACAGGCCTTTAAAAGCAATAGTCAAATCAAGGGGGTGCCAGCACAGCCCCTCTGCCATGCTCCTGGCATTTCCATTTCCCTTGGACACCCCCAAAGGCAAAGAAACACACCAGCTCATTAAATAGCCTGCTCTGCTCCAGAATGTCTTTTCCATATTGGACAGCTGACTTTCCGAGCCCTATAAATACCATATTAGTCCCTTGTCCCCTGGAAGCCCAAAGGCAGGCTCCCATCCAAAAAGCCACCGAGCTGCTCTCCAGTCTAAATGCGTAACGCAGAAACGCAACTTATTCCATGAGATCCCAAGTGGGAAAACTGGCTGGGGAACATAAGTACTAATTTATGTCAATTAGATTATCTTGAATGGAATATTTAATATTTTTAATGGAACATTTTTTAATTGCTGCTCATGGGTACTTTGTAGCTGTTGGAAACTCTGATCTAAATGATTATTTTAATGAAAGATTGCCAAAGGACTCACATTCGAAACTCCTACGTAGGATAACAGCGGGACTGTTTTCCCTGGGCTGGCCAGTCCTCATTTCCCAGTCAGGGCACTCAGGGTAATGCCAATTAGCACAGCTACACAACTGAATGAGGCCAATTGCTGAGGGTGTTCACCACAAATCCAACTGTGGAGCCTCCTCAGAAACAGTCTGGGCTGATGGGCTCATATGGACAGCACAGGAACCTTCAGAAAAGGACATCTCTGTATTTGTGTCAGGACCCTGAGGACACTGATGGGTTTAACTGCCCTGACCAGCCCCTCTTGTACCCCCACCTGGTGCCCATTGGCAGGGCCTCCATTTAAGCTCAGCTTTGAGGTCCTTCCCTTTCCCTCTGCATGTTGCTGTAGGTGCAGCCTCCCATACAGCTCTTGCTCCCTACACCACAGGTAGGTCTGTCACCAGCCCTGTCTCTGGCCTGTCTCTGGGGTGCACAGTGGATTGATGCAGAAGCCTTGCTGCTCCCTGGCACATGTTAGGTGTGCTGGTGGGATAAAGAAGAGTTGTTGGTAATGTTTTGTCACCTGAAGGAAGTTGAATTTGGGATGCCATCCCAGCTTCTGACCAGTTTTTCCCTCTTGAACCACAGTAAATCAAATCCAGGGGGAAAAGAATCCATTAAGATCCTTAAACTGCTTCTAAAGGTCAGGCTTCTTCTCTGTTCAAGTTGCCAAATTACAAAGTCTCATCCAAGAAACCCTTCCACACACATACATGCGTGTCTATACAGCCCTTTAAACCATCATCAGTGTCCTCTTTTCCAAAGAGAGAGCTGCAATTTGAAGTGGAGAAGCAGATTGATTATATTTATAGTCTGGTTTTATCTTTCAGCCACAATACCCATGGAGCAGGATCCCCTCTCTGCCATTTGTTTACTGCATGGCTTTGCTTTCCCATTCTCCTGGAGTGCTGAATCATCCTCACTGCTGAGCTCACCCTGCTCTCAGAGGCCCTCTCCAGTCTTTGGGCCACAGAGCACTTGATGAGGGTCAGCAGCCTTAGTGTTGTGCTTTCGGAGGTTAAACACATTTACATGATGCATTTTGGCAACGTGGAGGACTCTCCTTCAGCTTGCCCTATGCTGTGGTGTCAGGGCAAGCCCTTCAAAACCCAAATTGTTGCTGGATGTGGTCAGTTGAAACTCCTGACCTAGTTTCCCAAAATCATGTGGTTGGCCTAGAAAATTAGATTTACTTTTTTTAAAAATGATTGTGTAGTCTTTGCATTAAGTTTTGGTTTGGTGAATTACTAGAGAGACTCCAGTTGCAATTTTGAATTTCTCTTCATTGTCATAAAGGTGTTTTTGTTGTGCTACACAAGCAGGGAAACTGCTTGCTTCTAGCAGCTAGGAAAAACACCAAATATTTTGACACTGTGGTTCAAAAACAGTAATATGTGGATGGTTAGAAGTTGCTGTTATTCCAGATTTGCTGGGGTGTTCCAGCAATTCCAGATCCTCAGACCCACATGCTGTATCAGGTGTGTCAGGAGGGCATGGGCTGGCAGTGACTTGCTTGGGGTCACTCTGGGCTCGTTGTGTGGCTGGAGGCTGCACCCAGGTGCTGGCGTGGCCTCCTACAGATGCCCACTTCTCACTCCTCAGCTTTTTGCAGCATGTCTGTTCCCTATCAGTGCTAGGCTTGTTTACAGATTTCTCCAGATTCTGTGCTCCTTTGCAGCTATTCACTGACATCCCTTCTTACTTTTCTGCCTGGGCAGCTCCAGCCCATGTCCCAAAGGAAATGTGGGCAGGAACAGTTTTATAACCTGGTGGAAGCTAAAAAAGGCACGGTGCTCTGGGCAGCTGCTGAGCAGCCCCCACACCTTGTCCTGCAGGCCCCCAGCTGTGTCACCCTCCCCTCGCTGCTCCCATGCCAGTCCTGCCCCTGGCACCACGGTGTGTTTGGCTGTGGGCAGCCTGGTGGGACTGGGGGGTGTGAATGTGGATGGGCTACGGGGGCAGGAGCAGTTTATTATTATTTATTATTTATTTATTGTTGCCAGTGGATACCGATACCAGAGTACCAATTTTAACTGCAGCTGTAAGGCTGCCCAGAGTACAGAACCAACACCTCTTAAAGCAATCGTTGGGGTTTTATTTCCACAGGAAATGTTCATAGAGATATCCCAGGTTGCAGTGCTCCCAGTATGCCTGGAGTACCCTGTTTTCTGGTCAAGCTTACTCCTAGGAATTGGGAAAACAGGGCTCTGATTAAAAATGGAAAAGTAGCAATTGGAAGGAACGTTGTGTGTTGGATTTTACTAAAAAGATTTTTTTTCCCCTGTTGATACACCAGGTTGTTATGCTGCACAGCTTGGCCTCGGAGCCAGGGCTCGCTGGTGCTGCAGACAGACTGTGCCAGGGACTCAGCATGGCTTGGTTGCTTTGCCACCCTGGTGGCACACTCTGAGGCAGCTGCAGAGCTGCCTGCATGGCCTGTCTAATGCTCAGTGTTCCTGATTCAAGTTTTAAAAATACTCCAGGGCAGCCTCAGGGAGGGATGCCAGGCCTAACAGCCCCACTTAATTTCCCCCACATACTGTGCTGTAAGTAGTTTAGACACCTGCTGAAACTAGAAATGTTTCTTTCCTGAAAACCAGACACCAGCAGCGGTTAATTACCACATCCCAAACCGGCACAGCTGAATCTTCATGGAATTATTCCTGCCCCAGGTCTGAGTCTTTAATAGGTATACTTCTGGCTATTTTTATTATTTTGTTATATTACAAAAGCAATTATTAGCCTAAATCTCATTTTCCTTGTTAGTAAAAAAAACAAAAACCTGTTGCAAGAAATTATTGGGATGAGTTTTTATGTGGACTTAACTGATCAGCAACTGCAGCTGCATGAAAGCCAGCTCTCACAGCCCCAGAAACAGGGCTATGGCAAGGTGGGAGCTGTACCCAATTAATTTCTGTGTATTAAGCCAGTATAACAGATATGTATATCTGTGTGTATGCATGTATAGCCTACAATATGGAGAATCCTCATGGAAGCATAGATTGGTTTGTGTTTGAAGAAGCCTTACGGATGATCTTGTTCCAGCCCCCTGCCATGGGCAGGGAACCTTCCACTAGACCAGGTTGCTCAAAGCCCTGTCCAGCCTGGCCTTGGGCACTTCCAGGGATAGCATCCACAGCTTCTCTGGGCTACCTGGTCAAGGGCCTCACCTGTCTCACAGCAAAGGACTTCTTTCTAATATCTAATCTAGTCTCACTTTGAATCCATTCCCCTTTTTTCTGTCACTCCATGCTCTTGTGAGAAGTCCCTCTCCATCTTTCTTGTAGGCTCCCCTCTTGCAATGCAGATATACAGACCTGAAGTAGTTGCTTTTGAATAACTTTTGGATGTGTAATTGAAGTAGAAAATCCCATAGTTAGAATTTTCTTGATGCTTGGGAAAGTGGAGTATTATAGAAGTGACTACTGTGGATACATGTGAACTAAGCAATGAAAACTGTGAGCATTGGAGTCAAAATAGCTGAAGCCAAGCCCTAAACAGACCTGAAGTGCAGATGAAACAAAGCTAACTAGAGACTGGTTTGGGGAAAAAACAATACATGGAATAACAATGGACAATGACTTCCCCACCAGCAGTTGTTGCCTAGCTGGGTGTCAAGTGCCTGTATTGTACTATTGCCTCTCCTGACTATGCCCTTTAGGTGTTAGGATACTGAAGTCCTCCTAAATCCTTTCTGAAGCAGAGGTGTTGGGCAGGAACAAGTGCAGTACTATGGGTGCCTGTATTCCCAATGGCATCCTGTGCCCTGCAGCAGCACTGCTGCTCTGTTTGATCTATCAGCATGTGTGGCTGTCTGTGTGCCTTGCATGCCTTAAGAGATTGGTTTCACAGACATGTTGGGACAGAGGATGTGGTTGAACATGTCTCCCTGTTAAGCTCCAAAGGTTTTTGTTCTGTTGATAAAACCCAAACAAAAACTCAGTTCATAGATTAAGAACTCACTGCTTTGAAATTAGCCCTATTAAGATCTCACCCAGGACCCACAGTCCCCATAAACACTGTCTAACACTAGATTCCAGGGTATCTGTGTGTGCAACACAAATTAGGCAACAAAAGAAGCTTTGTATCAAAATAGTTTATTAAAAACAATAAAACTTCACTGAAGCTTGCTGTCTTCAAGACAGAATTATGACATTGTAGCATTGAACACAATCATAATCCACATATAAATATAATACTATACAGCTCCTGTTCGCCTTGGCCAAGTTCTGCCCTCAGTCTGGCCCCACACAGCCCTGCTGACACAACCCAGCTCTGCATACTTTAGCTGCAGAACCTGTTCCTCTGGGAACTGAGTTATTACATCCCTTCCTCCCCTCACAGTGCTGTTACTGTGAGGAGGTTGCACAGAAACCCAGCACAGCCCTTGGCAGCGCGAGGCAGTAACAGAACCGGTGTGAGCACACCGAGCCACCGACAACAGCAGCGCTGGGGGATGTTTAGGAAAAATAAATAGGCAACCAATTACTCAAGTTCCCAGCACTGCCCCAGTGCAGAGAGCAGCTTCTGTTCACAAGAAGGAAGCTCTGTCTGGACCTGCCGCATCGCTCCTGGGCCGTGACAGAAGGGCTCCCGCACAGCACGCTTTGGTATAACACACAGCCACCTCTCACTGCAGCACTGGCAGAGAAGGGCAGTGCCAGCAGCTGGCTGGCACACTTCTGCCATCTCCCCTGAACGCCCTCCAACAGCACCACTCTGGGCCATCAGCTCTGCATCAAAGTCAGGATTTGTCCTTGCACTGTGGCAAACAGACTGAGCACTCAGTGCCTCAGCCTTTCGGGTCAGGATGCTGCTCATGAGCTGTGGCTTGGCTTCCTCACCAGCCCAGAGGCTGCTTCTCCTTCCTCTCCATCACTCATGTGGCCTGGGCTGCTCTGCTGATGGGCGTCTTCTTGCACAGTTCCTGGTAGAACTCGGATTCCAAAAAGCGTGGGTAGGAGTTATTCTCCATTAAGCTGTAAACTCTCTTCTGTGCTGCACTGAAGCAGGTATGGGTGGCATCCTGAATGTTCTGTGCAATCATGTTCTTGGTCTGGAAGTCTATGTTTATCTGAAATACACAAAGAGGGACATTACTACTGAGAACCCAATTCAACTAAGTACAACTTCTGAAGAGGTGAAAAAAGCAAGATCCTACTACTACAGGGTCAAATTAATGGAGAATTTAAAAAAGAAAATTCTCCTTCTTGCACAAAGCCAAAATTTAGTTTAGATGTGTCTTTTCTCAAGTTAAATGGAAATTCTCTGCAATGCCACTTGTGCCATTTTCCACCTCAGTGAAAAGGCAGTTGCACTCAGACCCAGACATTAACAGTGAGGTATGTAACAGTGCAGTTTGACATCTGAATCCTGAGTTCAGAGAAATAACAGCTGTAAGAAATAGAGCATTTATGTTTAACCAGGTTTTCTTTACCTCTTTGGGAGCCTCCTTTTCAATGAAGTCATTGTAGATTTTCTTTGCTTTCGAAGTCAGCTTCTGGGGTGACTTTGTTTTCTTGAAGTCCTCACAGGCCAACCAGAACTCGATGTTCTCTTCACAAAACTCAGACTTCAAAAAAGCTCGGAAAGCAGCAAGACCATCTAAGGAAAGAAAAAAAAATACCATCAATTAACTATTTCAGGAATCTTGATTTTACCTACTAGCCACATCAGTTTCTACTAAAATGTTTTGCTCTAGGTCCGTTATTTTCAGTGATACCATCACAATAAAAAAATTCCATCATTTATATTTGCAAACAAGTTAACGCTTCAACATTAATGCTTGGCAGGTTTCACTTTGAGTTTGCCATTTCTTAAGCAAATGCAAAAATTTAAACCATTTCTAGTTGATATGTTTCCTCCTGGGTTGCCCAAGAATACACTAAGAAAACCACTTCTCTCTAGATAAGATCTCCTCTGTTAACCTTTACACTGCAGTAAATATGACTACTACAGTACTCTGGAATAGTCTTTAAATGGAAAGGATGACTCAAGCTCAAAGAGCAAATAGTAGTATTATTTCTTAGTCTTTTTGCTTTGCTGTTGAATCCTGCTTCTTGTACAGCTACAGCAAAACCTGATCATTGAACCTGTGTTGCAGAATCCATCCCACATTACTGGAAAGCATTTGCTTTGGTTATGCAGTGAGCTCAGGGAAAAAAATGCCCTTTTCCCATTTGGTAAAAGGGCCAAGCTGATAGGCATGATTTTAGCTACAGTGGTTTCAAGAAAAAAAAAATCTACTACAATGAGGTATTCTTTGTGTTACTACTATTTTACATTTTTTTAAAAAACACTTCCATGTATTTTGGCTTTAAACTGTTAAAAACCTTTAACTTGCAAGACGAGAATCAAAGCTCTTTACATGAGAGCTACAATGCTGACATGGAAGGAAGCAAACTCTTAGACATATAAACTTCTCCATCCCTTTAGCTCCCGAATGTTACTTTTCAAAGCCAAACTTACATTTGTTAGCAAGAAGTTCATCAAAGGCTTCTGACCACAGCTGGGCTTCTTCAGGGGAAGGTCTGCAGAAAGAGAGGGAGAACATCAGACTACACTGCTCAAGCTTTACTGCTTCTGCAGAATGCTTAAGTTATTTAAACAAAGTCTCCTTCTCATAACTTACCTGAAGTAGTTGCGGTGTTTCCCTGCCTTCTTAGATTTCCTTTTATTAGAATTGGAAGAGTTCTGCAGGAAGTAGCTCAGCCTTGTTTTCCAATCTTTAATGCTGGAAGAAAGAAGAGGGAGATGCTCGTTTACAATGACAGCTCGCAGAGCTTCAGACAGCAGCGCTTTCCCCGAGGCGGCTCCTGCAGCAGGAGTCACGCACAGCCCCTGAAGGCAGGGAAATCGCTTCCCGTCCCTGCGGGCGGGGGGACTCACATCGTTCTCTTCATCCTGCCCTTGTCGGCCTCCTCCGGCTCGCTGCGGCGGCGGCCGCCCCGCTCCATGCGCCCGCCGTGCCGCACCGCCAGCAGCAGCACACTCTGCATCGCGCCCCGGCCGCGCCGCGCCGCGCCCGCTCTTATGGCCCTGCGGCCGGGCGGGGCCCCGTGGGCTGGGCTGCGGGCGGCACCCACACGCCTGCCTGTCTTCCCACGAGAGCGAAATTTGCTGCTTCTCCGCGTCACGTCTCTTTTTCCCCTTTATTTTGTTTTTCCTTACTTCTCCCCTCCCCACCTCCTTCCTGGAAATCTGTTGGCGTGTCACACCGGCAAAGAGCTGGCTGTCCTTTCCTTCGGCCGAAAATATAACCTGCTCTTCTGGAGGTGTTTGTATTAAGGTTGTTCAGATTTTTGAGTGTGGCCAGTACCCGAAAGAGGAAGGACTTAGCCGTATTTCTTCAGAAAATGAAGTAACCCTAAGTTTGAGCGTACGGTGCTTTCGGTGTCGCCCCTCTGCTAACCCAGGCTGTGGATCCCTTTCCACTCCGTGCCTGCACAAGGTTTAGCTCTGTGCAGTGTTGCCACCTACCAGTGAATTGTGTAAATTACTCCCAGCACTGGAAGCTAAAGTTTCACTGCTTGTTGAAAAGGCCATGTGCTCCTTCTCAACAGTGTCCAGCTGAAGGGTATCATGTCCAAAGAATTTGGATTTAGGAACTATGGGAATTTCTCTTTAACTCCTCTCTGCTTTTCTGCTCTTTTCTGTGCATGTGTCTTTCCCTCCACAGTACCCTAGAGCCTTTCTTTCCTGCCACAAAAAGCAGTGTTCAGAGAGACTGACTCCCAAAAACACTGCCTGACTTCAACACAATCATGTAGCATAAATGTTTGATCCTTTTAGGTAATCACTGTAGCCTTACAACCTCTGCTCACTGAACACTCACAAGCTGCACAAAAGCATTTTGCTTTAAAGGAGATGTCTGGGGAAAAGGAATGCCATTTAATTTGTGACAGCATTTAAACAACTTTTCAGTGCTGCTGGTTGTACTTTGCAGAATATATTGATGATCTGATAGGAAAATAAAGTTCCATCCTATAAATTCTACCAAACCCCTTTAAGTGATTTTTGCAACAGGTACCTCTTAGTCCTGTATATGGTATGTACATTTTCTAAAGGGCAATTATTGCGAGGGTGGTTTCCATAGGAGAAAGAATTGAAAAAGTAAGGCTCTAAGTGCTGGAAAAGCCTCAGTTCCAGAAACTTTGTGGGGTGAAGTTGCCAAAGCCAAGAGCGGGGCAGGCGGCGCCGGGATGATGGATGGGTGTGTGCTGACTGCCTTCCCGTGCTTCCGTTGTCACTGGAGTGCCAGGGCCAGGCGAGCCGTGCAGCTGTGAGCCTGTCGGGGCTGCGGGACAGCCTGTGACACTCGGGAACACTGCCCGCACGTGCGAGCCTGGCACGGACAGCCTTGGAAAAACACAGGGAAACTCAGCCCTGGGCCTTCCCCACACTGGAGCTTCTGTAAAGGATCAAATGATCTGCAAAGGAGAACAGCACGTTCCCACCTGCCACCCGACTTGCAGATTTCCCCAGTCTAGATGCTGGTTTCGAGTTTCTTCCATCAGGTCCTCAAAGCTGAATGGGGGAAAATGTGCCAGCTATTGGGAAGTGGAAAACTTCAGAGTCTAGCAAGCTACAGTAAGGTTTGGTTAAGCAATTCCATTTTGAGAGCTTACCCGTAGCACACCAGAGATCCTGCAGATGTTTGAAGCCAGACAAAATGTTTTCTTGTTGGTCCTAGAGGAGGCTTGCAAGGGTAGAGCTGGGATATTCCCAGCATCTGCCAAGTTGTAAAGTTGGCAGTAGTCAGCATATGGAAAATTGAAGCATGAATCATGTATTTATCTGTTACTTTCTATTTCAAACTTTTTAATTGCTTCTTTCAGAAACCCATAAAATGGATGTGCCAGTTAAGGAAGGCAGTTATAATGTGTGTAACATCTTTCACGAGTGGAAAATAAGCAGGCAAAAAATTAAGCTGAATATGGAACTGTGAGGTTAGATGACCTTATAAAACATTCTTATTGTAACATTTGGTTTAAAAACTGTTTAGATTAAAGTTGAATTTTATCATCTGCATTAGATATATTTTGATTTATGTATTTATTATACTTTTAAAGCATGGATATTGCTGTGTTTTCTGGTAAAAGAGACACTACAAAATGCTTCCTTACTTCACCATGGTGTGTTTTCTGGCTGGGACAGTTTTCTAGGACATCAATTACACATCTACATGATAAAATGTGTTTTCCATTTATATTCAAAGACCAAGAAAAGGCATCTGAGCTCCCACAATGCCACCAGTATGCTGTGCAAGGGCTTGGTCAGGGCTGGGATGGCAGGGAAGAGGCTGCTGGCAAGGGGCCAGCAACATTGTCCCCTTGAGGACTTCCCCAGGTGCCATGGGCACGAAGTGGCCCTGTGTATCTGCACTGCCTGCAAGAGTTTAGGCTCACTGAGCAGTTTTAAAGGCACCAAACCCAAACAATACTTCATTTTATCAATTTCTAGGTTTTAAAAGCAGAACGGCAAAATGGCTCGGGTTGTTAGCTGGCCTTTCTGATGGGGAATCTGTTTCACACCAGTGGTACCATACATTGACTGGGCAAAGGAGATTTGGCATCTCAGCTCTGTCCAGCACTCTCTCTTGCAACAGGATATTGAAAATGCCCAGGAAAATTAGGAATTGTGGTTTTAAAGAAAAGCCCTAGACTGCAATTGCAGCACAGGTTCAGGTGTGTTAGTGCAGCACAGCGCATAGTGCTGCTGGAAAATAAGCATCTCCGAGCTGGGATTCCTTCCAGTGGGAATGGGGCTGAGTGACTCCAAGCAGTGGCCAGAGCAGCACTGCAGATCTGCCTGTGGGTGTGCTGACCTCTGCCCTTTGGAAACAGGGGAGCTCTTGGTAGCTGAGAACAAACGCAAACATAGTGCCCAAACTTTTCCTTTACGTCCTCCTTAAAGCTTCCGTCTATTTCTGTCCCACTAATCTCACTGATGAGGGGCAAGGCCGAGGGAAAGTGGTGGGAGGAGGGAGCCTGTAGCCCAAACTTTCCTATTGAAGTCGGTGACAAATTTGCCATCGCCTGCAGCGAAATCTGATGTCAGACATTTAATGGCACAAGCGCTCACCCCGGAGATCACACTTTGCTTTTCAGAGCCTTTCTTGAGAATGTTCTGTTCTTTTTCTGCTTATACAATTCCTGCGGGCACCAGGGATGGCTGGATGTACAGGAGGCTGTAACATAGGCAGTAAACATCCTGGGGAGAAGATTGGGATTTTTCCATCTTGGTTACGTTCTATGTCGCAATACCTACGCTGATCTTTTGAAGTCCCCAGTGAGTTGTTCTCACTGAATGATACTTAAATCCATGTCTGCATTATGTGAAATGCCAACCCTTGTTTCTTTCTTTTACTTGGCTGGTGGGACACAAGGAAAGTGATCCAGAGTTTATAGCTGAGTTTCATAAAGCCAAGAGGATAGAACATGCTTTTGCATGGGAACTATTTGAGGGGTATCTTTCAGCTATGACTAGCTGAAAAAACACATTCAAAAGAAGGAACAAGATGTTGAGCCATGTCTTTTTGCTTTGTAATGCAAATTGCAAATGACAGGTATTTTTATTGTTCTTGAATGTACAGCTGTACAGTCCTGTGCTGTGTCCGTGGGATGATTCATGTGAGCATCAGAACAGGAGACCAGCAAAGCACAGCGCATCCTGACCCTCTGTTCTTCCCTCTCTTTCAGGCTGTGTCTTCTCTGAAGTGCAGGGACTGATCTGCATCAGTACAGAGGGGCACAGAGGTGCCCAGCTTCAGGTGCCAGCAAAGGTTTGTGCCGTGCATTGCTAAAAAGCAGCAGCCAAGCACGGGCTGTGTGGAAGGGCACCACTTTCTAGATGAATATTATGATTATGAATATTAAAACTGCCACTCTTTCTGATTTTCTTAATAAGTGAAGAAGTTCACTGAAACCCTTAGTCTAATTCTAATCCTGTTCATTGCATTCTGCCTTTCTAGCTCCTGTTAGAATTTCAATTACATGTAGTAGGGGGTGTTGTTCCTTTGGATTTTTTTTTGTGGTTGTTTTGGGTTGGGATTTTTAATTTATTTTTCTATTGTTTGTTTGTTTGTGTTTTTTAAGTTGCTTGAAGATTGCTGAAGTCAAGTTGTTGCATTCTCTGACTTAGGCCCTGTCTGCTGTTGTATTTCCCCCAGTATTATTTTCCAGTCATAAAGCTCAAAATGTGCAGATCACCAGAAGCCATTACTGGGTCTAAATTTAGCTCTACTATGGATTAACACTAACCTGGACCAATTAAATGCTCAGTCCTTCCTAAATAAAAAATAAAATACATCTCATTACAAATGGATCTTGTTTCACTTAACAGCAAAATCCTGAGTAATGTATAAACTAGACAGAGTTCTCTGAGAACTCATCAGTCCCAGCCCGCAGCCACCTTGTTTTACATAAACACCGACATTAGTTTATAAAAGTTCTAAAAATAGAGCTGAAATTTGTCAAGTGGATCAGCTGTGACTGTATGTCTGCTTACGGTATTGCTGTGGTGTGGATGGGTACGTCTCTGTTTAATGATGCTGTGAAAAGAATATGAATTTAGGCTTTGAGCCTAAATTGTGATTCCCCCTCTGCCCTTTGACATTTGGAAATGTTGGTTTTGAAGGGGATCCTGGACAGCAGCAGACAAGAATTGGAACAGCAGGTTCCCCGGGCAGCAGGGATGGCTGTCCTGCTCGTGTCAGATCTGCTTTATCCCTTCTGCAAAGACAAGCTGAAAGGAGACCCAGTAATGTAGCCTGCATTCTAAAGGACAGGACATTCTCCTATTCCTTATGCCTTTTGTCAATACAGAAAGCAAACAGCTTAGCAAGAAGAGAGGTATTTTTAACAATGAAGTTTTCTTAGCAGATACGAGCTGGGTTATACCATCTCAGGTGAAGAGAGATGATTAATCTTGTTTGAGGTTAGCCAGGTGATGCAGAACACTGGCTCCATGTTCTGTTCCAGCTGCAGCCTGTTTTGCTCCTCCCCCCTCAAAGCCTGTATTTGTTAACCTGGGTGTACAGAGGGACATTAAATAACCAAATATGTTTGTTAAATCTGGATGTGGGCACCATCTTTATCAAATTATCTGCACATAACACAGTCAGCACACAGCCCTTCTGATGGCTATTTAATCCATGTTAATGAAAGTCTCTGCAAATACCTCAATGAGGTTAGCCAGACATTGATTCAGAAAGTCTCTGTGGCTTAGAGAATCAAACCCTTTTACAGCTCCCACAGGTGAATACTGTCAGAGCACAACAGCAAGAGAACTAAAAATTAGAGCATAGGAGTGTATAACCATTTGTGCACCACCTTTAAAGTTCAAATTAAAATAAACATTTAAAATAATAAATGAAAACAAGCACTTCTTTTGAAATGGGGATCAAATGTTTTTCTTATTTTGTGATGGGCAGAAAATTTTAAACAAAATCACTTCTTGGGACACCTTGATCTCCATACTGGCTAGAACTAGCAGAGGTTTAATTCTAATTTCTTAGTGGGAAATAAAAACAGTAGCAAAATATCAAATTTGTCAGAGGAAATGTTTTCATTTATTTAAAATTATTTTAGGGTGGTATTTTCTTTTTATCAATTTCAGTGTTGCAGTATAGGCTTTTTGGTGAAGAGTAGAAAGGTAATGGATGTCTTTGAGATGTGGTAAAGGCTGCATGGTAATGGAGAGGAGAGGAGAGAAAGCACTATCTGAGCAAATCTGCTCATCAAAGTCAGGAGACATCTCAGGGAGGGCTGCCTTACACCCCTTCTAGTCATCTTACTGACAAAAACTATTTCAAAATTGGTAAGCTAAACCCTCTGGAGTCAGAAAAGAGTGAAGGTTTCCTGTACAAGGTTATTAATCCCACAGTGGCACCCTGGACTACTCCCAGAGCGAAGGCTGGGAGAGAAGGGAAGGACAGGGTGATATTTGTCCTCATCAAAGCGTGGAAATTCCCTCCTGGCTGTTTGAAGGGTACACTGAGGAGGTCAGACCATAACCAGAGTGTCTTTGGGACAGTCTGGAAGACAGATTAGTCACTCCTTTAATGACAAATATTGCAAAATAGTATCTCCATCCTCCAAGTGCTGTAGGCAGGTACCTGGTTCCCCTAGAACGTAGTCCATTAGATCAGCATTCAAACAGGCCTGCAGAGCAGAGTCATAAATTGCTGACTTTAGGTGAATCATTCCATGTGGAAAATAGCGATCCAAACCTATAAAAAATATGTGGAGAGAATGATAATGTCATTTCTTGTGTTTGAATGCATGTCAGGTAAAATTCCACCACAATTAGTGAAGCTCTCCTTGCTGATATTGCAGTGCTAGATGTACTCAGAGCACTTATTGTCACAGCAAGCAGCAGTCACTGGTAATTTTGCTTTAAAGAAACTTTTTTTGGGCTTCTTGCAGTGCTAGGAAATGTCAGTGCAGGACTGTGCATTACTATGGATAGCACTCAGGATTTTGAGAGGCTGCAAATAACTCGTTGACTGTTCTGGCAAGCTCCTTTTTAAAGAGGCTGTAGTTAGTGCCACCCTGTGACACAGCCTCCGGTGTTGAGATCTCCACATTAGGTATTTGGGATTTCTCAAGGATGCTCTTCAAAGATTGCTTGATGCATCATTGAGAAAGGAGAACAAGAAACCTGAATTAAGAAAAGAATCAACAAAAATGTACCATTTTTTTCACTTACTGTAAGCACTAACATGTACCAAATAGATAATTTAAAGGGAAAAAAGGAGGTCTTTCCAGTTCTTAAAGGACGGGGCAGGTTAATTAAAGGTGCCAGAGAGGAGAGTTGAACATGTCTGTTCAGCACTTCTCTCCTGGCAGGTTCATCTTTTCCAAGATGCACAGCTACTGCAGAGGAGGGGGTGCTCTGTGATCTTGGCTGTGATTTCACCTGCTCCTTCCAGGAAGCTTCTCTGAACTCTTTAAAAATGAAACCAACTGTGTGGCAGTTTGTAAACACTCACTTCAAACCAGGATTCTTCAGTACTTTTTCTGATGCGTGTTGCTCTGAGGGGTGACACGTGAGCTGCAGTTCAAGCTCTGGAACGATGAACTTATTTCACATTTAACATTAAACTGGTGTTTTGTTTCTATGGATTTTTCATTTTTCACATCAAGTTGTTTACCTAATGTCTTTGTTTTAAGTAAGCTTGTTTTTCTGGTAATTTTCCAACAAAAACTGTTATTTGAAGACTGGGACAGCATTCCTGGCTAGTGTATAACTGAGAAGGAAACCAGGGACAAGAGGGCTTGCATTAGCTCTCTGGGATATAAGTGAACATATTAGGAATCATAGGATGCATCGGTAAATTGCAAGGGGTAATGGAAAGAAGAACAAAAACCATCTGGAGGAAATTACCTTCTGCTGTGGCCTATACCAAAATCCACTGAATAACTAATGGCCACTGCATTGACTATCTTCTGCTTGCTTTGGCTACGGGAGAAGTGAGGACAATTTTTTCCCATTTATTATGGAATTATTCCTTCTTTGCATATGTACTTTCTTTATTTCAGACAAATACTCCAATCCATGCACAGTAAGCAGCAAGGAGAGGTTTGGAACTGGGCACAGATTAAACACATGGGAAGCTTCTTGAAGCTAGAGGGTATTTTTGCACTGGCAGTTTCTCTGCAAGTAAATGGAGAGCAAAGAAGGATGTGGTGAAGTTCTCTGCTGTGCTTTTGGGTTTGCAGCAGGTATTACACAACTGCCCTCTGTGCATCATACAGGCATGGTACTTTGAATATTGTTTACTAGATCATCTGTCTGCCAGTATTATTTAATTTGTGTTTATTAAAACAAATTGAAACAAGAGGTTATTTTGTTACAGCTCAAAATGCACTCGAAATGAGCTGCTTTTGTTTTCTTTGCCAGTTTGCATTTGCATTTATAATGCACTTCTAGCCAGCTCATTTTATTTTCTGATGGACTTTTTTTCAGTTGTAAGTAACCAACAAGTTTTTATTACATTACATCCCCATTTTTTTTCTCCCACATGGGAGGAAATCTTGCAAGACTGGGTTTTGCTTGTCTGTCTGCTCGCTTTTTAAGTTTCTGAGTGAAGAATCAACATATATTTATGATACTACCAGTCCTCTCTGAACTGGGGAAAGTGGAGCAGGAAAGAAGAGGTACAGTCAGACCTAGAGCGTGTCTGCTGTGGTTTGGGCTGGCTGTGTTGTTGATGGAGCTGGGTTACCATGATGGCCGGACAGATAAAAAGCAGCATTTCTCAGCTGTGGCACACATGGTGGTGTGGCTTCCCTGCTGGATCTGCCTGACTCCCAGCCAGCTGGCATCTCTGGCAAAGCACCTGGTAGATGACTGCACCTCCTCTGAGCAAAGCAGCCCTTAGATATGGACAGGCTGTTCCTTGTTCTCCACAAACCTTCCTCTTCCCTGGCATGACCGAAAATCTACGTTGCGAACGCATATTCAAACACCTTCATGGCTGGAAAGGGAAGATTGTGTGGAGGGCTGGGAAAGGAGCATTTGCCCCTCTGCGTGTGTGCTCTCACTGTTTATCTGCTCCTGCAGCCGGCCCAGGACCACGCTCTGTGTGAAACAGCCCAGTGCCAGTGTCCCACACAGCTGTGCTGAGTCCCAGCAGCCCTGGCTTGGCTTGGCTGGGCAGCCCTGGCTCCAGCCCTCTCTTGGTCACAGCTGGCTGCCACCCGGCAAGGGCTGGGTCACCATCCAAGCGCAGAGCTGGGCAGAGCCAGCCCTGCCAGGCTGGGAGCTCCCTTTGGACCCTGTCCCATTCCCAGACAGGTGTGCACTCACAGCTTCTCTTCTGCAGAGGAATCCATCTGGGCCTTCTTTCTTCATGTGTACGAACCCCTCAGGCTCAGCAAGAGCTTTGAAGTGGTGCTGGCAGCTGGAAAGTGCCTTCTGAATAATGAGGCTGAATGCTTCCCTTTCTGTATTTTTATTTTTTTCTTTTCCTTTTCATGTTTTCACTCTGAGAACTGTGCGTTCTGTGCTGCTGTGACTGTGATTCTTTTCTCTTTTTTTCAAACCCTCAGTGAAATAGCAATACTGGCCCAATGTTTTAAGCTTTTGAAAGCAGCAGGTTATTACCATTCACAATTGTTCGAGTTTAAGGGCATATTTATTTATAAATATTTACCCAAAGGATAATGAGACAAGAAACTGAGAATGTTTTCCCCAATCCCCTATATTGACCGGGTCATGTGGTACCATTTAGCAGATTTACAGCAATTTTCCAGCTCTGTGAGCTTTCCTAGGTAAGAAAGCTGCCAATGAGCAGCTCCAAGGTTTCCCTTTAGCCAGTAAATATCCTGGGGAAAATGGAAAGGTATAAAGCATCCTGAAAATTTCAGGGTGCCTACATTGGTTATTCTAACCTGTGCCATAGGTTTATCCTCACCCACTTTGTTCTGCATAAGCTGCATGTAGCTGAAAGTGTGATCTGAGGACTGGATCAGTAAGATTAAATAGTAATTGAAGTTTAATTGCATTTAAAAATATATATGCTGTTTAGCAAGAGTATA
This sequence comes from Lanius collurio, assembly GCA_020086605.1. Lineage (NCBI taxonomy): Eukaryota > Metazoa > Chordata > Aves > Passeriformes > Laniidae > Lanius > Lanius collurio. The sequence goes on along the minus strand of JACBWW010000016.1, from coordinate 2,641,109 downwards.
AAAACTAGATAATGTAAATGCCAGCAGATATTCTTTTTGCAAAAAAAATTAAAATATTGTGCTTTGCAGACTCTGAGGTAAAATAGCCCTGTCTGGAATGAAACCTCCTCTGAAGGAGAGATGAGTCAGGTTTCCTTTTTTTTTTTTTTTCAGAAATCTAAAAGAAATTGTTATCTGGAAAGCATCCTGTAATTTTTACAGCAACAGAGGACAGTTAGATTTTGCAATCTTAGATGTTTCTATCTTGGCCTGTATTTCGCCCTGCTGTTAATCACCCCCTTCCTAGAGGGTAGTGATGAGTTTTGACTTGAACCACAGAATGCTGGGATGCAGTTGAGAAACACAATGAAGTCTTAAACTCACTGTGAACAATGCAGAAGAAACTTGGTTGTGCTAACTCAGGCAGCTGCCTTGGCCTGCCTCACCTCTTGGAGAAATAGTGGTTGTTTTCTGTCTTTTGTCTCGTGTCTTTATCATTAATTACCAAAGGTTTCCATGCTCAGGGGCTTCTTTTCCTTAAGGTACATAGAACCTTTGAATGTTTTCAGCCAGCACCTTGGGCTTCCTGCTTAATCCACTTGAGGGTTTTAAATAGGTATATTTTTTAAAAGAACCTTTTCACAAAGCAGACTCAAATGCATGTGAAATTATCCTCATCTACAGCCAAGTTCGATTTGAACTGGAATGTTCTCAGTGTGATAACAGCATTTTGTGGTCTTTGGAATTTAGGGTAGTTTTAGGGAGAGAGGGAGAGATTGAGAGCTCCACTGATTATTTTTCTGAAACCATTTTGAGGTGAAATCCTCTCTAGGCAGAGATATCCATTTGTGCTGTTTACTTTGCCACAGACACCTTTTGTCCAGTCATTACCAGGCTGGGTTTTCATCAGCTCCTGGATAAACTGAGCTGCTTTTCTGCTAGCTCCTTAGTTACTCCAGTGCCATTTTCAGGGCTGCACAAGGCACTCTCCATTTTCTAGACATGCATTTTATGAACTGCTGAAACATTGGTTTTGTTCCTGTTGCCTTTTTTTATTTTTCCTAACCAGATTTAAGCAAGTAGTTAAATGTGGATGAGCTCGAGAAATATTGTGAGTGCTCAAGATGTAAGACTAAAATATTACCAAGTAATTAGTGTTTGATTCTTAATTACTGCCCTTTTTGGAATGTCATGTACTGTCCTGTTTGGAATGTCTAGAGCCACTAGAAAAATGTGATGGTGGTAAATCTTCTATGTTTTTGTGTTATGTCATGCTTTAGTTCTTGCTGGGAGCAGGCTGGGATATCATGGGCAGTAAGTCTGTAAATGGATACTAAAGGACAGTTGTTTTGGACTTCTCTAACAGGAGCAAAGAGATAGTGCAAAGAAGTGAAATTAAAATGACCAAAGGGGTGAAACTACAACTAGGGGATCACTTGATACAAGCAGTAGGAAAGCAGTTACAATAAAAGCAAACCTGTCTTCAGCAGGCTGAGATGAGGCAGTCACTGGGTTCAAGTGAATTCATGGACAACAGATCCACAAATAAATGTCTAGAAGGATAGGGATGCTCTAAAATCCCTATTGTAATAGCTGTGTATGCCGAGCAGCTGTGAGGGGAACAGAGCAAGAACACAGCTGGATTTTTGTGCTTTCCCTGTTTACTTACTTCACCACCACTGGACACTGACTTCAGGGCTAGAGAAGGCAGTGCTCTGCCCCACTGTGGCATTTTCTGTGCCCTTACAAGTTTTATTTATTGCTCAGACCACCACACGATTAGCACTTGAAGCATTTACCCCTGAAAACTCTACAAGTAAGGACCCTGTATGTGTGCATGATTTTGCTAGACTCAGGCCCTATACTTTATTTGGTTAAATGGGACCATGAACATTTACAGAGCTATATAAATAATCACATCCAGTTAGTCCTGTCAGCTGAGCCAAAAGAGAGATTTTAAGTGCCAAGGACTTAGAACATCTCTTTCTAATTTTACCCTGGCTCAAAGTATGTTTAGAAGATGAGGTATAGATAAAATCAGATAAGCAAAATTATTTAGTATCCTGTCACTTGTAAAATGTTTATCAGTTAAAAATAAAAGAGGTGAGAAAAATAAGTTACTCTTTTACAAGAAACAAAAACACAGCTAATGGCTGGGTTAGGAGCCTATGTTTAATAATTGGCAGGGGATGATTACAAACAATCCACAGCGGCTGCTGACAGACATCCTGTTTTTGGCAGTTTGTGCACAGCTCACCAAGACATGCTACCTGCAGAGGTAGCAAATCTCTATGTGCTGTCTTAGCTGGAGCTAATTAGCTGGAAGATGGGTAGAAAAACATGAATGACTCAGCTGGACACTGGAGCTGTTTGGAGGTGTTCCAGCTGATTGGTTTTCTGGTAGAAAAGGCTGATTTTTTCATAGGAAAACATCTTGCTAGGATATATAGTCTCAAGAAGAATGTCTTTGGTGCTCTGCCCAGACTACTCCCCCACTTTGCCAGGCTCTCTGGCAGTCACTAGGCAGGTGGTACAGAGGGGAGCTCTTCCCCTCTGCTGAATTTGCGGTGGCTTCTGTCTGGTCTTGCAGCCAGTGACCATATCTGTCCTTCCAGCCACGTCAGCTGACTCTGTTGGCTGTCCAAGTCTACCACTGCAGATGATATTTTTTCAAATGTTTGAAATATTTTGTAGGCTGCATAGAAAATCTTCCAGGCAGCTGCATTAATATACAAAGACCTTGGATGCAAGAGAAGCCCTTAGAGAAAATACAGCAGATGCTTTTTTTCTCCTGCAAGAAAAAATGTCAGTAGGTTCTTGTTTATTGATTTGGAAATCAGGAGGGATTTTCAGTGTTTTTCTGAAATACTTCCAACTGACACTAGATTATTCCTGCCCTTAGCAGTGCAATGATATCTAACAGCATATGCCAAGCTTCACCCATAATTTGTTTATGAAACAGGAATTGTGGCACAAAGGATGCTGAGAAAGGTTCCTATGCAAAAAATTTATTAGTGGGTTTCATAGCTTGTGACATTCATCAAATCTACTGATTCATGCTGCTTGTGGGGAGACAGGGGCAGAAAAGAGAAAAGAGAAAGCCTCAGCAGCCATCTGAGAAGAGGAAAAAGCACTGTGACAGCACCTCAGTGACAATGCAGAGACCTGCCAGGAAGGCACCTTGCAGCACCAGGCTGCTGCATTTCCCCTTTGCCAAGTCTGTTCATGTCTTTCAATATCTCCTTTTTATCAAACACTCCTTTTAAAAAATCACAGGATTGTGCCTAAAAGCACATCATAAATTTGGATGATTTTGAGTGTTTTCTCAACCTAAAATGTCACTTTAGTCTAGTGTTTTACTGCTTTTGCAACCATGAGTATCACTGGAATGACAGTTCAGGAACAAACAACTGTGTGTTCCTCTTCACTGGGAAACAGTTCCTTATTTCAGTTATAATATTTGTAAATTTTTTTGGCTCCAAAGTGTACAGGTTCTCCATCAGAGAGATTTATTTTGTGCTTGGTAATTTATATCTTTATGTCATGGATGTCAAAACTTTGCAATGTACAAGGCAATGAAAATGTTGAGCTCAGCAAGTTGTATTCCAGGAAAAAGATTGGAAGAAATGTCAATCATGGACTTGCCCTTCCTGGAAGGCAAGACAAGATTTTACCTCAAGGAGAAACAAAAAAATCACTTCTGTTCATTATCCCACTCTAAGGACTAATTTATGCTGAGGCTGGGAAGTTTGGATTTGTCTCTTGTCTTTTCCATATGAGAACTACTGTACTAATAAGGAAGGAAGGAAGAAGAGAAATGGGCCAATTGCTTGACAATTAATTCTTGCAAAAGAGAAAAAATATGTTTACAGACTGATGTTTATATTATGGGATGGAACAACCATTAGTGACTTTAAACATGAGCCATTTCAGCCTCTGCAACTCTCAGATGTTCCTGCTGAAAGAGGCCAGCTGTGCCTCAGCCTTACTCCTTGTGCATCCGAGAGAGGGATGTGGAGGGGTCTCACCTGACAGCTGGGCACACCAAAGGGGGATTTGCTTCTGCAGGGGGTGGCCTTGCTGCTCTGGGTCCAGCCTCCATGGAGCCAATGGGTGTGATTCAGCTGGCTGCTCCAGTGCCAAACTGGTGCTTTTGTGCCTTTCCCAGTCACTGCATCTGAGCTGAGAGAAATAATGGGAAGAGGGTAAAGCTCCTGTTGGTGCTTCTTTGTGTCCTACACTGCCTTGGCTGGATGACTTGATACCCTACGAAATGTGCAAATTCCTTGCCTGGAGTTTGGGACACCTACAAAAGGATATTCTGAGGGACAGACATTTAGAAAGAAAAATAGGTGTTTTGTGGATCAAATAACTTCTTGGTTTTGGTGATAATCAATACAATAAGAATGACACCAGTTTTTAGAACTGTGTGTTGTAACAATGAAAAACAGGGTTGGGTTGAAAGATTGGAGGTGGTCCCATGGCACAATGTTTAGTCTTCATCTGGAATCATGACTTTTCCCCTTGTTTTCCTTGGGACTCTAGTTACTAAAAGAAAAAAAAATGTCCAACACAGCAGCTAGATTAAGCAAAAGATTTCAAAAATCTTCCCTGCCCTGTGAAACATTTCCTTTTAACCCTGAACTGGTGGACACTAGAGAAGCCAATTAGTATTCCATTCCTTTACAAGCAGAAAATACCAGGCTTTCCATATTTCTGATCAGCAGATTTCACCATGGATACAGATGACATAAAATACTCTTTTTTGCTTTTTGTTATGTGAACTATTAAAATACACTTGGCACAGCTCAGAGTACTTGTGAGATGGCCAGGTTTTAACCTTCAAATAAAAATACGCCCATGCTTTCTGATTTATTTCTCCTATTTATTGACTTTTTTTGCTTCCAAGATAACAAACTAGCTCTGGGAATAAAGCAACACGTGAGAAATGCTGTAGCAGGAATCCCAGCGTGGTGCAGCCTATACAGATGTTCCAGGAGCAGCTGTCAGCCTCAGCTGGGGCTGAGCAGAGGGCTCAGCACAGGCAGGTTCACAGCACGGCTTGGATGGATCCTGGCTGGCCAGCAAAGCTGCAAGAGCAGGTGGTGCTGGTGACTTCAGCTGCATTTTACTGAAAATGGAGCTGGGGGCAGGGGCTGTAAATGTTACTGATGGGCTTGGCATGGCCCACGGGCTTGGCTGACAGGGCCCAATAAGATAGGGATGTTTCTGAGTGTGTTCTATGGGCCGAGCAGCACAGACAGGATTGCAGGCACATTTCAGAAAGCAGGTGCTTCAACAGCACATCCCATCTCTGGTGCAGGGTTTGATCTTGGGGTGGGTCCTGCTGTGGCCAGGCTGCAGTGGCCTAGTTTTAGTGCTGGTTTTCAACAATGTTTGTTGTACACAGGGCACAGCAAGTTTTGTTTGGGAGTGCTTGTTAAAAATAAAAGCAATCCACTTGTGCGGTGAAGATTTCAGTCTGCAGTTCTCATGTTCCTCCAGTCCCTGGGAAGGAACAGGAGAGGCCCAAGCCCTAAGAGGCACGAACATCTTACATTTTTAGAAGGTACTTTGGAAAACATTAGTATTATTTTGATCGCATGCATTCCAAAATCAAAAAGAGATAAGGAGTCTCACTGCAGGAAGATGCTAAAATAATCCGATCTCATATTTAAAAAGTGGAAAACAAACCTCCCAGTATGATATTTAAAGGCTCTTAAGGCTGCCTGAATTAAATGTTCCTGTGTCTTGCAGTGCAGTGTCAAAAGAATTGACCTTCTCAGGACCACAGGTAGATTTAAAATAGCACAGGAAAGAAGGCTGCCAGAGCTCCTCCTCCAGCTAAGTTTCTTCTTGCAAGTTTGCCGAGAGAGAAGCAAGAAATAATAACAGCAGTGTTGTTTTAACTCCTTTTCTCCAAATATATTCTAAGAATGACCCAAAAAATATTCCTTCTCCAAGGAGGCAGTGAGTATGCTCTTGCCTCTCCAGGCTCAGCAACAATGTGAGATTTGCTGTGAGAGGAATAAGGTCAGCTTCTTGTCTGGGTTTTTTTAAACCAGAAATTAACTGTTAAAAGAACAACTTGACACCAAATTTCCTACCCAATATTTTGTGGAAGTGGCAGCTTTGTGGGATGTGTGTGAAAGTTGTAGGAATATGATCAGCCCTCTAGAATTAGTGCTTCCTAATTTTAATAATAATTGTGAATGTGAAGGTCAGAAGGTCTCAACAACTACCTGAAGATATTCACACAAGGGAAGTTCTTAGTGCCTACAAGAGTGTAAACAGCACTATATAATCTGGTTTCTACTGACTGTATTTTGGCTTGGCTTTGGTGGTATAGACATTGGAGTTGTGGTTGGTTTGCTGTAAATGGATGTCATGGGGATGCTGAAAATTCAAAAATGCACTGTTTCTGTCATGTGTCATTTTCTTCTCATCCTTCTGTGTAGGATCACTAACAGTCAAACCTATTTTACTGCACAGCTTTGCTGTTTAGAGTTGTTACATATTAGTGGCAAATTGCTTAAGGAGTCCAGGAGTGCCTTCTCCTAATGGAAGCCAACCTCAAGGACCGGATTTCCAGTTCTCAGGAAAAGATATCTGTTGTCTCATATCCAAAACATTTGTCTTCCATTTCCCTTATCATTGCGTGGTACTTCTAGGAGACATTCTGTGTCCTGTATCTCAGCTCTTCTCATCATCAGGCAGAAGAGGTTTTATAAAAGCCTCTTCCAATGGGATGTTTTTTGAATAACAGCTCTCTGATTCTGGAGTAAAGTTGAAGACTAAATGCATTGTTTAGTTTAGTTTAGTTTAGTTTAGTTTATTTAGTTGTTTAAGATGGGAAGTTAATACACTTTTGTGCAAAATCACTGTGTTGACCAGAAGATTTAAGATGGTCCCACTTGACATCTGTGTAGTTTATCTCTAAAAAGGGAGAATTATGAGGAGTCACTGGCTTGTTTTCTTCATGCAGCTCTGGGCTCAGTGCCAGAGAGGTCTTCCTTTCTGAAACCCATGGAAGGCTTTTTGGACATGAAGAGCATCATGATGACTGTTTGGAGAGAAGAAAATTCTTTCATATAAGCTCAGGAAATTTGGAAGCGCCAAGTGGGCAAGAGAAGATGACACACTTGGACTGCATTAAAAAAAAAATAGCCAAAACCCCCACACCAGCAATAAGCCAGATTCAAGGAACTGACCATCAAGGAAAGAGATTAAAAAAAAAAAAACCAAACAAAAAACCCTACCAAAACCTACAAAACCTCTCACAGACATTAGAAAAAATGCTAAACCCCAAAAATCCCAAAAAGCACCAAGGAAAGGACAGGATGGTTTGCAGGCAGGAGTTGCTCTTCTGTCCTGGAGGAGGCTGGAAAGGGTGGATGTGGTGGAAATTCTTCTTCTGTCTTCATGAGAGTAAATATTCACAATTTATCATTGTCTAGGGGGAGAATTGCTAGTACACCTAGTGATAAATAAAACCATATTTAAAGATAATCATAAGCAAGCTGGGCTTTGTTATTGCAGCAAGAACAGCCTCTCAGGCTTGACCCCACCATGCTGGGGCTGGCTGGGGATCCCCTAAAGCCATTTAAAAACTTCTCCAGAGGCCCAGAGGCAGCAGCTCCCATGCTAAAGGGGCAGCTCCCCTGCTGGAGTGTCTTCAGGGAGAGTCTCCTCTCTGCCAAGATTTGTAACATTTCCTTGATCCCTGTGGACTGAATATAGAGCCCTCACAAATAATCACTGCCATAGAGATATTGAGCCACGAAATGCAACCTCTTCACGGATATTGTTGATGACTTTAAGGAACTAATTCCGGGAAGACCATCTTATTACAGCCCTCTACTTGTTGTCTAATTGCAGTCTCATCATTCATGTAGCCAGAAAAGCAATGTGCTTACCCTTTTGACTGTCAGAGAATGAGTCAGAGGACTTGTTTAACCCATAAAATACAACAACTTTTCCCTGTTTGTTATTTCCTGGCTTTATCTTGCTAATCACGGTGTAAACATTAGACATTATTTCCAGGTAGACTTATCTGATAATTACATTGCATAAAATAATATTTTACATTATTAACCAAAACGTTTAGTTAATCCTCAATTCATAGGGATGAGGCTGGAAGTCTTTGACAGAAAGATGCATTCAAGGTCTGAGTGACTTCCTCTAGCATGTGTTAACCTACTACTAGCTTTACTACATGACAAGAGCATGGAACTGCTGCAGTCCTATCAAAGTCTGTGAAAGAAGTCCTTAAAATCCAGTTGAAGAGCAGAGGCTTCATTCTCTGGATGAATACAGCAGTTCCTGCCTTCAGCTGCCTGCAGGGACAAGAACTCAGCTGCCAGCACCTCAGACCCTGTCAAGACGTGCAGTATATCAGGTCAAGATAGACTAAAATTGCTGGTTTAGGCTGGGAGGGTTTAGCACTTGTTTCATTATCAGCTGAGTCACAGGAATAGGAAAGGGAACCTGAAAGAATAAGTTAGGCAGCAGGACACAAACTGTTCTTTCTTCTAATAGGGGAAAGGTAAAATTTGGAGGTAATTTATTTAGAGAACATAACTGCAAAAGAGCAGAATGGCAGCAGAGAAATGTAAGAGGTAGAAAAAGGAAAAGAGACATTGAGAAGATCAGGAAGGATACTGGTTGAGGCGTGGGTTGCAGAGTGCCATAACTTCTTGTTTTCAAGTGTGTGCATATTTAGAGGGGCATTTAGAGGAAATGGGAGGCCAGTTTTGGACTAGCAAATCTGGCAAGCAGTTCCTTGAAGGCTGAATTGGTTGGTTTCACAGTTGCCCATGCTTACAGCCAGGTTTTGCTGCACAGTTTTGAACTGTGCATATAAAAGGAGGGCTGTAGGGATTAGTGTGCTCTTGCTAAGAAATTTCTTTTTTCTCAACAGGAACATTTTCCCTTCCTCTGGTTAGTGAAAAGGAAACTTAAGGAATAGGGTCAGTATTTGTGGATTGCATCAAATACCATAAATGCTGCAGATACTGAAGACTGGACTAAGTGAAAGATAAGCAGGAGAAAATATACAAAATTCTGTTTGTCCATCTCCATGGGCTTGGAGAGCTCACTCTGTAAGTGAGACAGTTCCTTTGCATAAGACACACTGAGCTGAGCTGAAATTGCAATAAATCTGAAAAATCTGCAGTACAAACTGAATGTACTGAACCACAAAATTTATGAAAATTAGTCTTATCTCATGTTCTCTTGTAAGTTCAGTTTGTTTCTTAGCCCGATGCCAGAATTTAGTCAAAGAGGCGTTTTCTAGACTAATTAGATTTGGAAAGAAAATATTTTCATGGGCATCAGATGCACTTTTTGTTCCATCCTCTTTATTAAACTGATATTGAAGATGTGCTACTATTACAGGAAATTAATGCACCATTTTTAGGCAAAACGATATTACTATTTGGCAAGACATTCTGTTGCAGTCATGTGTGATGTGAAAATCACAGCAGCTCTTTAGAATCACTTTATTTCCAGACAATATTGACTCAGCCATGGGCACAATTACAGTTACCTGCTGAACTCCAGTCCTTTGGCAAAGGGCTTCTCCCGGTGAAATGATTTCTTGTGCTACTTTGGGGAGTCAGTTATCTGTTGCCAGCTTGGGGAGGTTTATAGGTTTCACTCTGCCTCCCTAAAAGCTTCAAGCTTTGTGTATGAGCATGCAAGGAAGTGGCTGGAATGCAGGAGAGGGCAGCGTGACCAAATATCTAATTAAAACCTTGCACAGTTCTGATTCTGGCCTCTAAACCAAAACTCCTTGGAGTTAATCAAATGTGGGTCACACAACGATAAACACAGACAAGAATCCAACTTTTGGCAGCTGGTTTTTGGAGAAGTTTGGCACAGTTTTCTTGAAGTGTATAAGCCATTGCTGCTTGATGGGTTCTCTAAACAGGAATTTTGATGGCTGTCCTGTGATGAAAGTTGTGTGAGGGACAGGCTCAGAACATCACATTTTAATCTCTTGCTCTGTATTTCCTCAGAGAAGGAATTTGGTCATGGCTTTCCACCAGTCCATCTTTACTGGAATTAATTGGCAGGCTCTGTAAAGTTTTTCTGTTTTGCTGATAGTGATTACAAAGCAGGAGAGAAGTGACTACAAATCCGTGCAATAGTGACCTAGAGATGACAACTTCTCCGGTGCTTTACAAGAAGAGCAGAGAGCTGTTCTCCTGAGGGCAGAGACTGGAAGTAGAAAGTTCTCCTTCAGTTAATGGTCCCTACTGGAAGGGCTGGTTCAGGTTTCTCTAGTATTCCAAGTAGGTTGTTATGTCAAGGGGTCTTGCAGACCCAAGTTTAAGGCCGTGTTTTCTTTGCATGCCAAGGATATGTACTTGTAAACAAAATGAAGTTCTTCAAACTTGACAGCAATATATTTTAGAGAGCACCATAGAAACACCAGGAAAACTAAGCCATAATTTTGTGTGGATACACTGACATCCAAAATTAGCTGTGTAGTTAGTTTGAGTAAGAGTACTCTCATGTGGAACAAGTAGCAGTTCCTACCCCCCAGCAGGTGGGGCTTAACAGCTCATTTGGCAGCTGCTGCTGCTGCTGCTCACAGTCTTCATTGCCCATAGGTTTGGGGCTGTCCTAAACGGCAAACAGGTGATTTGACAACTGCTAATTGAGCAATTAACTGCTGTTATATAACTATACTGAAGATACAGGAAGCTTTGTGAGGTAGCAGGGGTTGTATATGGGTTTTGGGAGTTCCCTTCCTCTTGAGGAATTTTCTCCCATATATGTTACGGAGGCAACAAGTTGCTGGGTACTTGGGAGAAACAAAAGAACTGGCCACGGAGAGGAGGAGCCGACTTTGGGCTACTGTCCTCACCTGGGTGTGCCCGGGACTCGGTGTGGAGATGGGGAGAGAGGCTGCCATTCTCGTCAGCACTGGGGGTTTCCTGCTGTTTTTCCTCCCTGCTGGAGAAACCCCGGGATCCAAAACAGGATCCCAAGCCTGTCCTTCCCTGCCCCTCAGGGAGCTGCAGACCCTGCTGCCTCAGCCTTCGCTGCTCTGCAGCCCTGCCTGTCCTGCCTGCCGAGACCTCCGGGGATTCCTACCACAGCTCCGCAGCTCGATACATCTCGCCTGCCACCCGGAATTTGTGCTCCTACTGCTGCTCCAGCCTGCCTGGACAGGAGAGCCCGGACAGACCCCAGGATCAGCTGCCCAGGGAGGTTTGGGAAGCCTTTCTTCCATCCCTTCCCGGATCCCAGGCCGCCATCACTGCGTGCTCCCCGAGCTCGCTCCGGAGCGCCCCCTGCAGCCGCGGGGGAACCATCGCACCTGCCCTGCTCACCGGGAGCCGCCAGCGCCCCTGCCGGCTGTGACTGGAACTGCACCAGAGGGGAAAGGGCCTGACAGCCGAGAGAGGCTGCACTGGGTTTGCGGTTCTGTTTGTTGTCACCACTATAGTTATTGTTGTTTGTGTGCCTGTTTATATATCTGTATTTTAGTGAAGAACTGTTATTCCTGTTCTTTATATCTTTGCCTGAAAGCCCCTTAATTTCAAAATGATAATAATTCAGAGAGAAGGGGGTTGCATCCTTCACTTCAAGGGAGGCTCCTGTCTTCCTTAGCAGACATCTGTCTTTTCAAACCAAGACAATGGGAAAGAAGTAATACTGTAAGGTTTAATGGTTTATTTAAGACATTGATCTAAAATATATAGTGGAGTGTTTTAAAATTTGAAGGCTATGCTGAGTTACTTTTCTAATTCACTAATTTGCATCAAATCATCTGAGCAGCAGGGCGTTCCTACAGGAAGCTCCTCCAGCACAGAAGGCTGGATACACAACCTGCATGTGAGTTCCATGGAATTCTAGTGCCATAGCTGTAAGTAAATATGTTGAGCAGTAAAATACAGTTTAGGTAAATAGGTTGAGTAGGGGATCAATTGAATAATTACTCAGAAGTTCCCTTCAGGGAGAGTTAAAAATAGAACCTGGGTTTTGTTTCCTGTGTTCTGAGTGGATGTTGTGTCCCTTAGCCCTGAGGGAAGCTGTACTTTAAAACAAAGCTTCAGTTCATCCCATGTGAGATTCAGAGCAGCAAAGTGCAAGCAAGCCCTGAGGTGACATTGGTGTGGGTATTTCAGTGCCTGGAAAGGTGGCACTGGTGGCAGGCAGAAACCACCTGGCTCTGCCAGCATGCTCAGCTCTTGGGAAAGGGCCTTACACAGACCCTTTAAGTTCAGTGGGTGCTGGACCATGAGCCTGTTTTTAGGTTCTGCTTTACAGCTTGTACATCTTGTAGCAGAGGCAAGAACTTGTATCTGCTTTGGTAATGAGTTAGTCAAGCTTGTTTGTTCTTACAAAGTAGTCCAAGGACAATCTGTGACTTCAAAAGAAGGCTAAGTTATGTCCAGCCAGCAGGTGCCAAAGATATCTCTTATCAATTCTGTTTCCTTTCTGCGTTTTTATTCTCCTTTAATAAAGTTTTTATTGTAATGCTTCCCATAACCACTGAGAAATGAACTTGGTGGGCAGGGGTATGGATATGAGCTGCTACCAGGGAGACAGAAGGGTCTCACTGCTCAGTAACTTATAAAAGATAGTTAATCAATTAGTTAATTGAGCTCAGCAGGGTTTATAAAGCTGATGCAGCATTTTCCAGCACTCCACAGACCTGCTTTAAGCTTGTCTTTGTGTTATTTCTGGGGAAAGCTTTTAGCTGAGTTCTCCATGTGCTGCCTTCTGCTGTGTGCCCTGCACCCTGGGATGTCCAGCAGAAGACAATTCTGCCAGATCTGAGCCCAGACCTGCTCTGGAAGCTCCCACGAATGTTGCCTTTGCTCCTTGACACTTAGTGAGTTGCACTGGCTGCTTACCTGTGGAAGGCCTTATGATGCTGAAGCTGTTTGCCTGGGCTGTATTTCTGGCAAAAACAGAAATAAAAGAAAATTAAGCCAGGGAAAATGTTGGGTCTTCATTTTTTGTCATCTAATATGCTTTCAAAATCCAATGCAGGACCTGGAAAGGGTCTCACTTAAGAGCTGCAGCATTTTGCTTGCATCATAGTCTATATGAAATGATGCCTAACATAAAATGCAGCACCTACTTTAGACTGAATTAGGGATGGGTTTGCCACTGATAACACTAAATTCATCACAAGGCAATGGCAGTGTTATTTTGTTGTGTGATCTGTTATTTCTGCAACTGCTGTGCACTATAGGAGCATCTGCCTTTGGGAAGAATGCCATTAATATTCTTGTTTCCTATATTTGCAGCTCAGCTTTCCAGGATTGATTCTCTTCAAATTTGTGCATCACAACAGGTAAGTCCATTTTTCCCCTGAAATAATTGTTATACAAAAATACCTGAAGGTATTTGCAAGCCATGTTATGCAATTTTTGTTTCTTGTCTATTACCCTCCGTGTCTAATGTTTGCATTTTGTAGCCTTAAAGAAGGAAAGGAGAGAAGCAAAAGAGAGCAGGTGACACCATATGTTTTCTTGCATGAAAATTAGGTTTTGAATGACTTTAAAAATTCTTTCACAGACTACAGAGTTTAAAAGAAAATAAGTCATGGGGATGTGCTATTTAGAAGTATGAGGGCTTTTAGTAATGAAAAATCACCAATGAAAATGCTGATTTTTTTTTGCTAAGTTTTTTCTTGACAAAAATTAATGTTGGAGTGTGTTTCTGTACTTTAATCTAGAATATTGGCTTGGAAACAATTATAGAAAGGGGATGTAGAACAAATGTTTTTGATACTGCAAATACATACAAGAGGAGATGGTGTTTTTTTTTCCTGTCACAGAAACCTAGCTGGACTTAATCAACTGCCCTTTCTTGTTAGCCTTCCTTGATGTATTGGCACTTGTTTCATTAATTAAACTTTAGAATAATTATATTTTTTGATATATTGCTACTATGTTGCAGAAGATTGTATCAGTAAAGAAAAACGGGGCAAAAAGTTGTCACAGAAGATTAATGTCCCAGTTATAAATCTGCAAGCAAATTTGAACAGTCTGTCCTAAACTATTTTGTACTGCTGGCATAGACAGAAAAGCAGTGTTGGTAAGCTGGAGCAAGTTTTGTGTTTGTGGGGTTTTTTGTATGTTAAGTCTGGCAAGATCTCTGTGGCCTGAAGCCAGTACAGTTTTGCTTGTCAGGACCAGGTTACTGGGAAGCTAATTGTTGGATTTAATCTCATGTTGGAGACCAGGCTTGATATTCCAATCCTGTCTTGTATGTGTGGATTTGTGTGAGAATTCTCTCATAAACTGCCTTTAATTTCTTTGTTTACAACATGAAACTAAAATATCCTTAATCTGCAAGGAGTCTGGAAGGATTTAGGTCAGTAGTGGCTGCTAGTACTGGGTCAAGGTGGCTAAAACCTATTTATCTCTTAGAGAATTATGTCTTTCATGTGTGAATGGTGAAATAAATGGGCAGGACTGATGGTCCTTTTTAAGCCTTTATTAAAAAGTGATCAGCTCGGGTGGGGGCCCCGGCCAGCGTTGCCCCAGCTTCGACTTGGAGGAGGAGGAACTTCGGTTCTGCCACTCCCTGTGATAGAGCCGGGCCCTCGAGTGTTCCTCACGGGCCGTAGCTGTATACGATGGTGTATACAGAGGCGAGGGTTTTAGCCTGCTGTCCTTAGGGTAGTGGTCCTAGTGGAGCTTCTTATCAGGGTGATTATTTGAAGACACTTAAAAGCTGGCTAGGTAGTAGTTCTTGATAGAGTAACCTGGTTCATTTTTCTTAAAAGTTTGTTGGCTCGTTTTTAAATTATTATTTTCTAGGGGTTCTTTATTCCCAAGGGTCTTTTCGGCTCTAGTTTGCATATTCAGCTTTTTAGGTTTTTTCTTTTTTTTTTTTCTTTTATCTGCTACTTTTCAGGCGAGCCTCCTCCGAAAGGGGTAAGGAGGGGAGGTCGTAAATTCCTGCATTGGAATGCAAGCCCTGATAAGAGGCTAGTTTTTTTACAACTAAGTGGGGGGGAGGTTTTTAACAGCAAGAGAAATTTTAACATTTGGGTTACAAAGCTACATTCAGATAACAAAACTACATTCAGGTAACAAAGCTACAATTAAGTACAAAATAAATGGATAATTGTTAAATCGACAATCTGGTCCCTTATTTATAACAAATGGCATCACTCACCTTTTAAAACAAATCTTCCTTTTCTTGTCTTATTTCAATTTTACTATGGGTTCGGTGTCTTAATCTGGCACACATTGTAGCTTGGGCAGAGAAGCTGTGGCTTTGTCTTTCCCACCTGCTGCTCCTGGGGTATTTCTGGGCAGGGAAGGTGAGGTGGATGTCTCTCATTTAGGTGGGCTTTGTCTGCCTCAGGGCCCTGAGCTGCAGCTGTGCTGCTGGGGTCTGTTTCACAGGGGAAAATTGGCAAAAACTTCCACAGCAGAGTTTTCCCTGAGGCTGCACTGTTGGTGCAGAGTGGGGTGTGATTTTTACATCGTTACTTCTGTATTACTTTGCATCTGGTTCCTTTCCCTGGTCAGAGTTTTTCTGTATGGGCAAGCCTGTTGGATCTCACCAGGTGCTCCCTCTCCTGAAGTCCAGGCTTCAGGAGAGGCAAAAAGGGCCCAACAGAAAACCTGAGAGGGATCACGTGGATGGTCTTCTGAAGACACCACTGAATAAATGTTTTTGACAGAGAGAGTTCTCTAAATGTGCAGTGCTTTTCCAAGTACTCTGGGAGGAAGCATGCCTCATTGACTGGGGACATTCATGGCTCTATTGAAAGATGGAAGAATGAATACACAATGCCTTATTTAAACAAACAAAACAAAAAAAAAGTAAAACCCACCTCCTGGGAACCAGAAGCAATGCAGTTTGCTTTGGTCCTTTATTTGCAGAGTAGGTGGACATTTTAATCTCTTATGCCAATTATAGTGGCAAAAACATATCGCTCATTTCACTTTTGCTGTTGGGTTTTCTGTTCCAAGTATTGTAATTCACATAGGATTGCCTGGAAATGTGAAGTTTGTTTTTTGATTTAAATAACTTTGCTCTCAGTTACTTCCATCAAATATGTGTTTTTAGCCATATTTGATGGCTAAAAGCCCCACGGTGTGCTGTGCATGATGAGATAACTGGGGCAATCTTTACATCTCATTTAAGCCTCTGCCTGAGGATTCTTGTACTTCAGCATCCCTGACTTTAAATGTGTGAGGATGGATTTATTTGAATTACACCAGTTATCTGATCTGTGCTTCTAAATGAGTGTGATGATTCCTTGTAGCAATTGTGCTCTTTTTTCCCCCCACTTTGGAGAGACTCAATGACACAGAGGAGTTAAAGCTTAGCATGAAGACATTCAGCAGATGCACATGATAAGTAATGGAACAATTTTCTAAGGGCAAATATCACTTGGAGATATGTGGCATTTAGAGATGTACCTGATGAACCTCAGCTTCCTTGCCTTTCCTTCCCTCCCTGGTCTCTAACCCTGCTGCTAAGCAAGTACAGTAAGTTTGGTTTCCTGTGCAATTCCAATTCTCTGGCATAAACATATCCACAAACCAAAGGGAAATTTCATATGGATGTCTTAGTTACTTGCTTGCTTTCTTATCAGAAATGCAAGCCTTAGCTCAGCTGGGCCCTTCAGTTGCCCTGGCTACAGGCACTTTGTGTATTAATGTTTTCTCCTTATCAGAAAAAGGAAGCTTTCTTTTGAAAGAAGAAAATGGCAATTTCACTAGCCTCTTGGTTTTGATAAAAATCAGTGGTATCTGAGCTACTGCTGGTGAATATTTTCTTAGCTCTTGTGGTGAAATTTGTTTTCCAGAGTTGAAAGGAAAACAGTTTTAAAACCTGTTGCCTGGGGACTGAGGTGCTTGAAACCCCTTAGTCCTCCATTTGTTTTTCAGAGCTCTGTCTAAAGTAACAGATTCATGGCTGGCTCAAGTCACTTCTGTTCAACTTTGTGTAACCAAATTTAACAGGAGCTTTTTCTTCCACACAGCAGCTGAGGGTGCTGATCTAACCATCTTTTCACCAAGGTTTTGTTGGGATGTGGAAGCTCACTGTGGCATAACCCAAAGCTGTGTATTATGGGGACTTAAGACATCCTCTTCTGGCTTTGAAAGGGCATGGGATGGACAGCTAGCTTGTTATTTCGTATGGCTGACTCCTGGAAACATAAGTGGGCATCCAAAACTGATGGGTGTCATTCCTAGCCTGTACTCAGCCTCAGTTACCATGATTTAAGTATTTTCTAACATTTTTTGACTGAAACTTGGCTATTAATAATTGGCCCTTGTGAGATGACTTGGAGTGCTCGTGCCTGCAGGAGAAATCTTTCTGACACTGATGTGATTGCAGAGCTCACTTCTGCCAGAAAGCACAGATGAAATGGGGGAGCTTTCATCAGGGGGTGAGCCCTGGAAATCATGCAGCTGAAACAAAACACAGCCTCAGCCACTGCCAGCATCCTAAGCAATGTGCATTTTATATTACTTTGAAGAAGCTGATTTTTTTTTTTTGAGACTACAGGAAAACTCTGCTTTCAGATGCCAGCTTGTTTGTCTGATGCTAATAATCCTGGATCTGTGTCTTGGATTATTGCCTAATAGACCAGAGCTTTGGAGGCAGTGTATCATAACAAATTAATTGAGACATCTGCTTTATAATAGTCACAGTTTCTTTCTTGGATTGATGAGCCAGCACTATGCAATTTCAATTTATTTGAGGATATATTACCATGTAGTGCTTTGATAACTTGCCAAGGGTTAGGTGACTGAGTTTTCCAGCAGCATTAGCACGTGAAACTCTGAATTCCTTGGTTTTGTTCCTTTGAACTGTTATTCCATGTTGCCAGCACGCTGAATCACTCGACTGAAGCTCTTTGGTAATGTTCCTGGAACATGGTATAGGAGAGTTTATTCTCAGAAGTTACAAACTAATGGTGACAAATTCTTACTATGCAGACCTACTTCTCTTACTCATTACAACTTACTCCAGCTGACACCAGAGACCACATGCTTTTTTCTCCTTTTGGTTCCTGGGAAACTTTTGTTCAAATGTGTCAATTCTCCAACCTGTGGTACCAGCCCATCTCTCAGGAGATGCTGTCAAAAACCCCTGCACAGTTTTATGTGGAAAAACTGTTCTGCTCAGCCATCTGCATGAGGAAAGGGAGTTATGATGACAGTGAAGTTTAACCTTGTTCCCCAAAATGGCACACATATAGAGGCAGGGATGAAAAATGGGATATACTAAACTGTGGATGCATTGAAGAAAAGTGGAACATTTCAAATACAAAAATTTCCACCGTATTTACTAACACAGATCCCAGCAATGTGTGGAGACACCAATAAGGAATGCTTTTAGTTTTACAAAGTGGATATTGGCTGGGTTGTTATCCTGTCCCTGATTCCTGTGAGCAATGCAAGGGTGATTGACTATGCAGAAAGTTATGGAGTGGGAATTCCTTGGAGGAAAATTGTTCGGTAGCAACAGCTTTTGCCAAATTAGACCCCTGAGCTTTATATATCCTCTAAAGGGATGTTTAAATGCCTCTCTTTAAATCATAACCAGCATACTGTGGGAGTGGAAGAGGCATTATTTTAGGATTGGCTAGTTCTAAGCATGTGTGCTTTTTGGAAGACATGTAACCTCTGGGAAGGAGAGGATTACTCCTGAAAATACCTCCAAGGCTGCTATCAGGAAAGAAATGTGCTTCCAGGCTCCTTGCCAAGCCTTGGGGTTGCATCTGTCCTTTTAGAGTACGCTTTGTTAATGCTAGGAAGATGGTGTGCTCTTGTATATGTTGTCTCTTCTAACTGGAGTAAGAGAAGTGACCTTCCAAAGGACAATTAATTGCATTTTCCTTCCTGCTTTGTTGTTTTCCTACTGAACCTAAGCTGTAAGTGCAGAGATCTGCTGGCTCTGTCCAACTCCATCTCCTCAAGGCAGTAAATAAAAAAGTTCTATTATTTATTGATAATAAATGAAGGGCTCAGTGGGAAGTTAGTTTTCCAAAATTCCTAGGTATCCTACACTTGTGGAGAGGTTCTGAGTAGTAACCAAACTTAAAATTGCAGAATTTCTGCACCCAGTATATAATTGGGCAATAGCAAAATCTGAGGGCTCATTTTCAATGTGATTTTTCTGGGTTTTTTTCTTCCTTGTTTATTCTGGCAGCAATGGATGGGATTGAGGAGAGGCCAGGGATTTAGGTTTCATTCCAGGCACTAAAACACACTTTCCCATATGATGACGGAACAAGTTGGTTTTTGTAGTGGGTAATTGGAGCACTTAGGAAAGCAAGCAGTTGGTGCTGTGAGTGCTCAGAGGAGCTGGGGATTCACCTTTGGTGCCACTTTGCAGTAGCAGAGATGGGGTGGGAAGTGCTGGAATAGCTGGGTCAGAAACACTGTGCATCCTCATGGAGGAGGAAATGGGAACAACTGCCATGCAAGTAGGAATTGGAAGAAAAATCCACAGAATATTCAGCTGACAAGTGATCTAAGTAGCAACGATAATGGTTGTGTAAAGAAGGTTCTAAACATCTCTAGGGAAGTTACATGGGAATTTTGAAAAGTTCACCTGCAGGTTCTTCCCTTCAGATATGGGCCCTAAATTGTCTTAATATGCTCGTCAGTTTGGGATGTTACTACTTTTTGATGCTGCCATTTTCTGTATGATTTTTTTCAGTTTCTTCAGAGAGTCAAGGAGATGTATCAATACTTCATGGAGGGGCTGAATTTCAATCTGTGTTTACAGAAAATTTCACTATATGCCATTTAGACATAATACTCTGAGTCTTTCTGAGTTTACTTCATGTTAGAACTGAAAAGTTTTTCCCTTTTGCACATATATATATGTATCAGTACTAATACATTTATTTATGAGTAATAGCAGGCAAGTTTCCAGAATATAGAAGTCTCTGAAGAAACCTTATGCAGAGCAACATTTCCTAAAGCAGTGGGAAGGCAGAGATAAGCTGCACTTCTGATAACAGCATCTTTTCAAGGAATTACTGAGAGAGAGCATAAGTGACACATCTCAGTATTTATTGATGTGTTAGAACTGAAGGAGGTGCTTGATTGGCTGCTGAGCATTCTGCAATGTGTACCCATGAGGGCTTTGGTAACGTCAGTTGTGAGCTACGTCACCTTCCTCCTGCTAAACAAACTCACTGCAATCTTCTCAAAGTGAAGGTAAACACAAGTTTCACTCCAAACAGGTTGGTCTGGCTGCCTTACGTGGACTAAACTGTGACAAAACCAAGGACAATCAGAGCTTTTGGCAGTGTTACAGTCTGAGTGGGAATGAGACAAAAGAGAAATTGACTTATAAGAGAGTTTTAAGAGTCCGTTCTCAATTATTGGAAAGAATTCCTATAAGGCAGTTGTGGAGGTTTGACAAATTTTAGGTCTTCAATGACAGTCTCTGGGCAAGTCTAAGAATTAGGCTTGGATGATTGCTTAGAGAGTATCTGCAAGCTTATTTGGCTTAATTCATTAACTGAGCCCTGTGCAATCCTCCAGCTTCAATTAAAAGCAGACACATCAAACATGCCTATCATATTTGAAGACTTCTGCCCTGCAGGATATTATGTAGTTATAACAAAATGCAGACCACTCCCTGTGGTTTTCTTGCTAAACATAAATATTTGTGTGGTCACTATAATAAATATATATAAATATTGAGCATATTAAAAATCAATCTTTCTAACAGTGCCTAACAGTTCTTATTCACTCCTTGAAGACTGACAGTTAATTGCCTATTATTTAATCAGCAGCTGCATTGTCTTAGCAGGCTGAGGCCTCCTTATGTGCTACATACTTGTAGTAACAAATAAAGCTGCACTGGTCTTCCAAACTGGATGGCAGGGATAAATGGTCTCTTGAAATTTAAGCACTGTAAAAAATACCAGATTTTTCTCAAAGCAGGTAAAAGTAACTTCAGAAAATTAAGGCAAAACATGTGACAACTTGTGTTGAGGATCTAGAGGGGCATGCACAGCAACAAACCAGTGTAAATTAGCTTGAATTAGCTGGACTATTCAGGACCTTCTCTAAAGCTAGATACTTCTAATTGTTAGGAGTAGAAACAGAAAACAGAAACCTTCGCTGTGGTCCTTGAGAATGTGGATAGAGAAGTTGATGCAGTAAGAATTTAAAAGGTAAAGTGTGTGGGCTTGCTACTTTTCTCTTTTGGTTTTGTTTAGATTTTTTTTTTTTCTTCTCCACAGACAGTTCCTATTATACCTTCCCATTCTGGACACAGTGCCAGGAATGCTTTGACATCATCTTCATTAGGTGGAATTGTTTTCTTGCTTTATCATGTTGTATTACTCACAGGAATAGGCAAAAGGTTTACAGCAGCAGGTTGTGCAGATGTGGCGTGGTTGTAAAGATACAATCATACTTGAAATAAAACCTCTCCCATGGAAGATGCTGGATTTAAGAATTAAATTAGGGAGTTGTAATTAAACAAGGAATATTACATTTTTTTAAATGTGGTCTTTAACAAGGAATGAGAGGGGAAACAAGAAAATTGAGTCAAAGCAAGCACAGAAGCAAATAACAGTTTAAGAAACAAGTAACTGTTTATCTAAGCTAACTACATCTTTTTATACACCAAGAAGGCTGTGATTTTTGTTAATGCTCTTGGTGAGCTACTCATTTTGGGAGTCCAGTGAGGGTTTTTTATGTGTGTGAGATTATCCACATATTCTCTGGGAACTGCTGTGACAGTTGCAGTGCTGGGTAATTATTTTCTTGCTGTGAGCTGATGAGGCCTTCCATGTGCCTTTGGGGGTGTTCAAACAGATCTCTGACAGCGGTGTTGCTTGCACAAGCATGAACTGGAAAGGGGGGGAAGCACATGACCCACACCTCCATGACAGAAATCATGAGCTGTATCCGGCTCTTGGCTTTCCAGTCTCTCTGGGCTCTTTGGATTGAACAGCAATGACTGCAACTGCTTCCAACTGGACTTCATATTAAAGGAAATGAGTGACACAACTAGTCCTTTTTGCATGCTGAAATCAATCCATCTTTGGAGAGGCTGGAAAGGTGAAGTGAGAAAGGGCAATACTTGCCTGTTTCCTGATCTTTTCCCTAAATGCTGCTCTCTTTGTGAAGTTACATTTGAAATCTCACTCCTGTATCACAGGGAAATTCTTCTTTTTATCTGCCAGTCCATGTCCAGGTGCAGCTTCTTGTTCATCACCTTTCCTGATCAGTATGGGTTGGTACCAGTACAGGACTGGTACAAGAATAAGTTACAGATGTATGAATCATAAAATTGCTACAAAGTATAAAATACAAATTATATTAAAAAACAAATTACTCTGCTTTATATGGAAGTTACTCTCCTTGTCTTTTGCTTTTAAAGCACCACTTTGTGTGGTGGTTTTGTTCTTTTTTGATTGACGTTATAGGTATAGCCACATCCCTCCTGTGAGGCTGCACTTCTTGTTTCTCACCTATCTGAGAATCTGTCTGGGGTTAATTCTGCACTGGATAGTGTGGCTGCATCTGCCATCTCATTTGTCATGCTGCAGTGAAGCAGAGTACGCTTTGTGCTTTTAGCTTCAGTGAGCTTTATTGCTTATTAATTGTCGCAGACCTTAATTATTTGCTGATGTAAATTCCTTTCAAATCTTGCATTTCACATTAGAAAGGTCAATGGCAAGCAGCTGAATTTAAATGACAAACCTAATGGTGCAGTTGTTTGCTGATAATGTCCTTTAGACAAGGGACAGTAACAATTTCAGTTTCCTGAATGTCTTTGGGGGCCATAATTTTGCTATCACCTAAGACAAGGCTCTGCTCTGCCTGCCTGGGCAGGTCTGCTTTGTGCATCTGTCAACAGAGCTGTTTGGCCAAGGAAAAGAGAAGAGAATGGTGTTCCAAACAGAATAAAAATAGCAACAGTGGAAAACTGACCAAAAGCCATTTTAATTCATTGAAAACCAAAGGAATGCTGAGTCTCTATAATGGTATTTCCCATTGGATTCAAACCACCCCCTTTACAACATTGGTCATAAATACTTTTTTCATTGCTTCAGTAATAATATTGCACATCTGGACTAAGTGTGATCAGTGTTGGGTGTTACTGGTGCAATGTGTGCTGGTGCATTTGCAGGAATGGATTGTGCACAAGCTGGGAGGGAGAAGCAAATTTCTCATCTTCACATGTGGTAGTTTTTAAACTGTTTGTGAGGGTTTGAGAAAGTTTTGTGTTTGGCTAAATGGGAAGCTAGAGTATTTTTATAGTTTTGTTTCTCTTCTTTCTTAGCTCTTGTTATTTCTGGTCTAGGAGTGGTGTCCTAATTAAAACATTCTGCCTTCTGAAGCCTGTTGAACATATGTCAATTGTGTTTTTAAATGGAAAAAAAAAGTCAAATAAAGTGGAATGAGAAAAGTCTGTTGGAAACTTTAATTTTCTGATTTATGTTTAGATGTTTGGTGCAGTTTGCTTCTCTAAATGCCTCTGTGTAATTAAATGATTATGAGTAACTGTTTTGTGGGTTTTTAAGCTGTATGCATTAAAAATAATTTTCTAGTACAAAAATACAGAATTGTGCACTCTTACTGAAATAGAAACTGTAATTTAAGATGGCTTGATGTGGTCATGTGGATATTGTGTCTTTAGATGGAAATCTTAGAAGAATCTGTCTTAATAAATAGCTGAGGTTTATTTATATGCCCTAATTTTTGACCCTGTTTCTTTGAACATTAAAAGTTACCATTAATGTCATGGTAGTAACCCCTTCAATGTTCCTGTAGCTGCTGGGTTGTCTAAGAACAGCTCCTTTCTCGTGGGTGCAGTGTTTATCTGGTTAGCTGTAGCAGGTAAAGGAGCCCCAGGCTGCTGTGGTGGCTTTTCCCTTTCCATTGCCTTGTGAGGCAGAGCCTGTGCTGATGGCCACTCCTCCAGCTGTCCTGCAGCTCCTGGGATATCTGGAGGGACTCAAGTGTTTGCTGTGGCTGGCAGTGACCTGGCTAAAGGTGTGGCCCTGGCCAAAAAAGAAGGTGGAGGGGTTGGGTTGATCTGGCCCTATCCCCAGCTCCTTCCTGCTGTTTATTTGGGGCAATATTCCCCCAGGCAAAATGAAATGCCCCAATTTTAAATTATTTCTTACCTTTTGCGACTTCTCCACGTCTGTTTTTTTTAAAGCAGCCTGTGCTAATGCCCTGGGGCTTTCCATGAGGCCTACCAGCATTAGCATAATGTAAATATATGACAGTCTAGGCCTCTCTGTCCAGAAATCCTTCCGAGTTACATCACTGCTAAAGCCTAACAGCCTCAGAGTCAGGAGTGCTTTAATCAAAGCAGCTTCTCAGCAGTGGTTATAGACTTGTGCTAGTGGGGTCAGGTAGCTCTTGGCACTGGAAATTATCTTTCTTCTGCTTTTGTGAAGTGCAGGTGGAGTAGATTAACACCTTTCTACAAGTGTGGGTGTACTACAGCTGGCTGGCTTCACTTGTAAATCACTGGATGCTGGGTAGAAAAGCTCTTTTTATAGCCAAAATGGCTGGCAGACCCCATGCAGGTACAAAAATTGGAACAATTATTTCAAAAGCTGTGGAAGAACTATCTGGATCATTTAGACAATGAGCTTCATGCTCCACTGCACAATAATCAGTAAATCCAGGTTAAGATGCTAAAGGCAAAATTATTAGCATAATCTGTTAAACATTTGCCTATTGAAACAGATAAAATCTTTGCTAGATTTCATCTTGACTGTTTGATCTTCTAAAAAACCTTCCTGAATATTTTGCAATGCTTTGCAAGTTTATTAGAGAAGCAGAGCTAGACAGAACATAATTATCTTTTTATCACTTCTATAATTGACACTAGAAGGAGATTTTTCCCACTCTTCCATACTTAGCAATGTAAAACTACCTGGTTTAAATGTCACTGAACTGTTCATCCAGTGTGCTACAATTGCAAAGACAATACAGGTTTATTGTCCTGTGAGCAATGTCATCCTGCTTTAGCACAAATTGTGCTGCAGGGAAGTAATTGCTGTGCTGAAGTAGCAGCAACGAAAGTTTCTCCAGTTGCCCTGCTGTAATTTGGTTGAAGGAACTGTGGGACTGAGGGCTTTGCTGTGCACTGATGTTTTTGAGGTGCTTTGGCACATGTAACCCAGCCTGATTATGAGGAGAATGTGGTGATGTTGGAAGGATCTGTAGGGGTAGAGTGGAGAGAGATCTTTAAAATAACATCAGGGCACTCCTGTGAGAGTATGAACTCATCCAAAAGAGCTGTGGTAGATGCTAATCTGGAGCCAAGGCTGTGTACACAATATAAATCTTGAGTTATTTAAAACAGACATCAAACCCTTTAAAATCTTGAAATATGAGAGTGCTAAATATGCTTTAACAAAAAAGTCCATATTGAATGTAAAAAATATGGAAGGCAGACAGAACAGGAAGGAATTTGTAGAGCTACTGAGGTAAACATGAAGAAAGTATGTTCTAGGAGAGAAGAGCAGGGTGCCCACCAGCAGAAACTGTTGCAAAGATGTAACTAAAATGAAAAGCAGTGAGAGAGGAATAAACAAATAACTTCTGCACTGGTATCTGAACTGAAATGAGATTACATGTATTAGTTATAAAATCCTCCTTCATTATTAAAAGATTATTTTAGCAACAGATAACAATTATGGGTGGAGAAACATCAGTAATCATTCAGTGGCTAAATATTTCTTCCTTTGAAGTTTTTTATTGAATATGGCTCTCTTTGAACTATTATATTTAAAACTAAGTGTGTTTTCCGTGGTAGAGAGTAATTAATAGAAAATATTGATGGTTACTGCTGTTGAGAATTAATGTAATCTGCCATGGTCCTGAAAGACTCATTAATAACTGACTGGGTCTTGTCTTGTGAATGAGAAATCTTTAGAATTGCAAATATCTGAAAGCTGCTTTTACACATTTTGGGAGTTCTTTCCTTGTGAATTTATGCAGGTAAGTGACAGTCCTGTCTTCTTTTTCTCTAACCAAAGCCAAAGCAAATCATGGCTTGGCCAGAAGGAAATAACTCCATGAAATAATTGAGTATGGAACAATTTCTTTAGAGGGAGTGTGGGGGGGGAAATCTTGTTCTTATTTACCCACCTGTTTGATTCTGAGGTGATTACTGGAATCAACACTTGCACATGAGGAGTGTGGGAGAAAAACTGTTTGCCTTGGCCAGTGCTGTATGTGGTGACAGCCCTCATGATGGATCTTGTGGTCCAGTTTTGACTTAGCAGCCTGAGACTCATGAGATAGGTGAGCGAGGACACAGCACATGGCTAGCAAATTAGTTCTGTCACGAGATGAATGCCACGTTCCTTCAGGACCTGCAGATGCAGCAGCAATTTGTCATTTCTGGTTGCTGGCATTCCCAGAGTTGTGAAATGCAATCTCCCAGCTGTGGTTTGGTGTTGTACCTCAGGCCTGGCACCGACCTGCCAGAGCAGTCTCAGCACCACAGTAGAGCATCTGCTCTCTGCTACTGCAGGAAGGCAGCACTCACATCAAGTCTTCAATACAAGTTTTAGGGTTTGGCTTCTGAATTGTTTCCCCTTGAGGAGATCTGTGGGGTCCTGTATCAGTGACTTACAGTGGTGTGGGTTTGTGGAAGAGGAACTGCAGCCTTGTTCCTGACCTCAGGCTGTAAAGCCTCAGTGTTTTCCACTCATGCTCAGATCTGTGCATCTAATGCAGAAATCCAGAGAGAGGACATAGCATTAGAGAGCTGTGGTTGGGAAGGAGGGCTGTAGCTCCTCAGTGGAGGTTTGCCATGGTTGAAACCCATTATTTGTTTAAACTTCTTGGTGGGGGAGGGGGGGTGGCTACCCCATTTCCCAGTTTTGTGAGGTGCATGTCCTTGCAGTGAGGAGTGGCTCTTAGTCCCTGGATAGTTGTGTCATATTTTGAGTAGAGCAAAATCTGCAGTACAGGACTCTTGAGGTAACCATCACAGCAGTTTTGGACAGAAAAATAAAGTTGTAGACAAACCATTTATTGACAAGCTGTTTTAAGGTGCCAGTGGTGGGTAAAGGCTGGCAAACGTGAGACCTTCAGCTGGTAGAGTTAAGAAAGCAGGATTGGTCCAGTTTTGTAAGCACAGGCCCCTGGTCCTACTGAGATGCTCTAGGATCCCCTGTGGCCTCTACTTACCTACAGGGAATGGACAGTGGGTCAGAGGTGCTGGTGCCAGGAGAAGCCCTACACATCCCCAGGGGCACTGCACCCTGTGAAGGGTTTGTGGATGCTCATAATGCTGACCAGCTGCAGAACACTTCAGGATGTCCCATTCCACGTCACAGCTCTGTAAGAGCATGCAGACACATGAAAGACACTGCCTGGGATTCAGAATATGACATTATCATGCTCTTAATAATTTTCACTCCTTTCTGAAGAACCCATTGCACAGTTTGGCTGCACTGGCTGAGATCTTGTTTCTGGTGTGATGAGAATTCACAGTTCTCAGAATCTGTGTATGTATGAGGTGTAATATCTCAAAGAGTGCTGGACTGCATGATTTGCTTCCTCAATACCCAATTTGCTCCTCTTGCATGTTTTTATCTTTCTATATTCCTTCACCCATTTCTTTTTTTTCCTTTTTGATTAAAATAAAAGTTTGATTCCTTTGTATATTCTAATCAGACCCTGAGCTGAGTCTGCTGTTTTAAATTTGAATTTTTTAAAGTTTATGTTTTATAAAGCTTTTCTAAATTTTGAGATTTAAGATTTTAATAGCAAAGCTTCTTAAAATCACTGACAAATAATTAAATGGGTAATTCTACTGAGATGACCACCTCTGTGAGGCTGCATTGTAAGAGATTGTACATAAACCTGCGTTAGGATGCAGCCTTTGCCCAAAACCAGCTGTTGTCTGTAGCCATGGGTTCCAGCTGATCAGCACATGCAGCAAAATGTTCTTTTTGTAGGACTTCTTCCATTGCACTCTATTAATGAACATTAGACCAAACATCAGTTTCTGAAGGGCCCTGTGACTGCAACAGTACTGTACATTTGGTAATACTTGGAAATGCTACAGTCATTTCCCTTTCCTGTGAGGTTGTAAGTTCCCAAACATCCTCATCTGTCCTGTAACTGGTGATAAACATCTCTGCTCCCCATTTGTTTACATCAGTTGTCTGCTGTACCAAGTTCTGTATAATGGCTCTTTGCTACACTTAGAGTGAGACCACATAATATTTGTTTCTTGGGACTTGAAAGGAGGAATATCAAGAGTTAGCATGGAAGTATAAAAATAATGAGGAGAACTTGACAGAAAAGCCTCTGAACAACTTGTTCTCTGGAATCTTTGGAATGCACAGTGGAGAGACATTTTATGTTTTCATTGACTACCCATCTGTACCAAAAAAATTAGGCTGTGCTATGCTTAAAGTTTTATTTTGGGTGACTCTAATGATAAGCAGATTTTTACTTTGCTTTATAGGCCTGGTCTACAGTCTGCATTTTTTTATTCTACACTTATCATCTATACACAAAGAGTTGATGTAAAACTCATGGAAATAGCAATATAACAATAGAGTATAAATTTCACTGCTGTTATGAGGAAAGTAGGGCAACACAGCTCATATTTACAAAGGGAAAGAGTTCTAATTGTCAGCTCTTTTAAAAACAATACCCAAAAAAACCCTAGACCATCTGTCCAGTATGTGTTGTTTGTTTTAGGGTACCTCCATAGGTCAATGGTTTCCAGGGTTGAATACAGTTAATTGCTATAGTGGTTTTATTAATCTTCATTTTAATCTTGCCAAACCTAGTGTTTGAAGAATCACCACTTTGAGATTTTTTTTTTATTCTTATTAAAGAAATTAGGGAAGAAGGAGAATTCTGCCAATTTAGCTATTTTCAAGTTTTTAATCTTTTTTAACAGTACCTTTAAATGATTAATGTGAGTAAATGCCTTTTAGGTTTGTCTGCCAGTGGAAAAGTACACCTGAGCTCGTTCAACTGCTGTTAATGAAAATGATAAAAGCAGTGATTTGTTATTGCTGCTGCCATTAGTTATTGTTTTATGAATCATATGATCTGGTGAAATGCTGTGTTATTGCCTTGCATGTGGTAACACGAAAGAAAACTCAAGCACGAGAAAGCTCTCTAACAGTTAACAACAGATCTGTTTTGGGAAAAGGACCTTCTTTTTTTTCCAACTGAGGAGTGTGGGATAGACATGGGGAATGGGAAACCAAGCTCCAAACCCCAATATTTTATTTATTTCTAGAAGGAAATATAAAATTAATAATCCCACCAACAATAAGGGTAGGTAGACTCGTGACCTGTTAGTAAAATACCCACTAAATATTTCATGCCATAGAAATGTGAGTCCCTCTGTGATTTCCCTAAGTGTGTGCCTGCACACCTAAGTATTCTCTGTGGATGAGGTTTATCCCCTTTCTGCAGGGAGGAAGGGTTTCTCTATCAGCTCAGTGCCTGAGCAGCCTTTTGTGTGACCCCTTTGAAAGGCTGTGCATGAGCCTGTTTGGATATGGAGAGTTATTATTCTTTGTCACCATGAGCCTCTTCTACTTGGACACAGACAGGAAAGTCTTTTGAATTTCTAATTCCAACAGAAATGGGAAGACTTTCCTTAGTGTGATCCTTGGTTTATTTATTGTGTGTATTTTGGTGTTTTTATTACTTCTGCTCAGGCTGGCTTTTGTCACAGATTTGCTTCCCTGCAGGAATTGCTTTTTTAAAGAGATCCTATGATATTTTAATTTGCTTTGGCATCTTGCAGGCCTAATCAAACTAAAGTCCAATGCTCTGTAAGCCCATCAGAAGTTAACAGCAGCAAAAGCTATACTGTCCCTAGATGGATTTCCTGTGGAGTGCTTTCTTGCTGAGTGGATGTATGAGCTGGATAATCACATATCTGAATGAAAATCCCTTTATACGAGGTCACTGCAAAAGGAAAGGATTATTTCCTATAGTAGCACTCCCTTTTCTTACTACCCTGAAGTGCTGTTAAAGCTTTCTGTTCTGGTGGAGGCTATGCCCAGGCTGGCTTGGCATTCTGCTATGGACATACACATGAATCCTATCTCAAGAATTTAACAAAAAAATGATGGGTGAAAAGAATTTTGGGGGCCTTAGATAACTGATAAGTTAAACATGATCGCTTACATCACATGTTGTCATTCCCATGTTGTTGTTAGGGTCCTCAGAGAGTTGCAGATTACCAATTTAAGTTCATACAAAGCCAGATATCTTATTATGCATTGGTTGCTTGTTGATCAACATACTCATTTGTCATGAATAAAACACTGTCTCTTTCTGCAAGTGTAGCCTGTGCTGTGCACCACAATAATGGTGCTGCTTAGAGGCCCTAGACAAAGATTTTTTTTTTTTAAGGCTTGAAACTTTACCTTAATATATAGCCACATATAGTATTTATTACACCAACAAGAGGAACATCTTAAAAGAACAACTATAGTTTCTCCTCACTACAAGATAGTGAAACAGTTGTTTGCTGCCTGCACTGAGCTGTGTTTCCATGTTTGCCTTGTAAGGAAAAAGCACAGGTATTCACATAGGAAAATGAGGGAGGTTCTCAGTGAGAACAACACTGTGGTTAAACAAGGGGCACAGTGAAGCTCTGTCCTCCAACAGAAAGACTGGGCTTTCCCCATGGAGATGAGACAATGGGTTATCACATTGTCACAAAAAATGCCTCTTTAAACTAGGCAACCAAGTTACAGCTTAAAGTAAACTGTTAATAAGCGTGATCTGGAAAGTTACTTGAAGTAACCTCAGTCACATAAATGGATCCAGCTGAGTGAACACTCCATTTCTCCTGTGAGATCATCCCAGAGGATCAGTGGGATGCTTATTGGGGTTTGTGGGGCTGCTGTAAGAGAATGACTTGTTCTTTTATTCCTTGGAATAAAGCAGCTTGAGACAGTGCTAGAAAAGTCTCTGACTACCTATGGCTTTTGTTGTCTACACGAAAGTCTGTTTAAAGAATCAAGAGATTCCAGTTTTAATGAGATTTGAGAAGCTCAGATTTAGCTTTACATTGATGTAAACCAGGGTACTGTAATAACTGATTAACAAATCAAGGAGTTGTCTTTGACAGTTTATGCATGAGACAGCCCTGTCTGTGCTGCAGGAGGATGTTCAAGGGTCAGGCTTGCTTGTATCCCATTCTTAGGGAGTCTGAAGAGAAAGTAATGTTTGTCTGTCCATACCCAGAAAAACAAGGCAAAATACCAGTGAATTTTATCACTGAAGAAAAACCCAGAGACACTGGTAATATTTTAGTACGCTGTAGATCAAATGCCTTCATAGCATACATTTTACATAACAATTCAGCATAAACTTGACATGAATAATATACTCCATAGTTTAAGATTAAGCAAACTGCTGTATTTCAAATTTATCTTTGTTCTTTGAGAGACTACAACACTTTAAAACAACAGCAAATTTAGCAATGCAGATATTTTTTTTGTCCTGTACTGTATAGTCAAATAAACATTTATTTCCCAGCAGCAAAATGCCTTTTTTTTTTTTTTTTTTAATACTTAGTTTTCAAAAGTTTTTAGGGGTTTTTTGAGGGGAAAGGAAAACAAAACAAGGACTCTTCTTTGGGAAGGGGAAGATAGTGCCTTGTGAATTCTAACATCAACAGAACAGTTGAACATGTTAGTAATAATATTCCTCTACTGCCTGATTTCTCCTGTCTACATTAAATCTTTAACACCTGTGTGCCAGAAGAAACCTTTTTACATTTTCAGCCATTGTCTTTAATTTACCATTGAATTGTTGCCGTTAGTTTGAAGAGTGTGTTTGAGCTTTTGGTAGAACTGCGATTCAAGAAATCGTGGGTAGGAATCTCTTTCCATGTGCCTGTAGATTATTCTCTGTGCTTCATCAAAGCAGGACTGAGTTGGCTCCTGAATATTCCTCATAATCGCTTTCCTTGCAGGGCTGTCAATGTTTATCTGAAACACAAGTGGGAAAGGCAGTTTAATTGTGGCTGCTGTGATTAGTGGAGGTCGAGAGCAGAGGTAAAGTGCCTGTTGTTGGGCCTGCATGGGCCCAAGGCTCCTAAAGGGGAGTTCAGCAGGATGAGGTGGGTTTGCTCACTACTTCTAGGGAGAATAAGAGAACAGGGACAATTTAGGCAGAAGTTATCCTGTGGACATGGTTTGGATGGGGAGTGGCTGCAGTGGAAGGAGCTGCTGGAAGTTGCTGATATCCAGCCCTGCTTTCCTTTGCTAAGAATTGTTCTCAGAGCTCGGGTTAGATTCCAAAAGAGGAAGCCTGAATTCTGATGAGTCCAAGTGCCTGGAGGTGCACATCACCAGCGGAAAAAAATGACTAAAACTGTTACGACCTGAGATAAAATTGAGATTATATATCAGCCTTGTTCAGGAAAAGTTTTAGTTCTTAGAGGTTTCCTTCTGCAACTCATGGTTTGTAGCAGATAAATTGAAGCTCTGCAGGTGTGGAACAACAGAAAGGTCTTGTGGTCATCAACAACACCATATAAAAGGAACCCTTTGATAATCCATCAGCTCAAAATGAATTCCATTGGTTGCTTTCGGTTTGACTTCATCTGTTAGTGTTGAGAGGAGACCTCTAGAGATTTGGTTAGTGCTGATGTCGTTCATGGGTTGAGATCTTCCTCTTCCAGAGGAATCATTTGAGTGCTCCATTTTAAATGCTGCTGAAATTTCAATGTAACTGTGTTTCATATCCTCATGAGCATCTAGTTTTTTAGACTGGTGCCTACTTGTACTAATATGGAACATCAAGAAAATGTGAAACTGGTGTGTCCTGAAGCTCTAGAAACCAGAGAAAAGCAAGATTCAAATACACACTATTTTAGAAAAAAAATGCACAGCTTATTTATAACTGTCCTGATTTAAGCTCTTACATTTGATTAATGAATTTGTGTTTGGCAATACTGGTATTTCTCTTTTGGAAGTGCAAATGTCTTGCTGAGATTCCTATAGCTGCACATACTAAAAATAAAAACTGAGAAAAAGAGACAAGAATGCATTGTTGTGCCAATTGGCATTTAAAACCAACAGAGGGAACTTCAAAATTTGCTCAAGTTTTGGATTTGAGGGAATGGTTTAGTCATTTAAAGCAGCAATTACTCTCAGCCAACATTTGGGAATCCAGCTGATTTGGGTTTGGCTTCTTCTCCAGTACCAGCAGGGAGGCTGCATTTTGAGACTCTGTAATAATTTTATTATTACACACAAACCAGAAAATAATGAAGCATGATTCTTCAGTTATGTCAGCCTGCCAGAGGCAGTGGCAGTAAAAGCCAGAGTTGGCTTAGTTTTTCAAGGAGAGTAATAAGCAGGAATGTTTAAAGGTCATAGAGCACGTCTGGCTGAGCAGGAATGACTTTTTTCTATAGCCACTTGTCAGGGGGAAAAAAAATCAGATATTTTACATACAAATCTGCTGTTTTACTTCACAAAAAAAGCACTAATCTGTCTTGGAATCTTTCTTTTTGCTCATTTTGCAAAGGAGACAGCACTGGGTAGAGTTTTTACTTTGTTCATTTATACTTACTCTTGCAAAGACCAGGCTGAGATATATAGATATGTAGCAATGGCATAATCCAGAATCTAGTGAACTAACATAATCCCAAATATAGTGGAGTGATATCAGTGGCCCCTGGATCTGATGTTAAAAAGAAAAAAAGAATAGAACAGATCTGAGAACTGGGTTCTTAATTGGGTTGTGCATTTTGCTTGTGTTCTTGGTGGATACAGGTGAAAGGTTGGCCTGTAGATGAGATGTGGATTCAGGTATTAAAATTCTGTGTGCAGAAGAGTTTGGGGAGAGGATGAATAGCAAGTTTTCACTCCTTTTGATACAAGAGGTGTTAAGCATTTCTTGTTGGTCTCCAGCATGACACTTCAGGCGTTTCTATAAAGTGAAGAGCTCGTGATGCTGTACTCACCTCATTGGGAGCCTGGGGTTGGATGTAACTTGTAAAAAGCTTCCTGGCCATGGAAATCCTTTTCTTCTGGGATGTTATCTTCTTATAAGCTTCACAGGCAAGCCAGAATTCTATGTTTTCATCACTGTGTTCTGTCTTCAAGTAGGTTTTGTAGATCATAGGCCCATCTGTAAATATTTTAGAAGCCAAATTTACATTACCTGTCTATATGCGTTGACTTTAGAGTCCCTTGCAGGCAGTAGGGACATTTATAAAGCAGTGTAATTATTGATTATACCCCATAGATATTACTGGATTATATCAAAATGGGGAAATATTTGCAGTATATAGCCCCTACACTTCAACCTTGCATTTTCCTGTACATGCAGGGCTCCCTAGTAAATCTAATCCCAGAGTAAATATAAGGTAGGCAAATACTTTTCCCATCTTTCCTAAAGAGCTGCAAATCTACTGGGTTTAGAGTCTCGGGCTTTTTATGTGAGTACTCCTTTCAATTTTCGGACATCATGAGGCTTTAAAATGTATTAAAATGCAACTAGTAGTGTTTTTAAGTGCAGTGGAGGAGGCATTTTAAGAAGGGCAGCATTCTGAGTACTGCTGGAAGCTACAAGTGTTTTATTTAAAGCAAACTTTCTTGCTGGTGCAGCATTCTGGCCTTTTATTTTTTGGAAGATGTTGAGCACTGCCTGTCATCTGGCAGGGGTGGTGATCACATGTGTGCCTGCTGCTCCTGCTGCAATCGGGTCTCTTTGAACAGCTTTCTGTTGGGGAGATTCTCCCTGTGCTGTAACATACTTGATTGTTTCCTGTTTAAGATTTTAATGGCAAAATCTTTAGAGTTACAAATGCTGTCTGCTAATCTTCTTGCTCTTTGTAATTTTTCTGCAGTTTGAAAATGATGCCCCTCCTCAGGAGTAATCTTTAGAGGTTGGTGCTGCAGTGTAACTTCTTCATCACAATTTTAAAAAAATGTAATTCAGCAGTGATATTCCAGACTGCTGCCCATATGACAATGGTGGGAAAGCTCTGAGCCCTCTGTGAAGCAGAGGGAGGCTGGAGTGGGAAAGCTCAGAATTGCTACTGCAGCTAAAGTTCTTCCCATCCCTGAACACTGGAGTTGTATTCCATGGTGTTACCCTGTATAGATATGCCATTTTATGGCGTCTTTGCTGTACACAGGACTTCCCAAGAGAACTTTGTCACTTTTCTGCTAATGTAAGTTGCTATTCAGTGCTTTAAGTGGGGATGTGGCAGATAAACCATGCCCTCATCACATGTCTTTAAAGGAATTATGTGTGATTGCAGAAATGGCAATTTGGGGAAAGCATTTGCAGCATGCTCTATTTACTTTCATTGCAAGGCATGCAGGGCATGTCACACAAAGTTGTTTCTCATTAGTTCTGTATAAGTATATATTATGCAGCATGAGTTATTGATTTTGCTTTGTGGGAACCTTTTCCAGCGATCCATCTGGGATGCAAACACACAATTACTTACATTTGCTTGTTACTAGATTTTCAAAAGACTGGGACCATTGTAGCACTTCCTCCAAAGACACCCTTTAGAAAAAACAGGAGGCCATTATTGCAGGATTAGCTGTCGCTCAAAGTATAAGAAAAGTTAATTACATTGTTGAAAATGTGTCCCCTAATTTAAAGATGAGCCATATGAAACTTACATTTTAAAAGGCTTTCCTCTGTCTCCCAGATCTTGTGCTTACTATGCTGAGACAAATATTTTTCTTGCTGTAACAAATGCAGTTCCATTTTGAGGTGCTCCATGTAATTCCTCTAGAAGTGGCATTCATTTATTTATTTAAATTGGGCTTAGGAGAAACACAAGTAAAGCACTGCCTTTTTAGACAGCAACTTCTTTGGGGACAGGAATCATCATAGAATTTAGGAAATATTGGTGCTTGTATTTAGTAGCAAAGTCTTCAAGGCCACAAGATCTTATTGTAATATTTAAAGGCCTTTAACATCTAAGTTGACTTATCTGAGAGCTGAATGGAAGCTCCAAGCATAAGGTAAATAATGAAAAGCTAATGCAATCTTAGCTGTAAGGGACTTCCATCTCTCACTAGTTGTTTACAACACAATGTGACACATTATTAGTAATCTACACAGCCCTGGGAGGCAGCTAAAGTCAGATTTTACTTTCATGATTGCCATTCTTAAGCAATAAGTTCATAAGCTTGTAGGAGTCTCCTGCCTGATTCTGGGAAAGAGCATGGAAGTAGTGGGGTGAGAGACTAAACAATTTAGGAAAAACCAATGTTTGAGGGCAGTAGTTCCATTTAAGTACATGTAGCTCCATTTACACCAACTAATTTTCAGGGATTGCAGTTTTAGGACACCAGTGCTGGTAACTCGGAAATAGTGCTTATGTTGGGAAAATAAAGGACGGGGGATGTATTCCAGTGGGTGCTTTCCGTTGTGCGTCAACCAAACTTGGAGCAAGATCCCTTCTCATTGAATGTTTGCTTTTCATGGGAGCTATAATTGTGTTAACAGCTACTCAGTATCACAATGCTTTTTCAAAATGTAAATTAAAATCAGAATTAGCTTTGGTATGAGTGCTGCATGGTGCTTTATAGATTTCTGCTGCAGAGCAGCGATTAGCATCTCTGTACCTTTTCTAATTGATAATGATTTATAATTTATTTATAGCTTGTTATAATTCCCTCTTTCTCTGACAAAGAACATGGTGTGACTAGCTGATTATTTTCTCAGGATTTCCTGATTAGACTGACCTGGTCGAAGAAATCCAGAGTAAGAGAAATGTTAACCACTGTTGAACTGTGAGATCAATAACTCTCTAGTAACTCTTGCCAGTAAAAGATATTTTTTTCCCTTCTTGTGAGCTATTAGTCTTCTCTCTGTAAAAACTCATAAAGCATGTGGTTATGGGGAGTGAGAATTTCTAGTTCTTTGAATGTTTTTTTTCCTCTCCTTACAAGTTATTTGTGAGTCATGTTTACTGTTCCTGACGCAGATAATTTTTCACCTCTATCAGCACTTGAATAGAACGAGTGACAATCTCGTCTGTCTCACTGAACATCATCAGGAGAGCCATCTTATTTCCATTTCTGATTATTTGTCTTTAGCATTAGCCTGTGAAGCAGAAAGAACCCTGCCTGATGGGGCAGCTGACACAGAGGAAAACCTTTTTACCTTTTTACTTTCCTTTACAAATGAGGAGAATATGAAGGGCAGTAAGGGAATAGGTTATGATGATCTGTATTAATGCCCCTTTAATAGCTGTTGTGCTGATAGTAAACGTCTTGCTGCACTGATTTGCAACAGGATTGGATTTGCTGAAGTACACATATTACACTGAAAAAAAAATACTCTCCAGGAATAACTGAGATATATATACACCTGGGACTCAAAAAATTAAATTGCAGTGTCCTGTGGGATATTGTTCACTTACTGTACACCCTCCACTGTGAGTGGCTCCCCTCACCACCCTGGTGCAGTAAACACTGGATTTCTGCCACCCAGCTTCACCAAATGGCTGTTTCAGGGGTCATCAGGCTCTCCTCAGTATTGCTGTGGCAGGCATGTCTCAGTAAATCAGTTCTGTGTCTGATCTGATACCAGCTGAGGACATTTTGGGTGGAAGCGTTTCCCCACCCCCATGGGACATGTCCCCCAAATTCCTGGCAGTGCTTGGCCCCCGCAGAGCCCGGGGGCAGCTGAGGACTTCAGGAGCCACTTGGCCATGTCTCATATGCACCACATGAATATTCAACCTTTGCAAACAGCCTGAATTTTTAAAAGATGGACCCAAAATATCTGGCTTACAATTTCCTCATAGGCCTAAATTGGAGCTTAATCCAGGGATGAGTTTGGGCCCATGCCTGTGTCACATAAAAGGAGTTCCCAGTGGGATATGCTGGCATACACTCCACGTGCTGTTAAGGAACTGGCTGCAGGAAGGAGCTTGGCTGGGACACCTGTGAAGGTGTTGCCCTCTCTTGCACAATCTTAAGCTTACAAAGAAACCTCCACTGTGAATTTTGAGGGGTTTGTTCCTCCTCCTCAGCTGCATGTACTGTAGAATATAAGATTCTTATGTGTACTTACTTAGAATGGATCCCATTTTCTTCTGCTCTGAATATCTTGCAAAGCCAACAAGTATTTGGGCTCATTCTCCTAAACATGGAAAATATGTGAGTTTTGAATCTGCTGTGCTGAGTTCTGACTTTCTTAAATAAAAGCTTGTAATTCACTCTACAAATAGCAGTGCAATCAGTTCTAACAGTATTCTTATTTTGTGCATCTGATCTTTATCTATGAGTCATTTCTGAAGCATTTGACCAAAATATATTTTTGAAACATATGAGAACTTAAAAAAAAAAATAAAAATTACTAGATAGTCCAGTGGATATCCCTCAGGGAAGAATAGAAATGTTGATAATTTTCCCTCTTTGCTTCTCCAGTTATGAAAGGAGATTGAAGGTTGAGCCTGAGCCAAAGCAGAATGAAGCTAGAAGTCTTTTTTTTTTTCCCCTCAAAGCTCAGGGTGACCAGGATCAGAGCTCAATGTAAACTGAATGATGTTGAGTAAGTTGTTAGGTGTCTGAGATTAACATTGATATTTGTCCAGCATGTATCTCAAAGTCAATAAAAGTCATATAAAACTTGCTTTTATATAGTTATGATATCCATAAGAGAGGGTGTAGTTTATTAGGAATGAGGCAGTGAAAAATGTTTGCCTAAAAAAGACAAAATTTTAAAAATCTCTTGTGGCATGGAGTATGTTTAGTGCTTCCCCTTCAGCTTTCAAACAATGCCAGATGCTGAGTTTACAAGGACTGTAAGTTTGTATAGACCTGCCTGAAATCAAAACACTCTTATTTAAACTTGGAGTTTCTTTCAGATTTGGGGTTGACTGGCACATATTATTCCTACAGCGAATTTTTTCCTTCAGACTGAAATACACAGTAAAACACAGGACAAGGTTCTGTCTCCCAGCTTTCTGAAGCTGGGAAATGCTTTCGTAGTGCTGTTTTCTTTGTTACCCTGACATAAATAATCAATTTTACATTATGTAAGAGTCTTACCCAGTAAATTTCCTGCAGGGTATTGGAACTTCCTAACTTTGCCCAAGTGCTACTCTGCAACTGCTGCTCACATTCCCTGCAGCCCTGTAGGACTGCCAGTGGCCATTGCCTGCTGCCTGCTGCAGAATTCTCTGAACTGTGTTCTCTGCTAGGTCTCTGACTTTTGAATCATTCCACTAGTATTTACTCATCCCACCCTCTGCCTAAAAGCAATCTTTTAAAACTACACCATATTCCATATTTAAGATAAAGTTATGCATTTAAATTCTAGCACATGGTTATTATTTATTTCCTTATTTTAGGTTACTTTGACCAATGCCCTCTATTTTGGGTGTTTTCATGTTACAATCATTCATCTTCTATCCACTGAAATGTAAGTGAAATGCAGTCTTTGTGGCTTTTTGAAACCTGAAGAAATTCATGTGGGTTTTTTACTATACAGAGATGCTCAAGAAATACCAGATGAAACAATATTAAGTAATCTAATTCAGCTACTTCCATCTGAATTCAAAGCGTCGATTATTAATTTTTTTCTTCAGGTGATGGCTGCATGAAGTTTCTGTAAGGAAATGTTATTGTTCTGAGGAGCCTTTTTAATCTGAGTTGGAGGCTTTCAGCTTGTTGAGAACACACGTTTTCCAAGTGTACACATCCAGGGCTTTGTGGTTCTCTCTTCTTTTTGTGTCAGACTCATTTCCTAATAGACCAAGGAACAGAGCATGCTGATTTTATCTTTTCCACTGCTGATTTAGAACATCTTCTTTCCACTAAAGCATAATCTATGTTTCATTAATCTGACATTGTGTGTTTCTGCTGACAGTGGTCTTAACCCTAAAAGAAGACCAGTAGTACAAAAGCTACACCACATCCTGGAGCAATGGGTTACTTTTGGGCTGTCTAACTCCCAGGAGAGCAGCCTGTTACCTGTCACAGTGTCCTATCAATTGTAGATAACTACTCCATTCAGCTTTGCAGTGTTCACATAACTTGACTTGGATCATGGAACTCTTCTCACTCAATATTTATAAAGTGCAGTATCCTTTCTCTTTGCTTGTTGTAAGACTGTATTGCAACAAGGCCACGAGTTCTTTAATGTGTAGGACCTTTATTGTGTGCTCCCTGCAGGACTGGTAACCAAAGAGAAAGTCACATGGCTGCAACCCTTCTGCAGAAGGAATTGACTGACTGATAATAAATGAATCTAAGTGCTGGAGATATGCCTGTAAAAGAGATAAGCAGCACTGATCTGGAAATGACTGCTTAACTCTTGTTATATTTTATATTGGAGGAATATCAGGAAAACTGATTTGGTACATCAAAGAATGTGATCTGTTTACCTTTCAAATTATTACATACATTTTGATTTTTCAGCACCCTTATTCTGTGCCAATGAATCTGTAAACTACCAAATGCCACAGCTTTTAGTGCCCAGCATAACTTTCAGCAGGGAGAAACTGCTATATAAAATTTTTGATTGCCCATGTAATGTTATTCAGTTTATTTTGCACTGACTATTAAACAAAATATTTGTGTATATTTAGGGATAAAGCTGGGTATATATCAGAAACACTTCCAACACAAATGCCTTTGCCATGCTGAGAACCTTACATGTCAAGAGAAAAACCAAGTGGTCCCCTGCCTATGCTACACTTTCCTGATAATATTTCAAAGTGCAAAATCTCATACTTACAGAAACTCCTCTTGGGCTGTTTCCCGTGGTTAAAAAGCTTCATTTGTAGTTGCATTTGCAAGGGTAGCTTTCCAAATTTCTTGAGCTGTTGTTTTCCTTTGTTATTTGCTCTTAGTTTTTTTTTAGGTTTTGCTACCCACTGTCCATGCCTATGCTGCTCATACTAGTGCCTGACTCCTCTTTTATACATATCACAGGCAAACAGTGGCTGTGGTTTCCATCAGAAAAAGCTCCTTTGGGCTCTGATGCACCACTGATAGAGCCTGTTTGCACTGAAATTATCTTGACATCTCTACTGATCAGCTGTACTGACATGAAGCTGTACTTGAGTTCATTGAAATGTTGCATGTATTGTCCAAGTCCTGTGACTAATATTTTCCATCCCTTTATCAAAGTGCTTTATATGAAGGCTGAAGTCCATGTTGAAATGAGACAAAAGGCACAAGTATCCTTGCACTGAAACCAATTTTCTTCTTATAGGCAGCATTATGAAGCACTTTGGACTGCTCTGGGGGAAGCTTTTTCTGCTCTGGCCCATCAGTGTCAGGCTTTTATGTGCTCCTACTCGGCCACCCTGCTACTGCACAGCACCTGAGGGTTGTTATAACTGAACTCTCTTTAAAATTGTGTGAGCTCCTCTGTCATTTTTCTCACAGCTGCTGCCCAGGTTATGGCTTCATTTTCAGCTGAGATTCAGCTTAGCTCTGTTTTGCTTGCTCGTCTCTGGCCAGGTGTTTGAGAGGAGCCCTGCAGTGCAACAGCACTGAAGTTGCTGTATCAGTGGGAGACTCATTTGTAGTGGTACTGGGGCTTTGGGAATGAGCACCAGCTCAGCTGCTGGCTGCAAATTAGTCACAGGAGGGGATCTTTCTGGAGGGCTTTCTGTCCTTCCTGGGGTGGTTGTGACATGGGACCTCTGGGAATTTGCCATTGCCTACAAGGCACAGACTGACCCTGCTGGGAGGGGAAGGTTGGTCATGCCCCTGCTCTCTGACAGCCCAGCTGTGTGCTGTGATATTTCTTTCAATCTTATCTCTCTGCTCTGACTCATCTTATTTTCCTCTTATGGAGCCTCCCAGGCAGAGCATGTGGAGGATTGGAACTTAAATTGAGGTTTGATCTTACAACAAGGCAGTACACTCATTTATTTTATTGCAGCTCACCCTACTGGTACACAGCTTCATGTATGAGATGTACATCCCTTTTCCCACAGCACTTGTCCTGCTAGGGAGGAAATGGATGTGGTTGTGCTCACCCACAGCAGAACCTGGTGTCAGAGCAGGGCAGCACCACATGTGAGACCTGGCCTGTGCTTAGGGAAGGGCAAATATCACTGTGATCTATTTTCTATTGACTACTATTTCATTAAATTTCATTCTGTATTCATTGTAATTTCACGCAGGATTTTGGAGTATTTTGTTCTGTTTCTGTAATGGGAATGGGCAGGAGCAAATATCTGTGCAGTGTAACTTTAGCTGATTATTCAAATAATTATGATAGTGAGATATTTAAAGTTTATCACATGCCTCCTCCTACTTCTAATGCTTCATATAGG
Source organism: Lanius collurio (assembly GCA_020086605.1). Classification (NCBI taxonomy): domain Eukaryota; kingdom Metazoa; phylum Chordata; class Aves; order Passeriformes; family Laniidae; genus Lanius; species Lanius collurio. The sequence goes on along the minus strand of JACBWW010000016.1, from coordinate 2,598,884 downwards.
GGCACTTATATACCAAAGCATCTGAGGGCCAGAACTTGACAAGCTAAAAAAATCTATAAGGAATCTCATTTGTACAACTAGTTATATTTAAATAAGAAAAAAGCACCATATTAATAACTGGAAAAGTTACAGAATAGAAATCCCAGTTATGCTGATAGTCTCTAGTGATTTGTACCAGTATTTAACTATTTGATCTACATATATTTGGAAAAACCTTCTATGTGCTTATGCATGTTCTTTCACAAAAGCATAAATACATCTTATTTTTTTCACTAAATTTTATTTGCATTAAAGGAATACTCATCTAAAATCTCATTATTAAAATGAATGATAATGAACTATTTAGGGGTTTTTTCCATATCAACTGATGTCCAGGGTACCATATACAAGATCATATCTTTGTAAATTTAAGTTGTGCAGTGACTGAGGACCACTAACCAATGAGTCTGTGTTCAAATATTTTATTTTCCTTATTACAGGCATTAAAAATGCTGTGATGTTGCTTAAAATTGAAATAAACTTGTCCTGGGGTTTTCTCCCTAAGTTTGTTTTTACTATTAAACTGAAGAAAATATGTCTGCAAACCACTCTTGCCTGGTACATGGGGGAATATTTAGGTGCAGAATTTGTTGCTTATTTCATGTTTTGTTACATTCTTTACCATTCTCTGATGAAAAGTTTGAAATTTAGTGGGTTTCAAATATGACTTTACAATTTGTTTCTTGGTGTCAGCTCTTTCCACATCCATCACATATAGCTTGATACCCAGAAAGGAACCCATCTACTTCCCTTTCCAGAATATTTGAAGTCCTTAAGAGTGGATAGTTTTGTTGTTAACCAGGTGTGCTGCCTCGCTGAGGAGTTACATGATTTAACCTAAATCCCCCCCTTCCTCTCATTGCATACAAATTCCACTAGATGTCATCTGGTGTCACGCTGAGGGAGAAGGTTGGACCCACCATGTCCATGGGCTCAGACTGGCCTGTGAGGGTGTCTGTGGGTGCAGGCTCTGGGTGGGAGCACTGCAGGGCCCCGTTAATAAATGGTCCCTTCTAGCCTGAACAGCTCCTGGGGAGACACTGAGACCTGCAGGTAACTTCTGATAGGGCCTTTTCCCTTTGGATTCAGCGTGTTGCCAGGTGTAGGGCCCAGAACAGCTCTAGGATCATGAAGAGATGTACGACATAGGAGCCCATTTTTGCTTGGTTTGTTCAATGGTTGAACTGGATGTGCTTTCCAAAAAGACAATAAGGGAAATACCAAAACTGAGAAAATGGCTATATTGTTGCTGCTGAATTTATCAATTGTCAAGCCTGTTCTTTTTCTAGGCATTAACCCTCAACTGGCAGCTACTTTAGGCAGTGTATGTTGACCATCTTGATTGCAACTATTTTTAATTATCACTGAGGATAATTCTCCCGGATGAGTTCTTGCTCAGTCTTCCATTTCCTTTTCTCTTTTCCTGCACTCACCTAGGATCACCTTTCCTAATTTTTATGTGTTCTCTTCAGGTTTTTCCCTCCCATCCTTACATTAATTATTTCCTAATTATATTTCTCTTTCAATGCTGTTATGCTCAATAAACATCTTGCCCATCTACATCTGTCCCACACTGGTGAATGTGGAAGTGCTGTTTGTCTCATTCTGTCTTGTACCCACTCTTTCCATCTACCTGCACGTTCCCCTGCCTGCAGGCTGCCACCCTTCCCTCTGCAGTGCTCCCACACCCTGACATTTGGGAATGTAGGAACCCTGCTTCCTGGGGCTTGCCTGGGCCTCATGTTCCTGACACAGTGTCTTACAAGGGCAGGTTAAATAGGAGAACTGAGGCTGTCCCTAGAAATGCAGGTCCAAACACAAGGAAAGCAGTAAATATTAACCTTGAGGAGAACACAGAGTGGGTACTCTGATCTGGCTGCTACTCATCCTCATTGATGCTTGAGTAACTTTAGTACAAAAATAACAGATCAGTGTTCTTGCTTCTTGCGTAATTCAGTCATAGATGTTTCCAGAGAAGGGTCCTGTTTCTATAATTACATTTTCCTTGGTGATTTTGACAAATTCTATCGGGAACTTTCTTGCTATATTTTTGACAATAACCTCAAAAAAACTTAGGTTCTGTGTGGAACAAAGTTCTGCTCAAAGGGATGGGAACAGTGCTCACAGCTTCAGTCCTTACAGTAGGCCAAAACAACCAGTAAATTGTCTGCAGATACAGAGATGATGAAGTGGTTTTTGTTTCTGGGTAGAAGTCAGCATGGCCTGTTAATAGTCACTGCCTGAAGAATTTAAATCGTGTCTCTATTCATGGCAGTAGGCTTTATCAGCAAGGCTGGGAAAGTCTTACACTGTGACCCATTTCTACAAACTCTATTAACCAGAGTCCTGCTGAGCAAGAACAGACTGAAGTCTAGATAGCACTTCTGGAAACCTGACCTCAGTTGTACTCTGTGACCTTTCTGTTCCTTTTTTATTCCTAAAACTGTGATGTCATTGTGTGAGCCTGGTGTTCTGCAGCTATCTCAGTAGGAGACCAAATCATACCATGGGAAGTTTGGACTAGTTTTTATAGGAACTTTCACCCCACCCATTCAGTCAGGCTTCCCAGAGGTGTGCTGTGGTTTGGATATGAAGCACTCTCTGCCCTGAACTCTGTGAGGCTCTGCGTTCACACTTCTGCCAAAGCTCAGCATTGAACAGGGCTTCTCACACCCCCCCTGCAGGTGTGTACTCCTCTGGAACATGCCAGGTCTTCATCTTGTCATAGTTCAGTGTCAAATTATTGATTACAGTGTGGTCCAAGTCAGAATGTTAGACTGTGTTAATCCGGGGCCCCCCTTTTCTCCGAGTGTTTATTCCAGCACCTGGAGAGTTCCTCGCTGGACTCTGGGCTTTGTTCGAACATCCAGAGTGTGTCCAGATTTTCCTCAGACTGCCATGAACAATAAGCATGTTGCCAAACTCATGGCTGGACAAATTCTGTTCAATACTGAGTCTCTTCTCTGTATCTAAAGCTGCCTTCTTGACCTTCAGGGCTGACAAACCATTTGCCACAGTAAATACATTACAGCCTTTTTCCTTAGGTAGTATGGAAATCGGGGGTTACTGAGTTATAAGTGTTTTGCAGAGAGTGTTTATCTTAAAAGTTACCCCTCTAATAGTAGAAACCTTCTGACCACAATGACTTGGAAAAAAACCCCAACCCCCTTGTGACTCCAGTGATGTTGAGTCTGTAGGCAGCTGTGCTTCAGTACTTTGGCTGTGCCACAGACTTTGAAGAGAAGCATTGCTAATCTGCTCTCCTTCTTTCTCTCTCTGAACACAAGACTGGAGTGGTTCTGAAAGGTTTACATTTCTGCATTTCATGCTCTACTCAAGCTATTTTTAATTTTATTAGTGGAAGGGACCACGTGACAGCAGGTCACCGAACTACTTTAGATAAGTGCTTTAAGGCTGTGTGGTTCTTGAAGAAATTGAAGGGAAGTGCTCAGCAGAATGTAAATGTTGATCATCTTTGGGGTCTTTTGAGGGGGTACTTTCTGGAGATGTTTTGAAAAATGAGGGGGAATGAGTTTGTTTCCAAAATAGGCACACTGATTCTTGATTGATGTGAATCCCCTTTAGTCACTAAAGCCTTTGAGGCTTTATACACCCAAACAAAACCAGGGAATAACCTTAAGTCCCCTCTGACTTTGTTTCTGAGCATCCAATACAAGTTTAAATCATCCAATGAATATTAAGCAAGAACTTGTTTTTCAATTTCTGCCTCTGTTTAATGACTAAAGATTTAATTTCAAAAAATTCATCTGTAGACATTACACGCTCTGATACAACCAACTCATGTCTCTGAATGGAAGATGAGAACATCTAATTTTTCCACATCCTGCTATCTATTTTTTTTCTTTTCAAACTCATTTCACAACCATCAAGAAGGTGACATCTGAAAAGCCTGTTACTTCAGAGCGTGGGCAGTGATGGGTGGCACTGAGGAGTCTAAAGTGATGAATTTGTTCTATTCATCACTATCTCAGTTTTAATTTCCTTCCTGTTTAGCTGTTCATAATAATAGAATGTTTCCACAGATGGCCTGTTCAATATGTGGGAGAGATGGATACTATGTTATACCATGCTTTTAGTTAGGATAATATTAAAAATGTCTATTTTGGGTAATTAATTTTTCCAAATTGGAGAGATCAAAGATAGTCTTCTGGTCTGCTGGATTATTGAGTCCTTCCATAAGGAAAACTGCAACAGAGAGAAGTGAATTCACTTCAAAAGTGTACTTGAAGATGGTACAATGGTTGATTTTTCCACTGGAACATTAGCAAACAAAATGTTTTTTCAGGGGTAAGGTAAAACACTTAAAGAAAAGTCTGAGTCAATACTGTCAAATCTTACAGCTTTTCCATGTACTGTATCCTGTTTTCCTGCACTGTTCTGTCGCTGATGGCCAACCTGATTCAACCATTTCTTTTAGAGACAGTGAATGAAACAGCAAATTTCCATTCTCTCATGATACATCTTCTCCAAAGAGGGAAAGCAGAGTCTAGTTTTTAAAAAAAGCCCAACCCAACCCACACTGTGAAACCAATGTGTGATATTGGGGCTGTTCCAGTGCAGAGTGGAGGGAAATGAGTGCACCCACCTCGTACATGAACAAAGGGTGGCAGAAAGCTCTCAGTCCTTTGATCTGCATGTTCTGGGTCATTCAGATCCCTCAGACCTTGTTTAAACAACCTCTTTGGGGCAGCCCTGCTATAGCAACACATATGTAATACTGGGCTTTCAGCATCCCAGAGCCAGGCCACAATTTCTGCTGTGCTGTTATTTGCTTGCTGAAATGTGGTCTTGTTGTCAAGGGTGCTTGAGTGGGCTGGAATATCTCTGGAATTAATCTGGGCAATTGCAGTTGATATCAGGTTTGTACTGCAAATAAGGTGAGAGACTTAACAATAGCCACGGTTGTTGGGTTGTACAGAGTGGAATAGTTTCTTTTTGAAGAAGAAAAAACACCTTTCTGCTCTCTCACTACCAAATTATGAAGAAGGGATAGATGCTTAGGGAAAAAGGTCAGAAGTCCCTTCTTCCCTCCTCAGACATTCTGGTCTCTACTAACTGTGTAATACAAGTTGGTAAAATTGCTCTGACAGTCTTCTCTGCCAGCAACGAGCCATCCAAAAGTAAATAAAAATCCTAACTATCCATGCTATGAAACATGATTTTAGCTAGAAATTTCATATGGGTGTTTGGCTAAATCATAGCAAAATTGTGAAACTGCAGGGGGAGCAAATGAAGACTGGGACCATAATAATTTCAGGGATTTACAGTCAAAAGGATAATGTTACTTGAATACAGTGTCTGTTTAGAGGGTAGCTGATATTTCATAGCTCTTTTACCTTCTGTGAGCTTGGAGTTCTGCAGAGACATTTGGTCCACATTAACTGTGTCAGAGCAAATATAATGATGCACCTTGTGTGGGAGGCACACTTGTTATTCCTACTCCACAGCAATTAGGTCTGTTCCTAATGATCCTGGAAAATTAATTCATATAAGAATGCCAACTGGAGACTGGTTTACATTGTTCCAGGAGCAGTCAGGCTTTACATTCAGACTCTCTCAGGAACACATAACAATAATACTGCAAGAGTGGGGTTTTTTCTTCTGCATTTATTAGCCTTGAAAGGAAGACGTAATTTGCAGTGCCTCCCAGCTATAATAGGTGATGGTGGAAACTGGCACTTTTCTGTGTTCCTTCCAGCTGTTTTGCTTCTAACACAGATTTTTATTCTCCCTTGAAGTTCCCAAAGTCCCCAAAGGGTGGCAGTAAGAACCTGGTCTGCTCTCACTGAGAGGTGACATCTCTGAATTTGTAGCCTATCCCTTTGGTACAGGGCAGAGTGGGGCTCACAAAGCTCATGTTATTCTGAAAAAATGGAAAATTTGCAAGGCTGAGATAAAATCTGGTATTGCCAGCCATGTGATGTCAGCATCTCATGATGGGAACTCATTTAAACCAAGGCATCCTTTGATTTATTTTCCCTATAAACTCTAATGTCACAAGGTCTCAAACACTTGAGTTTTGGGAGTGCTCTTGTTCATGATTACATATTTCAAACATAATCAGAACCTTTTCCCCTTTAGTTCTCATCTCTACTGTGGTATACACTACTCATTACATTTTACAGTGAATTTAATGCAACATTTGCAGTGAAATGAAGTGACGTTTGATGCCAGTTTTGGTATTGCTTGTCACATTCTGGATCCTGCCAGGATTAGTGGAGTAATGCCAATATCTCAAACAGTGCAACTGCTGGGAGTCTCTCTGGTTGCTGCCTCTCTACATAAGCGAACATGGGTGATCCGTGTGCTCAACTCATCTTTAGTGTCCAAGGGGATTGAGCTGTGGGGTCATTGGCTCAATATTTTCTATATTTGAGATTTGACTTGGATGCTGGTAGCTGGGGCATCATGGAAATACAAAGGAAATTTAGACTGGTTCCTCTTTATTTATCTACTTATTTTCTTTTTGGGGGGTTGTGAGTATGGGTCTAGGTAAGTCAGTATCACCTATTTCAGGTAACTCAGATTATGGTTGTGTAAAATGGGAAAAAAGAGAGAAGTGGTGGAGGTAAAATCAGCATTTGAATATGGAGATGAGAGGTAGTAGCACAGTGAGACTGAAGGGCATTTTGTGCTTCAATATTTCAGTAATTACAATGGAAAAATCACTTCAAATTCGATGTAAATAAGATATAAAACTTTATTTTAAACTATATTTTAATGAATATTTATTTATTATTTTTCAATAAATTAAACAACAAAGGTGCTACATACCTGCCTGATGAATACAAATGTAATAAAATACAGCTTATATAATTCTTACATAATTTAAATGATACCAATTTTAAGACATGTCGATTTAGGATATATTTACATAGCACAACAGCATTGTGGAGGTCACACTAATGCTTATTAACACTTCATAGATTTTTGAAAGAGATGTCAGTCTTGGCATTTTCTTGTTATGCCCTAAATTGTCAGTCATCCTAGGTTTTCTTCTGAATTTGAGAATCTTTTCCCAATGCTCAAGCTTGCAAATCTTGCACTTCCTAACAAACAGCAGCTCTTTGGGATGGAACACACGGTTCAGACATCACTTTCCATATCCTGCCTTGACTCCATGGCGTGTGGGAGGAGGGGATTTTCTCCCTGTGCTGCTCTCGCCCCTGTGGCAGCCTCACCAGCTTTTATCCTGTGTTCTCTTGGCTGTGGAGCTGCTTCCATCTCCCTCATTCTCCTCCTCCCAAGACAGGGATATTCCTTGGCAAGATCCAACTGTTGTGGAGGATCTCTTCACAGGGTATTTGACACAGAGTCTACTTGGCTCTTCACTGCCTCAGACATTTTATTTTGAAGTGTTGGTTTGCAGCTGGTTCAAAAGGTTCAGGTAGGATTTCGATTTTAAAAATCTGGGATATGAATCCCTTTCCATAAGGATGTACACTGTTTTCTGGACTTCATCAAAACTTGAGTGAGTTGGGTCTTGAGCCTTTTTGGCTGTTGCTTCCCTCATCTGATAGTCAATATTGATCTGGAAAAGAAAAAAATAAATGCTGTTGGAAGCTTAACTTAAAGGTGTAGTCCCTTTCTATATCTGTCACTCTGTGAACACATGAACCTGCAGCCTCAGAACTCTGTGATAATTCCATGTCAGAACTGCAAAATGGGGGAAATTAAATACCTGTATCCCAGTAGGGCACCAAAATTGCTGTTCACTATAGAAATGTAATTTTTTCTGGAGTCAGAATTAATACAGCTCAACAATGGACTACATAGGGGAACAACCTCCAATTACTAAGAGGAGTCTTGTGTTAAATGTCTCCAGTTTAAATATGATCAAGATACAGAACTTTACATTTTCCAGAAGCTCCACATATTTTAAAAGACAAGAAATGTTCTGTGGTGCTTCCACTTGCAAACACAAAGATTCTCCAAACACCATCAGTAATTTAAACTGGGCTGACTCAGAAAGGAGCATCATGTGCTGAGCTGCTGAGGCCTTTGCTGAGCTCTGCTGGTGCCTCTCCCAGCACTGGCCTGCATCCTGTGACTGTGAGGTCTCACAATGTCTCACTGCTGACAGCAATGATGCAAGAAGGGTCCTGAAAGCGTGTCTGTGTCTTCCTTTTATGCAACTGAGCGTGTGAGCATCTCAGTGAAGCCACACTTCCCCCTTCTGCCACAGCACAAACTGACTTTGTACGTACCTGCTTAATGGCATCTGACTGAACAAACTCCTCATAAATCCTCTCTGCTTTGCCGTGTAAGTGATCAGACTTGGTTTTCTTGTAATCCTCACAAGCCAACCAGAACTCAATGTTTTCCTCACTGAACTCTGACTTCAGGAACTCCCGAAACACACCTTGACCACCTAAAGCCAACACAAATACAACATCTTTACTGTATGATGTTCGTGAGCAGGGAGGACAAAATAAATAACAGCAGTTGTATTGAAATCTGATATAAAATCGTGGCAAAATACACTGTTCTTCCCTTCTTCAACATACCACAGATATTCTAATGTTAAGGCTGATGGGAGTACTCCTAATTATGTTCCATGTTTTTAGATCTAGACCCTGGGTACCAAATTATAACAATGCATTCTAGCCCTTCCTAAATTGATTGTCGTAGGGTATAAGTGGAGAGAAAATTCCAGATTAAACTGATGTATTATCCAAGGATTGAAAATTGATCAAAATTAGCTATTTGGTGGCTAATTGCTATGCTGAAAATGGGAAAAAACCCACCAAAGCCCAACTTGGAAGCCAAGCTGTAGCAGTGTCTGTGTTACAGCAGAGCTGTAAAAAACTGAGGTGCAGCAGCCCAGTCTGAGAGTTTATACAATGCTACAGCTTTGCCTATTTGGTGAGATTAGATAAAATTTTGTCCTCAGAGTAAGAACAAAGTTATACTGAAGTAACGGACTTACTTTGGCTGGCCAAGAGCTTTTCCAAAGACTGTGACCACTGAATAACTTCCTCTGCAGAAAGCCTAAGGTGACAAGCAAAAGAAAAGACTTTAGCCAAGAAACCATGGGGTGTGTTTGGTATGACTGAAGGAGACAAATTTTATAATTTGTTATTCTATTCCAGGAGTATGTGCCAGGTATTTTACTAAATTTATGGTTTTGTCATAATCTGAGATCCTGGAGACCGTCCACTTTGAGACAAATAATCAGAGATGAATTATGATGTTGTATTGAATTCTGTTCCCAGGAAAATAATCTTTAACTATGATAAAATTATTTTGTCCCTCTACCTCTGTTTCCATATTTTTGCAATAGGAATGGTAATACCCCCACTCTTCACTTAAGTGAGAAGCATTTTTTTCTTGTAAAATGTTAGAGAACAGTACAATGTCCCTCTGATAAAAAATTGATTTAACTGAAGTGTCTTCTCCCTCTCTGATGAAAACATATCAAATCACTGATTAAAAATCCTTAACTCCATGAATAGTTTCTAACTACTAATGTTCACCTTTCTTGCATTTTGGAAATTCTAGATCTTCTTACAATATTTTTTGTCCTAGAAGTAGTTTAGAAATGAAGTAATTTACTCTATAGTAATCTAGCTATAATTATATTTTATAACTTGGTGTATTTCAGTACTTACATAACATTTCTAGAGTTGGAAGCCTTGATCCCAGATTCAACATGTGGCACCATGCACTTCAAATAACTTTTGAGATCCGCACCACTGAAACAATGAACAAACTTTTTTTTAATCCATTAGAATTGCAGCTGTATTAAAATTCTATTTAAATTTTCTTCAAACTTTCAAACAGAGACAGACAGCTCCATCCTAGCACTGAAGTTTGGGAAGTTACATATCCAAGTAATTTTTTTTAAAGACTGAAGTCCCCGCTGTATCCAAATTCTACTTCTGATTGCTTAAAACAATTAATTAATTGTAACATCTCAGCTCAAGCCTTTTTGAAAAATGTTGCAGTCTTGGGCTTTGAGCAGGTTTTGTTCATTTAAGATGAAACACAGTGCTAATTCTTAATCTCCAAGATTAGTGGAGTGTCATTTTTACTTCTAATACATTAAATTCTATTCAATGCTGTATATACTTACAAAGCCTTTTGCTTCTTTTTATGGACTTTGCCTTCTGCAAGCTTGCAATCTTCTTTTCCATTTAATTCAGTCATGTTGTGGGAGAAAAAGAATCCTGGCATTTTACTTGAGTTTAATGTGAGGCGCGCTTTGCCGTGATAATCCTCCAAGCCCCAACTGAGAGCTCCCTGCCTCTGCCGCCGCCTTTTATTGACGCAGGCAGCCCTGCTAGCTGGTGTGAACAGAGCTGTTTATCGTCTGTCTTCATCTCAACCTCTGGAAGTTCCCCTTTCAGTGCAGTGACGTGAGTCTTCTTTGAGAAAGAAAACAGACAGCAGCATCTCGTGGTTGAGGTTAAACCAGAGGAGGCTGAATTACTTCAAGGTTGTTGTGTGTGACTGTGTATGTCTGTTATCAAAAAAATAAATCCCCACCAGAACTTTGAATTCTTGTCCCCTTTCTCATGGGTACTTGCAAGTCAGAAGTATTTTTTTGGTTTGATGAACAGAGCTGCAAATACTGCAACTTGACAAAATTCACTTGTTGCATGCCTATGTCCAGCAATTTCATGCTTTTCAATTGGTTAGGTGGGCTCAGTAGAATACAAGGAAAAGGTATTTTAAGATACCCCAGTACTAAAGTTCCACATGCAACAAATTATTTGCAAGTCCCCCGTTGCTCTTCAAACTAGATCATTACATTAGACAGGTTTGTTTAGACATGTGCTGTGAAAATATTTAGAAGTGGTTTTCTCAGGAAGGGGTTTTGAAGCATCAAGAACTTATTTAATTTGGTTTAATTTTTCCAAGTCAAGTTATTTGGAAGCACAGGGACATATTTCAGAAATACCTCCCTAATTTTAAGTGGCTCGGCATGTATAAATGTTGATTAGGTTAGAGCTGTTGTAAACACAATGTGAATATTACAGCCTGTTTGAGGGTGATGGAGTTGTTTGTACAGACTTGAGTTCCACTGCAAAGAGGAAACTGTGGATATAAAACAAGATTAAGAATGAAGTGTAACTCTGTTTATCTGTCCAGGATGGAGATTTAGATGTTGGAATACTTAATCTGGCCCCTGAGCATCCCAATTTTTGGTTGTTCACTTGGGTTAGGTTTGGGGTTTTTTTCTGTGAGGTTTCACAGATTTTCTTTTTTCCCCCCCTAAATAGCGTGTGCAACTTTGATTACTTATAAATAGCTCGTGAGTGATGTGCACAGGGTGCTGGTGGTGTGGCACGGTGATGGCATATGATGGCGATAAGTGCTGACACATGCCCAGCTTCCTGGGCGACTGTGATGCGGAGGAGCGGGAGCCCGGAGCCGCCTGCGGACAGATGTGCAAGGACAGACCGACAGCGTCGGGGCGGCTTTAACCGCAGCAGGCTGTGGGTGCCCGAGTGCCAGCAGTGACACAAACGCGTCTGCAGGGGCTGTGCTGCAGGAAATGTTTATCTCCGCCTATCAGGTGAACACTGACCTTTGCGCGGGGGCGGAGGTATTTACTAACTGCTCTTATCCCCCTGAACGAGGCGGAAGAGGAAGGAAGAGATGTTATCACTGGTGGATTTGTTTTCGGATCCAGCGTGCTGGGTTTTGACACTGTGCCCTCCTCAGCGTCTCGCTGTGTTCCCTCAGTTAGGAGCTGTCCTCGGTGGGAGGTCAGAGAGATGGGGCACCCAAACTCTTCAGAAAGGGTAAAAAACAACTGGGGGAAATAATTTCCTATCTCATCTCCCAGAACTCTCTAGCCATAGGCTTAAAGTGTGGCAATGACTTGAACTTGTATCAGCTGGCAATTGTAAGTTATCCACCAGTGAAGTTCTGTGAGTGTGAAGGACGGTGTTGATCCCTTGAAGAATAGGAGTTTGCTTTATTGTACCTATTATCAATGTAGGGCTGTTGACAGTTGATTTACAAGATGAGGAATGTCTGTTCCCCATTTAAAATGAAATTACTGTCTTTACCTCTGCGATTTGTTAAACATATCAGTGCATATAATAGGTGTTGACTCATTCCTTCCTCTAGAAAGGGATTTTCATGCTACTGAGCGGACTTCGTGCTTCACCTTCTTGCAATAAATATTCTCTTGAGTAAAGAAAAATTCTTGTCATTTACATTAGGGCAATGCTGCTGTCCTATAGCATTTGAATTTCTTTCTAGGTCACACAATACTTGAATTGCTTTCCAGGTGTTTTATTTGGTGGAGGAGATCAGTGGTGTTAGCATGGGATAACTTGCAGGTAACTTGTGTTGCTTGTAAAAATACAATACCACTGCACTGTAGGGGAGGTGGTAGCCTTTGCTTTTGGGATCCTGGTGCTACGGAATTAAAAGTGAAGCAGGAGCAGGTGGAATACCATACTGTGAATGAGCAAAAAGTTGTGGTTACCAAGTAGGCCACCTGGAATCAGCTGATGTCGTTATGTTCTGCTTTTCTCATATCCTGAATTAATAGTGCTCTTAACACGCTGTTAACACACTGAATCCTCCCCAATATTCCACATCACCAAACCCCAATCTCTGCATTACAACTGGTGCTCTTTATCCCTAGGCTAAAAAGCAATCAGTGCTGCCTCACTGGTTCACTCTAAGCCAGGTCTATTTGTCAGCTGGTGTAAAGACCCATGTAAGACTGGAAAATGTAGAGAGAAGACTGGGAGTTGTGATTTCTGATTTGGAGAAGGGATGAACAGTGGATACATAGGAAGAAGTGTGGCATGTAAACTTCTAGCTTAGGGTCATAAGAGGTTCTTGGTGCTTTACATTTTCTTTACACTGCCTATGTTCCTGTAATCACAACTCAAACTCTGCAAAACCAAAGCCTACTGCATTCAGTAGCTGTCACATCAAAGTGGGACTATGATTATCAATCACTTTTTTGCTCCACTATGGAAAAATATTTTCTTCCTCTGAGTAACTCCGATCTTCAGGGCATCCTTTTTTTTTTTTTCTCAATGGAATATTTCACTGACTCTGATTCACTCTTTCTATGCAAGCCTACTCATCTTTAAGGTTTTATTTGTTGAGCACAGTGCAAGTTTCCCAATCTCAAGAAAGGGAAAATCTGTGTGTGAGACCTAGGTATGTGTACAACTGAAGTGAGGAACTCCAAGATTCATATGGGTGGCAAGAATTTTTTTTATTGCTTGAGCAACATTCTGCTGCTGCAGACCACAGAAAACCAAGGAGACACCTGCATGGAATTTCCCAAGTTAAAAATTTTTTGCTAACTATGACTTTGGTTATTGTAAGGGATTCTGCTTTGTGAAAGAGTTGGACTAGGTTACACAGATGGATTAGATGTTGGTTCCCAACAGTTTTCATTATTCCGTTGTCCTAAACACTCTGAGTTGGTATTTCGAATGTCAAAAGTGCGACTCATTTTCAACTTTAAAAAATATGATGCTTCAAACCCATATCTATAATCAGGTTCACTATCCTTGTTTCCTGTTGACAGAAATGTCTGGTGGGATTTTACATGGTACCATGAAGAACAGTTGTGTTCTGACTCTTCAGAAAGCTTTAAACATAACTTCTTCCCTCCTAATTTTCTGGATTTCTTTCATCAGTTTCATCATGGGATGGTTGGTAGCAGATCTGTCTTTTTCATCTCCCACAACATTAATCTACCTATTTAATATTTTTCTCTGTTTCATGCACGATGGTCAATTGCTGCTTCAAACACTTTCTTGCTTAATAACTATTCTTTTCCTATTATTACAGGAAATTGCAAAAATTTTAAGCCTTACAATTTTAGGGTTTATTAGAGTAATCCCATTATTTGACACAAAACCCTCTTTGTCTTAAGGTTGGCATTGTCTTAGTTGATTCTGTCCAGTAAAAGCTCAGAGGAGAACTTTTTGCAGGAACAGCAGAGCAGCTGGCTGTCACCAGCTGATTTCTACTCTTTTCCAGATCCCTTGGAAGTTTGTGATGAGTAATTAATCCAATTTTATGTGCATAGGAGAAGCTTGCAAATATATGCTAATATTCAACCTGTTTCCATGCACTGTTAACTATTCTTTCTGGTGACCACTTGGCAGAGTGCAAGAGAAAAAAATGTGAGAAAATTTCCAAGGTTACGACACTGGACAAGTTTGGTTAAAGCAGAGAGGACAAAAAGTTCCATGAAATACAAGTCCCATTTGCTGCTCAAAATTATTTCAAGCTTCTCCTTCCAACTTCTGCTTTTTTTGTTTCTTTTTGGTCACTCTTGTCTGGCCTTACCCTCCTTCATTCTTCACTTCAGCCCTGTTTTGTTTCTGAATGTTGGCTTTGGTGAGTTGTTGTCTTCCACACGTGGCCGATTTTCAGCTTTGCTGCACTCCTGCTGTTGAGCAGAAATGCCTCTGGAGTTAATCTGGCCACATCTGTGCTGGGCTCGAGGGCCCAGACAGGCAGTGCTGCCCCACTGCAGAACATCCCCTTGCCCATCACACAGCTCAGCATTAGCTTAGCTATGAAAACAAGTGATTTCTTTGAAATGCTGCTGTCTTTTTTGTGACCTAAGGAAATCAACTACTGATAATCCATCTCTCTAGCACTCAAGGGAAATAGAAACTACTTTCTGTGGGAGAGGAAATAGTATGCATTAAAAAAAAAGGGCAGTGGGTGCTTTTGAGCTGCAGTGATATTATTTTGAAATGATAAAATTTTCTCTCATATTATGTAGTCAGTCCATAACAGAGTAATGGTAGCCCTTAAAAATTACTTATGGAAAAAAATTCTGCTACAAGCAAAGTTTTTCTGGGAAGAAAATGAGAAGCCACCATGGTGAAAATCTTGCTAGTGGTTTTAGTGGTCTCATTTTTGGTGTTGGGCTGATTTGATTGAGAACTGAGTCTTTTTGAGGGCTAATTGTTTTATTTCAAAGTTAAGATGTTCTCCATGTTAGCTCTTGTTCCTGATTAATTCAACGAGCTCTAATTCTGCAACCAGTAAGATGCAGCTACAGGTGAATGGCATCAGACTTCTCAGAATACAAGAGGATTTCTGTATTTGAAAAATAATTGGAGCCTAATGCCAACCTGCATCAAGGAATGTCACAAGCTGAACTTTGAGCAGTGATCCACCACTTGAGAGAGTCTTGTGACATTTGCTCTATGAGACTCCTGACTCTGGAGGACAAGTGACCAGAGTTTTCCTGAAATCTGTTTTAGCTCTTTCACTTCCTCACTATAAAATGATGTCGCAGAAACATTCCTGCAAAATTCCAGTTCAGCCCAGAATTTCACCGTCTGTCTCTGAAGTATCTGCAGAATGCTTTTAGGGGATTTTTTTTTAGGGTTTCCCCTAGCTTCTGCAGGAGCCTTGTGGAGTTTTGGGGGTTTTTCTGTACCGTGGCAGTGAAGGAGAAACCTGGTAGGAGCCCTTGAAGTCACTGTGGAGAGCACACAAGTGATGTTTTCCCCATTTTGATGAATCATACGGAGATTAAAATACAGTCCAGTCCCTGCATCCATTCTGGCAGGTCTGGCTCTGTCAAGAGATGACAACAGGTCTTTCCCTTGTCTGTCAACCTCTAAATGTCTTCATGGGTGCTGTGCCCTCAGCCTTTGTGACTTCAGTTGTGTCCCCAACCTCTCTAACTGCTTCATGTGCCTGTTGCAAATGACCATTAGCTACTGGAAGCCATTGATTTGAAACTTTGCTGAATAAAAATTGTTCTTATGGTTATTATTTTCTCTATGGCATCTTTTCAAACTTTTGTGACTTGACTTTACAGAAAAATATTATCAATATTTTATGATAAATGTTGTTGGCATTAAGAGTTGCGTTTATATGATAGTCAGTGCAAGGAATTAGATGTGTATTTCCTCACTGACATTCATATCCAGTAATTCCCTCTTTCTTGTGACCATTTCTTAATTAGAATGTAATAAGCTAATACGGTTTATCAGAAACATGATCCTTTTCTTTCTGGGGTTTTCCATCTACAATAAATTAACAGTTGAATTTCTGTGAAATCAGGGGACTGTTGGTTCTTAGTCAGATTGGCTGACACCTAGATGAAGAAAAAAAAAAAAGAGGAGAAAAAGCTGCAGTACAGTGACTTCTGGGTGGCGATGGTGATGCTTCCTGTATCTGCTGTTCAGTAGAGCAGGAAGCGTTCGTCGCTCACCCTCTGGGAAATGCACACATTTCTCATTACCTCCTCACATTTTCATGAGTCCCACACTGCACTGAGCCAGCCCCTTGTTTCTCATGTGTTATTAAGCAAAACAGAGTGAGAGCAAAGCCTGGGACACTGGGGTGTGAAGCAGAGTTTGCTGAGTTTCCACTGTCAACATGGAAATGAGATATGTGAGCACAATACAAGCTTAGCTTTCAAAGCTTGGAGGCTTCAGTTTCATCTGACTCTTAATGGAGAAAGATCAGATGCTTTTTCTCTCTTGGAGATGGTAAAATTCTGCATCTTTCAGAATTATAATAACAAATGGTTTGATTGAACACAGCAAGCTAAAACTTGTGGTATCCGTTTTAAAAATATTTTTAAGAACTTTTAAACAGGAGAAATATTACTGAAGCTTTTAGTGGACTTATGCTGATAAAGACTTCTCTGAAGAATTGCACTTTTAAGTGTCTGTTTTGCACTTGGTGTTATGAATTTCCTGGCTGAATTTTCACTTCAGTGCCAGCCCAGATATGGCTCTCTGACCAAAAAAACCCTCATAGACTGGAAAAAGCTGTCAGCAATATAGTCTAAGCTCATAGCTGTTCCTGCTTTTTAGAGCAGAGGGTTGGACTAGAAACCTCCTCAGATTCTTCCCAAACTGATTTATCGTGAGATTCTATGTACAACTGATGAATAATGTCTGGAACATAAAAGTCTTAATTCATTTAGAAGAGAACTCCAGCTTGACTTTTTTGAATGAGAACTACACACTGGATGTGCATCATTCAAATCACCATTTCTTCCACCTCCCTCTGAAAATACTTGCCTGGTATATACATGAAGTAGCAGAAAGTTACTTCAAGAAATGGCAAAGTTGAAGATAGCTATGAGGTCTCAATTTAAATCTATAAAGATTTAAAAGCTATGTTTTCTGTGATCTCTAAGAACCGGCTCTTGTTGTGATCAATCAGGAAGAGAGTTTAGTTGTATTTCCTGTCATTTACTTTGAATCTCACCTGCTGTCTAATTTCAGTTCTCAGGAATTAGAATGTTTGCAACTGAAGGACTTGAATTTCCTTACATTTATCATACTTGCAGTTTTCTGTTGTGCCACAGAGACAGACCCCATCCATCCTATGGGCCCCCTCCCTCCCTTCCACATGACCTGTACCTGGCACACCCTGAAACACTGGGACATCTGGAAACGTTCAGGCTCAGGCTGGACGGGGCTGTGAGGCACCTGATCTGGTTGAGGTTGTCCCTGCTTATGGCAGGGAGCTGGACTAGGTGACCTTTATGGGCCCCTTCCAACCCAACCCACTTTAGGACTCCATGCAATGCCTGCACTAGGCCTGCTGCTGGTGAACTGCTGGCACCTCTGGGCTTTTGGGGAAAGTCCAGCAGTTGTTTTATGGTTCCTGGGAAGAATGGGGGCAAAGGCTTTATTAAAATGCAATCACCTGTAGTTCTTTGAAAACTGAGCTCCTCCTGGAGCACACACCATTTACTTGAAGACAGTTGTTTGTAAGAAACTAATGAGTTCATGTTTGACAAGACAAATGTTTCCTGAATGTATTCAGCCACGTCACTGGTGCCTGTGCTTGGCACTGTGTTCAAGCATGCATGAATGCTTAACAAAGCTTTTGGTGTATGGGTTTGATCAAGAACAGCCTGGTCCTTCACACATCTTCTCCTGGCAGGGTTAGGAACAGAGTTTATGTCATAGCTCTACTGAAATGGATATACAGGGCTTCTTTGGGTCCCTGTATCTCTGTCTCCTCTCTGAAGTATGTGAGAAATGACTCTGCTCTAATTTACATCTAAATTACAGGACATGGGCCCTGGTAATTCAGAACCACTGCTCAGTTCCTCATTAATTATTTATCTGGAAGCCCACAGACCTTGGCTGGAAAGAGTACTGAATATAACCTTTGTGCAAAAGAGGAGCTGTCATATCCTCAGAACGGATTTTCCTAATATGTGTTGTTATGAAAAACCAAACTCCCATGTCCCACTGGTTCCCCACCCATGGTGAAAACTCATTATTTCAGCCTTGTTTCCGTGACCTCCACAGGCAATTAAAACTGCCATTCCTGCAGCATGGGCTGCCAGGTTTGGAATTCCCCATTGGCTGTGTGCTGTACATGTCGGGAAACCAGGTGAGCTTTGATACATGCGACCACTTCCCTTTAATTTTGAAATGAATTTGAAGATGATCACACAAAAAAAATTCAGTGTGCAAAGCAAGATAACCGAATCTGGAGGGCAGGTTTCGTATGAGCTGCAGGAAACGGAACCCACTGAGTTTCATGACAACAGTGGTTCTGCTCTGAACTGCTGAGCTTTCTTGTGCTGCTCTGAGTTACTCTGAAAGAGTCATCAAACACTGATGTACTTCTAACCTCAGCCTCAGCCATGGGGCTGGAAACCACAGGCTAACAATCCTTTGTGATAGCTGTTCTTCTGGCTGACACTGCCCAGGCAAGTGCTGACAGGAAGCAAAAAAAGATTTAAAAAATATTTTTCTTTTTTTAAGAGTGTAGATATTTGTAAAAACATGTGAGGGTATGGATGTGTGTATATAGAACTTGTCATTATCTCCAACACCCCATTAAATGTACTGTTAGAAAGGCTCTTCTCTTTCCACTATTGGTACGTAATACCAGAATGTTTGCAGCAGATCTGATGAATACCTGTTAGGAAATATGTGCAGATATTTCCATGTGTTTTATTAAGGATGTTCCTTGAAAGCCACTTTGTAACATCCAAGTCACAAAGGTTCCTCTCACACACAGTTTATTCTTGGTTTTCATTTAAACAATATCATATTTAACACTCAAGCAATGTATCGGAGCACACTGTGTTCAGTGGCAAACAGAAGGACAAAACTTGTTGGTGTTAGAAGATAAAATATAATTATTATTGTTCTGTATAGAAGCATGGGTGTAGTTTTCTTAGACTTGTTTAGAATTTGATTGTACCCTTCCATTTTACCATGAACTCACATAATGTAGGAATAGCTACAGCAAGTGAAGGAAAGGGAAGGTGACTTAGGTTTTCTGGTATTCTCATTTTCACACATGTTAATGCTTCTGAAGTGCTAATGCTCACTGTATTCTGTTAGGGGGTTTTAGAATAACAACCCCAGCTATTTATTCTTAATGAAAAATCAGGTTGAGTAATGATGCAGTTTGAATTAAAATCAGTGGAGCTGAACTGATTGCTGCAGAATTTCCCCCTTAATTGTGATGGTAAGAGACACTTCCCTCAGCCTGGAAGCTCTTTCTCTTTAGTTGTCACTTCCTTCCCCTCACTGCTGTTATTCAAACAGAAGAAATTCAAATTTACAGTGCATTTTTTTCTCTGTTAAAATATGTGTGGAAAAGATGTGTCCTAGAGTTTTTTAATACACAGGTTGGGATCTATAACCAAAATAAATAAAGACAATGATTTAGCAAGTAAGAAAGCTCACTTCTGAACTGAATAATAAGTAAGACTTTGCTTGCCCCAGGACACAAATAAATACTGGAAGATTAATCAAAAAGTTTCTCTTATCAATACAAAATGGGCTTTATCTTCTCTGTTGTCTTCTAGTGAGCTGGCATGCCCTGCCACCTATTTTTCATGTAAGAATCAGTTATAAATTATTATATTATTTCTAATGGGAAAAATTTTCCCGTGGTAATGCTTTTGTTTGGTTACATTTTGCTTAGAACCTAGTATGTGGCAGCTTCCCCCTCACATACAGAAATATTGCTGCTTGGAAAATGACAAAATAAGGATGTTTTATGACTACTGGATAGGGGTGAAATGTATAAAATGACATTCTGCATGACAGGGCCACTTTAACTTTGGCCCTCCAGGACAGTATAAGCAGAACACACTAAACAGAAAACTACAGTGAACCTCGATGAGCTTTTGAAACATCATTTCTGTGTTCTCATGGTTCATGCAAATAACCCTGTAAAGTCAGGTCATGTTAAAAGAGAAACCTGGTAAACGAACTTGCGTCATTTGACGATCAGAATACTCTTTGCATATTGTTCTCTTTTTATAACTTGCTTTGTCTGCTATTGTAGCAAGATTTGTATTTTACAAGCCAACCTCTTTTTGCCTGCTCTTACGTTCATTGAATAACCAGCACCACTTTCACTTGTCAGCTGGTTTAGTCTCCCTGTGGGTTGCTATGGAACGTTCCAAATATTAGGGAGCAGCGGAATTGCAGAGCCCGAGGCTCCATGTGGTTTCCAGTCACAGAGCAAAACAACTGGAAAAATATGATCCCTGAACCCAAGAGACTAAAACAGGCCTCAGGACACTACAACACATGGAATACTTATTTTATGAAGCTCATGGTTCACGATGGAATGAGGATTCTGTTTACCTGATCTGCCAGTTGGCTGGCTCAGGTCAAGACCAAACATGTTTTCAGACTGTTCTGCTATTTCTGCAAATGTAATTTCTGTGAATTTTGCTTTCTTGCTTTCAGTGGCTTGTACTCACACCTGTTTCCTTTTTGCCTAATTTGTGTTATGCCTTGGACACAGAAAGAAGTAGGGATTTCTTGCCTGATTTCTCAGTACTCTACAGGCAGCTTGCATTTTCAAGAAACAAAGTGATGGCTGATGTCAAGACAAAGAAGCATAATTGCCTAAAAATAGCATATTTTTATGTATCACCTTGGACCTGTAGTTTATCTGGATTCTTTTCCCCTTAGATCATCGACTTTTCATTCTGTTCCTTCTATGAAGCATCTCTTCAGTGCTCGAGACCATTCAGCTCAGCCTCTCTCTGGCAGTGCTGCATGTGAATATCAAGATGACAGCAGTGTACAGAGGGGCTGTGGGGGAGCTAAGGGTGAGAGGGACTGAAACAGTGGAGCTGCTAAGAAAGGAAAAAGCAAAGGGGACTGAAAGATTAAGAGGGCACTTTCCCCATACAATCTGCTACTGTGCTGTGGAATGAGTCCCAACCCTCTACTTTCCTGAGGCAATAGAGGGGAAAAAAGCTCTCAAGTTGATTTTCTCCCTAAATTTGATAGTAGAGTTCAGCTTGAAGCTTCATATTCCATGAAAATAGCAATGAAAGCTCAGAACTGTCCCAAATGCAAACCTTGTCAAGGATGTGTGAAGTGAGGTTTTACAATATTTTTTAAAAAAGACTGTTTTAAACTCCTCAGCTTTCTGAGGATGGCAGTGAGAGCTCATTGCTGTACACTGGCTTCAGGGGTGATCCAGAAACCCCAGCATACACTGTTTGTTCCAGAATTTATGCCAGAGCTTCAAGGCATTCCTCTCATGCATGGTGCTTGACTCTCAAAAACACCTGGAGCAGCTGTGGCCACCAGAGCATCAGCAGGTTCTCTCCCCAGGGGCTGGCAGAAGGAAACCACTTCAGAATGAGTGGTTTTCCTCTGTCTGGGCAATGTTTATCAGCTTTTTTCACAGGTAGCTGATTTCATTGCTACAAAAGCTGACAAGTTGTGCTAGGGAGGGCATACTTGAGATTTAGGACAAACCCAAAGCCAGGATTCTTTGGAATAAACTTGGAAATCTGTCACGTTCACACAGCACCTGTCTAGCAGTGTCATATCCCTCTTCTTTACTTCCTGCTACATAAGTGGGTCTGCCTGCCTCTGGTGGGATCTCTGCTGAGTATTAATTTATTGCAGAATATATTGCACAGGCAGATGAGGAAGTTTTATGCAGCATTCACAGAAATGTGAGATGTTCTGTAAGTACAAATAAGTGACTTTTGTGAGCTTACCCTGACATCAAAAAGAACTGATCTTATTTCAAAGGCAGATAAAAGGATTTAAGAATGATAAAAGGGTCTCTAAGAAATCTGTGATACCTCTGGGGTAGCGTTAGGAAGTTTATTTATCATTCTTAGTAGACAGAT
Organism: Lanius collurio; assembly: GCA_020086605.1. Taxonomy (NCBI): domain Eukaryota; kingdom Metazoa; phylum Chordata; class Aves; order Passeriformes; family Laniidae; genus Lanius; species Lanius collurio. The sequence goes on along the minus strand of JACBWW010000016.1, from coordinate 2,576,752 downwards.
TTGGAGTCTTTCAGTGTATTTAATTTTTAAAAAATCTAATTTAAAGCCATACTTCATTGAGTTGTGCCTATATTAATGAGAAAACTCTCCCAACAAAACTTGAGATAAATTTTCTGGTTCATTATCAAAAATCCAGCTCAGTAATTCCCTAATCACTGTTGAACCTGGCTGATGGTGGTTGCTTTTCTCTTAAACATGAGCAATTCTGAGCAAATACCATACAAGCATTCTTACTTTAACATGTTATCCCACCCATTTGCCAAGGGTGTAATTTATCTAACACAGAGTTCTGGTTAGTTGTTGGCTATTTATATACACGTATATCCTACATAACAGAGAACATCTATCTTTTGTATTTTGCTGAAGTTTTACTCCAAAAAAAAAGCCCCAAACCAACAAAAAAAAAAAAACAAAAACAAAAACAAAAAAAAAACACCCAAAAAAAACCCCCAAAAACCAAACACTAACAAAATTACAGCAAAGTTTGGACACTCTGTTCTGGAGCATAGTGATCTTAAGTCCCAACATGCATATCAGTCTACATTTGCAATGCAAAAAGGTACATTGTGTTTTAGTGGGACTACTGCTTCTTATTTCTTTGTGTAACACAGGTTAAAAAAAAAAAAACGAAGCAAACAAACTGAAATGGTGGAGGTGATGAATTCTTTGTGCCTTGGGCCTGTAAAAGTTGAACCCATGTGCTTTGTGATGGAGTTTCTCTTCAATTTGCAAGTTCTTTGAAGTTTTGTGAAGAAAGTAGTATCCAAAAAGTGGAGATTCTTACACAACCTGCCTTGTGAGCCTGCCTAAATATCAGAGCTCTTTAAAGACATTTGGAATTGGTGGCAATGTGGCCTTGCACAGACATGAGGCAAGAAAGCAGACCAGCTCACCACCTCAAAATAATTATTTTAAGCTTGTATATTTTGAATTCAAATACATTTTATTTGTAAGCTAAAGTTCCCTGCTATCTGCTGGCCTCAGTTTCCCTGCCAGAGAGCACACTGCAAGTGTGGTGCTGCAGTGTTAGATTGGCAGATATGCAGCTTAGAGTTCAGTGGGGCTTAATCTGTGTGTTGGTAACACATCAGCATTATTTACGGATACAGCAGTGAGAACAGGACATGACAGAGCAGGAGAGGGAAGTAGATCAAGTGTTTGGTACAAAAATAGCTGAGAACTCATGCTGAAGTGATTGGAAGATAGAGTGTGGGTGTTTGGTGTTAAAGCACGTGTAAAACAGAGGCAGTTTCTCACCACCAAAAGGGGGTGATCTGCTTTTAATCAAGTTTCATTGCAGCAGTACCAGAGGTCACGTAGCTCTGGGCTGAGACTTAACTAAACTGGGTCTCATTCCTGGGTCTGCCATGGATTTCCTGTGTGAGTTAGAGCAAAACTTCACATCAGCCACTGGGGCAGGGTGTCTGCTCCCATATGAGACAGAGCAGGGTATCTGGAAAGTTTGGGCCGTGCTGGCAAGTGTGACCCAGCACCTGTGGCAGCCCTGTGGTCCCCTGAAGTGATGAATTAAATCCTGTGCTGTGTGAGGGGGTGTCAGGTGTCAATACATCACTGAGTGGAGCCTTCTATCTTTTATTTTTGACACCTGTAAAATGAGGCAAAGAGTAGTTTCTTCTTGTTCCGTTTAATTTCTGTCCTTCTTACTGAGTTTATAAAATCAGTTTTCCAGGGGCTATACAAGATATAAAGGGACTGTGTGACCTGAATGCTCCAGCAGTTTTTCCTGAGCATTCACAAAAATAATTCAGTCTCTTAAATAATAGCAGAGAGGGAAAAAATAACCAGCCAACATTGTCATTGTTACTAGAGGTTTGAAAAACAGAATAGTGATGTCATATTGAGGGAAAATTAAATTTAGAGTAGCAGGGTGTAAGCATTGACTGCCACATTATTCACTTACAGGGGAGGGGATTTTAAGCTCTTCAATAATTATCAATTTTTATGGGTACCATAAAAAAGAATCAATCATTTTTTCTAACTTAGCATTCCTTGTTAATAGAGAAGTTTCAATCATTTTTTCTAACTTGGCATTCCTTGTTAATAGAGAAGTTTGGCCTTGTTTCCATACACTTTAGGCACTGGAGGGCTCCTTTTGCAAGCATGGAGTATTTCTCCTGTGAACCATGGAGGATCTTGTCTTCCCACTGTGTGCCTGAGGCGCTGTGAGGGAGTGGAGGCACAGCCCTGGATCCTGCACATCCCTGCAAGGAGGGCAGAACCTGGCATCCTTCGTTTGCAGGAATGAAAAAGTGGAAAGCACTTACACCTGTACTGGCTGTCCACAAGTGAAGGGGCAAGAACAGAAGCTGGAAGAAAATGAATTGTGTGGGATTCAGCAGAGGTGCTGCAGGTTGTAGAACAATACAGATGCAACAAAAAGCTTGTTAAGGAGAAAATGTAAAGTGAACCTTGGCATAGTTTCATGTAAGTAAAGATTGATTTGGGGTTTTACTATGAGAATACTTCGATCTCTGAGTTTCACAGAACCCCTGAGCTATGAGCTGGTTTTGTTCAGGATGCAGATGTCCAGCCTGGGACAGGAATGCTGAACTCAAAAGGCTATTAATTCACCTTATTGTGGATCTGAAGTGAATTAATAGGTTTTACGAGGTTGTCAAAGGTACTTGGCCTGGGTTTGTCTGGATTTTTGGAAGTGGTTTGCTCAGAGAATGAACAGCCAAAGCACACAGACTTTTGGCAGCCTCAGACAGAGAGACCCTGTATCACAACTCACAATACACTCCTTTGCCTCGATTTTGGGGAATGCCTTTTCAAGTGTGTTTTCTCTTTTTGCTTTATTGCTCCTTAGATAATTAGAACCACAAAAGTACTCTTTTTTCTCCCTTGCTTCCTTTTCTACAACTTTTAGATACATACAACATGACCACAGCTATTGCTTTCTTTAATTTACACCCTCTACTGCCTTATTTAAGAGGTGAAAGTGGGGAGCCTGTGCTTCCTCCATACTGCTGCCACGTCCCCTCACTAAAAGAGAATATCAGAGAGGTCCTGGAGCTCTTCTGCCTGCACAGCCTTTTTGTAAACCTCACCACGAGGTTATGAACATGGAGTGCAATGAGTAAGACCAGCCCCTGGATGATTAGTCAGCCTTTAAAAATGAAAGCAGACAACTTCCACCCAGCCCCATTTCAGGGAGACCAAACAGGAAAAAGGAAACTGGGCACAAGAAGTCTGAAGAAGTGCGTTCGAGGCGCCCGTCCCACGTCACCACAGGCCTGCCAGACAGACCCCAACCCGCTCTTATTCACCATCTCCTCCTGTGAGCAAACCAGGGTTCACCTATTGAAACTGCTTATCTAACTGAATGCATCAAATCAATCCATTCATTTGTTGAATCAACATTCATAAACCCCTTTCTGGATGAATAAAGTGGCAGCACATGTTCACACCGTTTAATAGACCTTTATAAGACCAAAGTTGTAATTTTTTTTTTTTTCAATCATGCTATAAGTCATTTTCCAAAGAGAAAAAAAATATTCTTAGGTTCATTAATGGTGTAGTGGACTGTAGTTCATGCTAGACACTACAGAGTGTGTATTTTCAGTATGCATAATTCAAGTGTTAATGACAGACTTAACAAATGTTACAACAGTTTAATCTCAGAAAGAAAGGTTCTAACATCTTTTAAAGACCTGGTCAAATGAATTTCTAGTTCAGTTATTCTAGTGTTTGGATCCAAGGATGAGGTAAACTTTAAGCTTGACTCTGAAAGAAAGATTTTCAGTATATTTAAATGACATTTCTTTAAGATGCATCAATTATGGTATTATGACTATGAGCCCAAGTTCAATCATGTACTTGTCATTCATGAACATAAAAGAGAGTTTATCAAAAAAAGTATGACTGATCAATTTTTGGTTTAAACTTCTGTGATTCCAGTGTATGTGACATTTAGCTGTGCAGTGAGATGTAACTTTTGTCTCTTTAGACCATGGAGAGGGTGAGGAGGTTTAGGTTTGTTTGGTTTTTTTACCTGACTAATATTTGCCAAAAAAAATAGTGAAATCCCCCTAATGCCACTTCAGTGTGGGGAGAAATGTTTTTGAAAGTGAAACATTTTAATCAAAATAGTTAATGAAAAAACAAAGAAAATCTGTATACAAAGGATAAAGGGGATTTTACTCCTATCACAAAATGAAGAAAATATTTGCCACTGCCCCACCAAGCTCCATCTACAGAGCCCCATCTACTTCCACCCACACTTTTTTTTTTTTTAAGGTGAGATCTTTTGGAGAATATTTATACAACAGTGTAAAAGGAAATATTTTAGACTGATCAATACATTTTGAGTGTGCACACAAACCAATAATTTTGATAAAAAGACTAAACCACTGCAGTATCAGTTCTTGGACTTGAAAGGTAATGCCTCCCTCTGAAGTTTCTTGTGTCTCCCTCCCCACACAACTATGGAAAGGTTTAGAGAATACAAATTCACCAGGTTACAGAGGCCTTGGAATGTGTCTCCTTCCCCTCTCTATAGTGTTTGCCATGCACCAAACCCCAGGGAAGGGTATAAAGCATTTCCTGTGCACAGACTGGCAGAAGTACCTGTGAAATATCTACCCCAAATAATACCAATGGCTGAGAAAAGATGCTCAGCACTCTGAACTGATACAGGTTTTAGTCTTATGAAAATGTGTAGACACAATCAAGTTTATGAAATTTTGCCTTGGACACGACTACATGAAAGTTTAAAGGAAATACCAGTCATTGTTGATATTTGGTGTTTTTTTATTATTTTTAAATTAGACACAATGGGGGGCAAGACAGTCCTGGTTCAGAGAACTGTGACTCCATTTGTAGATGAACTTTTAAAATTTAGATGCATTCATATGTGTTCCATTCCATTTTAAATGCACCATAAACTGGTCATCTTTCTGTACTTTTAATAGTTTTAATTTCACACTTCTGATAATAAGGGAAAGATAAGATAAAAATCTCTAAGAAATAAAATCCCCTAGTTCTTTTCCTGTGGCTGTTCAGCCCTCAGGCCTTCAACTGACTTCACTGGGATCTGCAAAAATGTACCTCTAGGAATGCTCCCTAACCAAGGTCATTAATCACTGGCATGACTTTCATGTTCTCACAAATCCTGTTGACAGTGAAACAATACAACTGCCAGGAGTTTAAGACTGTTTCTAGCTGTTAATAGCAACCAGCATGTATCATAGAATAAATGTCCAACAGCCAGGATGTTCTGTGTTCTCTCTTTTTGAGCATTATTTGATTGATGTTGGTACACTTGGCTTGCATGAAGAAAGATTTACTGAGGGGAAAACAGATGACAGGCACAATGCTGCAATTTAATGTGCCTTATGAGTAGCAATAGACCAGCAACTGATTCTGCTGGTTCTGAAGCCCATGTGAGGAGTTCTGAGGTTCATGGGGTTTATAATAGACTCTACAGTGAGTCTAGATGGCAGATCACAGAAGTACTGACAAGATTCAAGGGCTAAAAAATACCTGGAAAAGAAATTGTTAGAGTACATTGAAAGATTTTTAAAGCCCTGAAAGACCTTGATGACCTAGTTTGACTTGCTGCAAAGCAAAAGCTTGACAAATGTGTGCAAATAAAACTTTCTTCAGGATGCTATCCAGTTTGGATTTAGAGCCCAGTACCCATCTATCATGTCTTCATATGGTCCTGTCATTAAAAATTATCTCGTTCTAGTTTGAACTGGTCTTGTTTTTGTATTTCAATTTCTGTTATAGGCTGTGATGACATTATTTGTTGATCTGTTCCGTGACAAATTAAATAGATTTCTTTGTTTCTTGACTGGTAAGGAGATTATTGGGCCCCAATTCTGGTTCTTTTTGTAAGCCTTTAAAATTTGGAAGTGATGGTTTTAACTCATGGGAATCAAAACTAGGTATGGGATGGTGTTTATGTCCCATTTGATATGCAAGCACCTTAATACCTCTCTGTGTGAAAAATCAAAGTACAAAAATGAGCACCCTAATCACATTTGGCATGTATATGCATATAGTCTATTGCATTTGGAGATGGTCTCATTCTATTTTCCATATTTTGAGATTTTTACAGAGTAGTTCGTGTTTTTGGAAAACATTTTTAACAAAATAAAAATGTTGTATCGAGGGTGTTTCAAAAAGGGCATTCCTTATTCGCCAAGGTTGAAAAGGAGACTCCTTGATTTTCACTAGTCCTTTAAAAAAGAAATCTCTTGTCCTGATTTTTAAAGACTTATTAGTAGAGGTTTCTGTTAGTTTGTGATGGGGGAGTACATAAGCATTGTCATTCCTTGGGGATAAAGTGTCATTAAGTCTTGTGGAATATGAAGTCATGGAAAAGGACAGCTATGATCAGAAATGACTGCATGCATTTCAAAATTTCTTCCTCATCCCAAGAAGCAGAGGGTGTGAGCTGTCTAAATATAGGTGCATGCTGTCACTGCATGTGCCCTAAAATTTTGAAGGTAGGGGGTTGTCAGCTGTGACATTGAACTTGCAGTTTCTGCCCTTCTGAAATAGCAATTAAGGGTGAGTAGGAAGCCATTCAGAATGTAAAATAGCACTAAATAGCTTTATTTTAAAAAAAAATTTAGTCTCCTTCTGGGTATTTTGGTGAAGTAAAATAGGGTGTTGTATTTCTAACCTAAGACTGAGCCTTGTGATCTGTACTCCAGGTATTTACTATTGTTATCCTACAGTTCTGGCTGAATGTGAGCCTGTGCCTGAAGGTGAACAGGTTTAAGAACTGAGGCTTTCAGTATCCAGATGATGTAATAGTTGTGCCAAATGTACAGCTCAGTCACATCTCAAGAGGCTTTTGCTCCTGGAACACGTTTATGTGCACTCTTGAGTCCTTCTCTTTGGAAGGAGGATATCCTTTCCCAAGGATATCTAAACACACTGACCAGTCTCTTCCCCCAGAGCAGAGAAGCAAATCAGTCTCTCTGCATGTATGAAGCCTTGCTGTCCTCTGCTGGTGACTAATATAAACTTTTAACTTTTTGAAAAAACCTTTGGGCTTGTCTGAGCCCGCTTTTCTGTAAACTACTGCTCTTTGTGTCCCTTTAAACCTTGGTACATTTTGTGTTTGTTTTATTTTCGTGCCTGTGCTTGAATGACTGGGGTCACTGAGGCCTGAGTGTCTCTGAAGCTCCTGGTGCTCCTGCCTTGCCAGAGGTCTGCAGGCAGCAGGGGAGTGAAGGTGTGAAACAGAAGGGTTGTGGGTGCGAGGAGTGGAACCTTATGTAAGGGTGAGGTGGCAGGTGGCAGCAGGGTGAGACTTGGTGGTGCTAAGAATAGAAGACACAAGTTTCCATAGAGAAAGCAGGCTGCACTGGCTCTGGGGTTCTCACAACAGCTTGTTAAAAATGGTGTTGCAGGTGCTGCAGTTAGAGACCTACTTCCAGGCTGAGAAGGAGATATCTGTAATGAGCACAGGGGATTGTGCCCCAGCCTGGGTCGGGATGGGCAGCTCAGGAGAGGTGAGGAGGGGAACACAGCAGGATGACTCAGGCGTGCATAATGGCTGGGCACGTTGCAGAAACTTTCCATGCAAGTCCCCACCTTCTTTCTGGTTTTTTGAGATGGCCCTCAAACCATACAGTTGTGGAAATATCACGAGTATACATCTGTATATAGATGGAGAGGCTCAAGTCTGAGCCAGAGTGCAATCTCCATCACCCTCCCCCAAGTCAGACAAACCAAAAAAAGCACATGAGGCCATAAGCCCACCCCCAGACTGAGTAACATTCAGCCTCTGTGGGCAGGGGCATACGTGGGATCAGGACCTCAAAAACCAAAGTACTCCAAATCAAGAAAAAAGGCAAGAGGGGGCAATGGGAAGTTGGGGGTCAAAGGGTTTAGCTTAAAAAATACCCAAAACCAGAACTGAAACTGTTCACAGAGGAACCCATACCAGTCAGACAGACACCCTTCAGTCACAAGATAAGCAGTAGCTGGAGTGAGGGAGACTTGAGGTAGCTGTCCTGGGTTCTGTTGCACCTCCAGACCTCCCAGCTTAGCTTGTAAATCACTGGTTATTTCCAAATGAGAGAGGAAATATTCTAGTCATGAAGAAAATAATTTTTATTCTTGTTCTTTCCCCTCCCCTCCAACCTTATCCTGAGAAAATTTCATGATAACCCTTTAGAAACATACCTTTTTTTTTTTTTTTTTTTTTTTAGGAAGTCTGGGGGTTCTCTCATCATTTTCTCATCAAAAAGCTTTTGTTAAAAAGTCCTGGCCTTGATATGTAGAAACAGAGATTTTTTCAGATTGTTCATTCGTATTGCGGGGTCTGAACTTATAAGGGTCTTGCTGATGAATGAGGTAAAAATAAGTTGAGAGCAAAAAATGTTCACTATTACAGGAATATCTGATGAAAGTCTCCTCCAGCTCTGTGTCCCTGCCATGTTTCTGTGCCCTGTTTGCAGATGTTTTGTGCATGGTGTTTTACAATTTCCTTATCCAAACTACTGAGACAGTATTCAGCCCATTCTGTATCATGGAAAAAAAACCTACCCAAAATTGCTGTGTTTTCTCAAAATGTTCCCTCTCTTCCTCAGGCTTTCTCAGTGAGGACTTAACTTTCTGCTCGCCAGCTGGGAGGGGAGCACATGTTTAAACACGTTCTGAATTGGCCTTCTTTCCTGAGGAGAGGACACTGACGTGGTCTGTTACAGCACAGAATAATAAATGGGTGCTTAGTGTGTAGAGGTTAAAGAAACTGTTTAAGAAACTTTCCTTTAATTAGCTCAATATATCTTCCCTTCCTGCTGCTTCTCTTGCCATGAGTTACGAGTTATTTAATGTAGCATCAAGGCACGGGCTTATAGCTCCCATAAATGATGGATATTTGGGAAGATTATTTGACAGGTCACAATCAACATTGCCTTATAGAGTATGCAGAGAGTTTGGAAAACACATGTCCCAGGTACATAAGTGCCTACTTAGTGGAAAAATGTTTTACTCTCTGACAGGCTGGGACACTCTGGTAACACACTAGTGTGAGCCTTTAAAGGGCAGCTTTTAGAAGTGAGAGAAATAGTCAAAAGTACACATCTGATTATTCTGGCAGGAACCAGTATCCATCTGAGTGCTTCAGGAGAAAGGGGGTTTTCTCCTCTAATGGCCACATTGGCACTCTTTTGTGATCTCTGTAAATCTCAGGTAGAGAGGTAACACAGGTATGGGGTCGGAGAGATTAGAAAGTGTGGCAGGAAGGTGCCTAGACAGAGGATGTTCTTGAGAGGGTCTAAGAGCCTTTGTTCACATCTTCTCTTGCTTTGTATTTTAGCCTCATGCTGTGCCTAGACTTATAATTATTTTGTATTTTCATATTTCATTGCTAACCTGAATCAAAGGCTGCAGTGCATAACACCAGTGCTTCTCCCTTGGGGTTCAGCTGGGAACTGAGAAGCAGGATGCTGGAAAACCCTCACAGACACCAAAGCCCGGGCTTCAAATTGGTTCATTCATGCCTAATTTCTGTGCCAGTTTTCAGTCTTTTTTACACTAAACTTGTGCTTATAGCTGTGAATGAAACAGAAGCACATCTGAGTTTAAGTTGGGATGTGGCAAGCTGCTTCATATTCGAAGCATTAATTTGAAAAAATACAGAGCTTCCTTGTACACATAATAACCTGAGAACTCCTGTTTTCAAACACAAGAAAGTCTTCTTCCTGCTCTGTGTTTTCAAATCAGTCAAAGCTGTAAGAGATGAATTTGTCCCTAAACTTCAATACCCTGAGACAGTCCTCAAGCAAAGCACAACGTGTAAACAGATGGTTTGTCTTGTTTAAGGGAAGAAACCTCATTTCCTGCAGTGATGTGTAAAAGAAAGCTGAGGATGGCTGTGGGAGGGACAACCCAAAAGGTCCTGGAAACAATATTTTTTGTTATACTTTGGAGTCTCTAAAAAAGTTCAAAAGCAGAAGGGTACAGAGGAGCTAATTTGCTACTGGCCCAGCCAGGTCAGCTAAAATAAATGCTTTTCCAGTCTGATGCCTCCAGTTCACCCAGCAGCATCTGGATTTCTGTGTGTTTCTTCTCAGAAGCTCATATTTACCATGGCAGCTCAGTTACACATCTGCTCACCTTCCAGAGCTCTCCATGCCATCCTTTAATCTTAATCATGAGAGCAGAAGCTGCTGTCTTCCCTGTGTCACCTCTGTTCCTCATACTGGCTTCCTTCTCCTTGCAAATCTGTGAGACAGCAGGGGCAACCTGGGCCCCTCTGGTGGTTCCCTCTTGTGTTGCTGATCCCTGCAGGCTCTCAGCAGCTTCCTGAGCTGTCAGTCCTACCTGGCAGACCAGCCTGGTGGCTTCTGCCTCAAAAAGAGGCTTGTATCTATCTATATATACAATTTTAAATAGTGTTGTAATATTGATATCCAGCATTCACTGAAATACATTTAAAATTTACTTCAAATATCAGGTATTCTAACTGGTAGGAGGATGCAGATGGTTCAGAACAGAGCTCAAAACTAATGAGAACAAATGCTAGCTGTTCTAATTTTATTTTAAAAAGTCATTCAGAGTCTTAATGCCAATAGAGCTATCTATAAAGTTGCCACAAGGTGGTACCACAGTATTTTATAAGATTTTGACATTTCTGTATTAAAACAACTCTTTTCTTGGTAGAGGTGCAATGTAAAAGAGACATGGATGCAAAAAGGTGCCTTTACCTGAAGATAATGCCCTTTTAGTGCTGCAGAGGGGCTCTCTGCAGAACTTGGAACTGCTCCTATGAAGGCACCAGCAGTTGGATCTGTCTGACAGCACCAATTTAACAAGGCACCAACGTTTGCAGTGTGCTCTCCTGCCAAAATTATGCAAGATGCATTGCTTAGGTGCTGAAAGTTAAGCAGGTTAATGTTCTCTTAAAAATGATATCTGCCTAAATAAGTAAATTAATTTTGATGTCTGTCTTGATTTTTTCCACCTTCTTTCTCCTATATGTTCTCCAGTTCTTCAGTTAAGGGCAGCTGTGCCTGGACTGTGCAAAGACAATGCCCTGGAAATGCCAGGATATTTAAGTGCCAAGGGAACAAGAAGCCTGGGCAGTTTTGCTGTCTGGGAATTGAGCAGCAGCTCGGTGTTTGTGTCAGGTGGGGTCACTGTCCAGCTGGAGTACAGGCAGAAGGGAATTCTTTAGTGGTGGAAGTCCAGCAGTTGTGTCAGTGAGGATTGCTCCTCTGATCGATATCTGAGTATCCAGTCTTATGGGAATTCTGTCCTTTCCCTTGGAATCAGCACAGGAGATCTTTAAAAAGGCTCAGTCTGTATCATGTAGCTGTGAGCCCATCATGCCAGTCCCTGCAGTCATGCTCCATATGACAAGATGCATCTTGTCCTTTGGGTTTGTGCTACTTTAACATTCATGCTTCACGTCTCCTTAACTGAGATACTGTATTTATGCTCTTCTCTTTAATGTTTCTTCATAAATCAGGCCTCTGTAGCCCTTATTACCCAGTCATTGAGCTCCTGTATCTCTCAGATAACTGAGATGCCTCCAATTTCAAAACGCCGATATACAGAAATTTTAGATAGCAACAGTTCTCTGCCTGTTGCATGTTAATCGGGTTTTGAAAAAGAAATGAGTCCTAAATAGCTCCAGACTGCAGCATTCTTGACATGTGTTGAATTCTAGGACTGTGTGTGGGTCTGTGTGTTCAGATCTATCAGGACTGCTTTTGATCCTTGATGCAAAGCTCGGTGGGTTGTTCTTAATGCAAGGCCATGCCCCTCTGATTTGATTTCTGGGCTCTGTGCTCCCATTGAGTCCTAAAGGGCATTGTACAAACATTATCTCTGGGTTCAGATGGATGGGTTTGGTGAGAGTTAATACAAACATGTGAATAAACAAGTTCTTTCACCGAGGTACACAATGTCTTTCAGGAACATTGTTACGAGCTATCACCTGCCCAAGGGGCTGCATTCCGAGCTGTCTTCCCTCAATTATATTGACTTAACATTTATAAAGCATTTATATTTCTCTGTCATTATCCTTCTGCCTCTGTGCAGCTTCTCTGCAATTACGTTGTACCCACCTCCCTTTTTAATGTCAGTGGATTCAATTTGCATATGAATTTCCCTCACTTTTATATAATTGAAGAATTTAAGAGATATCTAGTGGGCTATAATTCCTTTTGTCATTTCTCTTTTGTTCATATGGACTGTCAACAAAAGATCAATCCCTCGGTTAGTTTTAAATGCCCAATTTTGAAAAAATGGATGGTACTACAAAACAATATTGAAATGTATTACAGAAATAAGATGTGAGATGCACTTTTCTTGTAGGATAAACCCAGGCAATTTTGTGGCGCAGACCGCAATGCTTTGTTGTGCTTTGTGAACACTTTGTGCTCTGGGAACGCTTTGGTGAGCAGTAGCCCTTTGGAAATTGGAGTCCATCAGATAAATCCTATGCATAAAATCCTGCTTACACAGAGGACACTAAAGTATAAATTAATTCATATTTCCACCCATTCTAAAAGGAAACAAACCAAACCACTCCTTTTGTTTAAGAAAGAAGCAAGAGGGTTTATTTTTGTAATTGTTACATCCATAGGTGCCATTGCCCTGAAAAATGCATTTTTAGGTTATACAGTAACAATGGTGGTAGGCATTTATTTTCATTAATATGCTTCACAGAAACCTGAGGAGATTTTTAGGGGATCAGATGAACCTTTTTTTAAACCACAATCCTCTACTTGTGCCCTTCTTTACCATTTGTCTAATTCTAATTAAGGTCAGTATACAGACTTATTACCTCATCATGCATGGCAAAAAAAATATAAAAGTGTTAGTCCTAATAAAAATGGGAGAACAAGCTTGCAGGATTAACATTCAAAGGTGACTGCAGCCAGCAAGCATATTTTTAAAACATCAAATTATTCTGTATTTAAAATTTATCCCAATCTTTCTATGAAAACCAATGTCTTTCTGGCAAATGACATTGTCACTGCAGGGAGATCCACATAAGGGGTGAGAACGGCTGGAAAAAGGCATAAACATCAGGAAGTATAAAGTATGATCCAAGTACAATTTGTTCTGGTAATTCCTGTCTCAGAAGATATAATTTCCAATACTGAGTCACTATCAACAATGAAAAACATTTGGGGCTGTAAAAGGTGTCAGCATTAATAAGTCTCTCTAGTTTGGAATATGTTGTACTTGCTATTTGACATGAAAAGATATCATATCACAAAAACCCCTTTTATGCCATTTAACGAGTCACACTTTTCATTTTATCCCCCTAAAAAGCCCAGTTCTGGCAAGAAATCCAGTAAGTATAAGAGATTTTCACTAGTGCCGTTTTATCTCATTACAACAGGCAAAATGATTGCATGGAGATCAAAATCCACTCCATTTGTTCTGGAAATTAAATTCAAATCAATTTGAAACTATTCACGTTGTGTAGTTGCCGATGGCACTTCAAGACAAAGTGATAGCATGGTGCAAATTCAAAATGGGCTCCAGGCAGGATCAGTCCCTTCTTGGAGAGGAGCCTGGGCAAAAGACCAGGAAGCCAGAGTGCAGAACCCAGGAAAATGCTGGGGTTACAGCAGCAGTGTCCTACTACCAGGTGAAATGCCATGGGCTGACATCTCCTGGTTGGGGTGATGTCACTTTCCAGTGTCAGGAGCATTTCTGTGTCTCTGTTGTCAGCCCATTCACTCTGCATTTGCCTATGCATCTTCTCTGTTGGATACAATGCTTTAAATAACAAACTAGCTCAGCCTTTCAGAGGAGCTTCCCCTGTTCTGGGATGTAAAGAATGAGCTTTCTTGAGTTTGTGGTATTTATACTTATTCACTTTCTTTATGTTTTATATAATCTATTTGGAAGTAAATGCCCCTGAGCCCTGGGTATTTCCCAAGATTAGTGGTAGGAATGTCTAAAACCAGCTGAGAATAACTTTAATAACATTGTTCATGTGTGGTGATGGTTTAAGGGCCAAGGACTCTCTAGCTTAGTGCAGTACAGTTATTCTGTATCTTGGAGGGATACAAAATGCATTTTAATAAAAGTCTTTTTGCTGCTTGAATTTGGTTAAGAATTGAAAGGTGAATCCACTGCAGCTTAGCCTTGGGGTGACTGACGAGTGTCAGTGTCAGTGGGCTGGGAAATCTCCCTGTATCCTGTCTTGCTGTATTCCCCATGCAGTTGGAGTCATGGGGGTGTTTCTGCAACACGTTTTTTTGTCCAAAATGACAAATCATTTAACTTCATTATTCTCTTTTTCTCTCTACAAAACATCTTATTTAGGAGCACAGCATATTTGAAGTTATTCAAGAAACAATTTTTTATGGATTCTCATCCTTCTCTTTTTCCTTGGTTTATGAGCCTGTAAGTTATAACCACTGTATTAGGAAAAAAATGTTTTCCCTACAGTTTTTACTGAGTACTTGCTTTTGTTTGTCTTTCCAGGACTGTTATGCATAGTAGGGAGACTATTCATAGAAGTAAAAATAACCTCCTTGCAAACCTAAATGGAAACAGATATGAATTGAGGGATAAATCCAGTTCTACTCATTTTATATGCAAATACCCTCACCCATGCAAGACAGGAAAAAAAAAATTAAAAGGCAATGTCTCTTTTAGAACAGAGAAATTATGACATTGCAGCTAGAAACCATAGCAACAATATAAAAATATAAGGCAGGGAAACATTTGATCCAGTATTGACTCATTTTTCTTAAGAAAGATGAAAGCATCCAGGGCCCTCTTTGAAATACGTGATAATACACTGAGTCTAATTTCCAGCACCTAATATTATAGAAGTTGAAAAGTTGGAAAAAATGGAAAATAAACTTTTCTGGGAGGTGTTTTTTCTCAAAATGAACAGCTTCAGAATACTTAAAATGAGCTCTTAGTGATAATTTTAGCACTGCTTGTCAGTTTGCCAAAACACTTTCTGTTACTAAATAACTATTTCAAATTAATTCAGAATTACCATATCAAACAATTACCGTTCCTAGGCAGCGCACTATTTACTGAATGAAGTTGAGTATGCATGAGGATCTCTTTTTCATTACTCAATTTCATTTTTTTGTTAATAAGCACAGGCTTCTTCTTGAGTTACATGAGACCTTTAATTGGTGTCAACAGCTGTGACAATGCCTCTCTTCATGGCTTTTTCCCTGCCTTGTTTCTCAGTAATCCAAAAGGCACGATTAGCACCTGAAGATGTGTGGTGTAGAGGGAAAAATAAAAAACAAGAAGTCAAGAGGCAGCTCTGACGTGCACATGTAGGGAAGTTGTCAAATTGAACATTTTGTAGCTGCTGCTCACTGGATTGGTTTGACCACACCTGTATTGTTCGTGTTTGGATAAATTGCAGCAGTTGTTGGAGCTGTTTCTGCCCCTTTCCATGACTGAAGTTCACTTCAAAACCTGTATCCTCTAAGAGAGCTGAACTGGGTCAAGAATCACCCACAGACATCTCACCCAAGAGGGTGCTTTTTATGTAGAAAAGAAGGGGGGTGTGAGGAGGGCCCTGTTTGCCCAGGGGAGACCTCAGGGAGGAAGAGGATGAGCAGGGTGTTGGTGGTGAGCCATGGGGACAGGTCCCTGGGCTCTGACATTGGTCCAAATGCCTCAGGAGAGCCTTGCACTGAAAATGGTTCCCTGAAAATCCTGCTCAGAGGTTATGTAGGTTCCCAGAGTGATGGCAGCAGCAGACACTTCTCCAAGAATTCCACCTTCTAATCATTTTGTTTGGATCAAGATCCAAACAAAAGCCTAAGAGATTCATGTGCAAAGCCTGTAATTATGTGTGTCTGTTCAAGTATGTTTTTGCTTTACAGTTTTAGCAGAGAACTTTCTGACAGAAGAGGAAATACTGAGTTTTCATCCCCAACATTTACAGAAATGTGCAGAATTTAACAAACCTTTGACAAGACATACAGAGAAGTCTCACATAATCCTGTCTGCAGCAGAAAATGTACCTGGCTGCCTTTAATTTGGGTTCCTGGGCTGCAGTCCCAGCATCAGTCCTGTGTTCAGGACTAATTTGCATTTATTATCTTTGTGTACATGCCTTTTATTTTTCTATGCATATTTTATAAATATAAAATGTATAAATAGAATGAAAACAAAGAGTACATGCCTTTCATTTTCAACCTGGGACAGTCCTGGCCTGATGTGAGCGTGATGGATGTGGTGGGATCTCTGAGTCTAGGTGCTGTTGGAGCTTTAAGATTGGCACTGCATGAAGAAATTGGGTTGGTTTTTTTTTAAATATGTGGTATTCACTTTGCATTTTTTATTCCCATTTCTATTTGGTAGGACTTTTTGGTAAATCTACCTTTTTGAGCCGAACAAGATTGAGTCTTTTTGACAAAGTTCAATCTAAATCCTCTAAATCACACTTCAGTGCTTGGCCTTTTCCTAAGTCAGATTATCAGAGCTTGGGATGCTAAGCTGTGACCTTTTTTTTGGTGATGTAGGAGAATGAAGCAGCAGTTTTAGACCTAGGAAATAAAGAGAAATAAAGACCACTGCCTCCCATCTTTCATGTCTGGGTGTTTTCAAACTCTTGCCGAAGCAGATCTTTTATAATGCTTAAATGATAGTTTACATTACAGAAGTTCTCAGAAACTTGATTGATAAACTCCAAACCATTTCAATATGCTTTTGTTGAATTGCATATGATATAGGCAGATAGTGACCTGAGGGTTTGAAAAATTACTTGTGAATGGCAATCAAATTACCTTGGGATATATATGAATTTATGGTGATCATATATTTTAATTCTGCCAAGTTTCATCTCATATTTAGCATCCAGAACAGATTAATAAAAATGTTGAGGGGCTTGATCAACAGCAAAAGTTTAACTTTGTCAATTAGGAGTACAAAAGTTTCCATTGAGAAATTATGAAAGAATTAGTACTGTTAATTCACCCTCGAGTCAGGGATGTCCCCTAAAAGTGCCATTCCTGTACATTTCTCTTAAAAACATTCTAGATTAATTGAAAATATGTTAAAATCATTCATGGTTCTTTACTGTGTAATTATTAAAACTATGTCATATGTGAAAATATTAAGAATTATCACCTATTTTGACAATTGTACCGTTGATCATGTGGACATTATGCTACCTGATGCTATTTTTATATAGTTATCAGAATAATGGCACACATTATTTTTATCATGTTTGACACTTTAAATATGCTTTTAACTTCTCCTCAGCTGTGTTTTCAAATGGCCAGGAGCTGGAGCTGCCTGGCAGCCGTCATTCTGGCACTTTCTGTCTGCAATGGGGTAAAGCCAGAAGCATGAAAACTTATGAGGGCACAGAGAGAATTGTGAGATTTCACAACCACCCATCTGTTCTCAAGGTACATTTTATCCTCAGGTCCCAAACCATTGGTAGCACTGAAATTTTGGGTTTTTTACTTTGCCCTACTACGAAAGCTGGTGTGATCCCACTTCTTCCTTTAAGTGGGAATTTGCCGTTCTGACAACGAGAATGAGGTCTGTAGGAAGGGCAGGTGGCTTGCTACACCTGTGAGTAAATGCCATAATTTCAGCCCTCCTGGCTGCCCACAGTGTGAGCTCAGCCAGCAGAAACCCCCGGTGCAGAGAGCCCCCGAGGCGCAGCCCAGGCACAAGGGGCACTTTCCCCCTGAAATGTCACTGCGCAGGGAGTGGCAGCTGTGGCAGGGCAGGAGGAGCCCACATCCTCCTGGCAGCTTAACCTCAGCCATCGTGTTCACTTCTCTGCTAACCACCAGTGCTGGGGCAGAAAGAAAAGCAGAAATGCAGACAGCAAAAATTAAAACTAGGCGATAGACAAGAAATTGGGTGTCAAATATAGATATTTTTTGCCCTGTCTGCTTAAGATGTGGCAGGATTTTAACCTCAGCTCACAACTGGAGGATGTGTATGCAGGCTTTCGGGCTACTTAATATCCTTCATGGTCTAAATGAATTGGTTCCTTGATGTAGTTTGATAAAATAGAAAGGATATTTTGCACAGAGGATGTGGTGATGTGTAGAAGGTATGAGCAGAGCTTCACACAGGGAAAGATTCTGGGAGTTTATAGCAGCTCAAAAGCATCAAATTCAAATTGAAGATTTGTTTTTCTTCTTGAAAAATCTTATTGCTGCCTCTTGTATTTAGAATTTTTTTTCCACAGCAAAGATTATTTCTTCCCTATACGCTTTAAAGTATTTTTGCTTCAATACCATGACACAACTCCTCTCTTCATTTAAATATATGCAGTAATCCTCTAAGAGCAATTAATTTAATCAGCATGTGCATCTGTAGACACTTGAAGATTGCAGGTTCCAATCATATCTTGCTGGTTGAAAGGTAACACCGTGACTAAATCCTGATTTACATGATTGCAGCCTAAACTGGTTCTTATGCCTACTTTTCTGCTTAGCTGTGTTTTATTGAAACAAAATTGGTAAGTGGATTTCATTGGTAACAATTAATGAAATTATTTCTTTGTGAGTACATGGGGACAGTACCACTGATATATTGGAAAAGCAAAGAAAATAGATTAATTGAAAATGTTCAAAGAAAGATTTACTCAGTTGTGGTTTGTTGCCAAAATGCCTATGCAATTAGTAATTGAGACTTTTCAATAAAAAAATTAAATTAACACAAGGAAAATTGAAGACCTTCTTATTGACGACAGCTGTATTATGAAACATTAATTTGCTCTGAATGCCAAGAACATTTGTTTGGAAGCAGCTGCCTATTTATTAAATATTATCATAGTGTGTTGTCAACCATATTTCTACTTCTCCTGTTTTGAATTAGTACATAACATGTTTAAAAGAAGATTTAAATTTTTTTGCCAGCTACAAATAAGATGATAAATGAAAGAGTAAATGTATTCGAGTTGCCTGAAAGGGATTTATTTTTGAGCCCATACTTCTGAAGAGGAATTAACAGCAAACAAGAAAACCAAAACATTCTGCTTTAAAATGTCAAATCTTTTTGAATAATGAAGCAAATGCTGCAAAAAATAATAACAGCAAACTTTTATATTAGGAAGGTAGCTCAAGTGCCTAGCATATTCCACCCTGCTACCTGAATGTTGCTCTACTGCTATTAGAAAGACTTATGTGCATTTTGGTCTTAAAAACAAGCTTGCACAGGTGATTCTTGAATGTGGCTTCTGCAATCACTTTAATAATTAATAATTATCTGTACTGAACTGCAATGGGAGACATTATCAACTCATAAAGCCTTGGTTTTTTTCCTCAAAGAAATGGGAGCCATCTCTTCTGATTTCTGTCCTGGTGCTTCTTTACCAGTTCCTTGTACACTTCTGACCTCAGAAACCTGGGGAAAGAGTCCTTTGCCATGAGGCTGTAGATTGACCTCTGGGCAGCATCAAAGCAGCTGAGGGTGGGCTCAGAGATGTTCTCAGAGATGTCGTTTTTGGTGTGGAAGTCAATGTTGATCTGTAGGAAGAAAGGAGCACAAAACCAGTGTCAGTTTGCTTGGAAAGCTGAGGTCTGTTTGTGTACAGGACACAATCTGCATTTGAATTTCCTCCCAGATAACCTGGCTGATGCAAATAAACAGGAAGCTCATCCCTTCCTTTTCTAGCAGACTGAATTCTTCATTTTATTTGGCTCTTAATAAGATGGCATCACTGAAAAAAAGAAGGGAAAAACTTGCTTTTGATTATCTCATCCTTCTGCCAACCCAAATCTTAGGAAGTATTGATTATCAAAGAGTGAATTGAAAGTGAAGGTACTAAGCATCATTTTAGATTTTGGCCCTATGTATTTTGTAAGGATTTTTTGGTTCTTCACAAGAATAAAGTAGATTTCAATCTTATGTAAGGCATGGGGTCATCTAAAGCACTTTTGCTAGCAAAGGCAGAAACATCAGTGTAGAAGTTTGAGGTGCAGAAAATGAATCAAGATTAATAAACAGTTTGTTCTTTCACAGGAAGCCTTTTTGACATAATGATAAAACTGAATTCTGTGATGGAAATTTTTGCATTATTGTCATGTAAAAAATACCTATACAAAAGAAAAAATGCAGTCATAAACCTACCAGTACTCTGGTACCTAAAATACAGAATGCTTACTGCATTATGAAAAATGGTTAGAGAAAACAAATTATATTGAATATAAATTTCCTTAAAACTTAGGTAGAAATTTCAGAAGGTGAGGTAAACTTCTTCCCAGTGTGAAGAATGGAGAGTGTAAACCACAATGTCTTTGCTTCACAGAGTTCCACAAAATGTTTCCTACCTGGTAAATAATGGACACGAAAATGGGAGGTACAGCCAGGTGGAGTTGTATTTTCTGTCATTCCTTGGGTCTGGATCTGAACTTTCCCCTTCATCCCTATGCTCAGTACCCGAAACACACAGAGAAAAAACTCTTTACCTCCTTTGGAGCATCAGCTTGTATGAAGTCAGAATAAATCTTTCGGGCTTTTGAGGCAATCTTGGTGGAGGATTTGGTTTTCTTGAAGTCCTCACAGGCCAGCCAGAACTCCACATTCTCCTCGCTGAACTCTGACTTCAAAAACATCCGAAAAGCTGCCAGGCTCTCTGGGGGAAACGTGTGAGATGGTGGGTGGGGAGAATCACGAGACCTTTACACGTGTGTGTGTGTGTGTGTGTGTGTGTGTGTGTGCACTGAGGTTTATGCTGTGTATGTACAGAGTAACCCACGCCTCTGCCATGCTCTGCATGTCAGCCAGCAGTCAGGTTTGAGAAGCTGCTGCAGGGGAAATAAAAAGGAGCTAAAATTATAGTGCTGGTAAGGGGACTAAGGGAGTTTTTCTGTGAGTTGCCAACCAAGGATCTCTCCCAACAGCTGCCTGCTGCAGTTTGGTCTCTTTAGTGCTGATACATTTGTTAAAAGGGGATCCTGGAGGTTTTGGTCTTCAAGAGGATTTGTAGTGGCCAGGAAATGAAAGATTTGAGGCTGATGCCTGGGTTAAGAAGCAAGCAGAAATGTAGGTCACACTGTGTTGGTGTGCTCTCAGCACAGCTGAGGTTCCCCTCCTAAATGGTGCTTCCATCTCCCTGCAAGGAAGGATTAAGACTTGGATAAAAGATGGACTCATTGTTACATCTTTGTTCCTCTTTTTAGTTTTTTTTTTTTTTTCCACTTTGCAGGGGAAAAAATGAAACAAATGAAGGTTTGTTTGGAAAAAACCTGTTTTAAAATTAACCCAAATCACAAGGTCTGAGAAAATAAAGCTGACAGTACCCAAATTTAATTGTGTTAATCAAGTTAATTCTTTCCAGGAACAGTGTGGAGGTGCCCCAGGGTCCACGCCACAATGTTACTGCAGGGAAATGGGGCAGGGGCAAGGAAATCTCCAAGTTGCCTGTGGTTTGTGGTGTCAGGTCTGTAGAAATGGCATTTCTAGAAAAAGTGACTTTAGCTATGTCGGTTTTTGTTTGACTGGAAGTCACTGCACAACACATATTTCTTTGGAACAGGAATACCTAAGAAAATGTTGGGTTTTTATGTAAAGATATATGAAAAATGAAACCATTACAAGGGGAATTTAGCAGTTGCCTTAATAAAATCTATTTCAGAGCATTTCTGCCTGCCCATGAGAAGGTGTTTGCAGCTTGGACAAACCTTTCAGGACAGCAGCTCTGGTTGGTTCAGTGCATGTGGGGAGCTGAACTGGAGAGCAGCGTGAAAACCTGGCAGAAACGTTTGCAAACAGGATGGCACAAGTTTTAAAAACACATCTATTTTCCCATCACTTCTTACCTTTATTGGCTAGTACTTTATCCACAGACTCAGACCAGGCCATGGTTTCCCCAGCATCTGACCTGTGGAAACAACATCTACTCTTGAAAATAGCATTGTGATCTTTGCCCTGTGCAGCCTGGGGTGGCTGAGAGCCCGTGGTGTGGCTGCTGGGGAGAGCGAGGGGAGCCAGTCATCCTGCCCTCCCCACTGAAAACAGAAATGTTTGACACTGCTGACTTCATTATTCATCCTGGAAATACTCATAATGCTTGCAGATGGTGGAGATCTAATAAAGCATAGGGGAGACAGAGTTCTAGAGTGTGTGCTGAATTTCTTCTCGAGTTCCAAAGCATTAAGCATTAATTTGTATGACACTTTTTGCTTGGAATGACTGGAATTGTCTAAAATGTTATCAAGCTAACACTGGTAGGAAACATGGGCCTCATACTAGCTTCTCAGTAGTATAAATAATTGAGTAAATTCATAGTTTGGGTTCTTCCTCTGCAGCTTGCTGCAGGCTTCTGCTAGACATGAGGGCAAACACTTCATTCTTTATAATACTGACAATTTTCTTAAAAAAAAACCAATTCAACACAAAAAAAATCCCAAGCATGCTCAAGTTCTGTAAAAAATATTTGATATTCCTAAGGGGGCTCTGCGAGCTCAGCTATCAAAACCCTGCCCTCTGAATTACACAGGTTAGTTTGAGAGCTGTGTTCCACCACCACTTCTCAGCATCACCAGAAATGATATTTTCTTATTGCAAATTTATGAAGAGATCATATGACAGTGTCAGTGTCATGACTGTAGTTATAATTATTACATGGGATAGTGGCACTGACACCTTAAAAAGGCAAGTTTTTTTGTAGCTCTCAATTTATCTTTATCCAGCATGCAAAAATCATATTTAAGCAAGAAAAAAACAGTGCATATTTATAAGTATATATAAACACACACATGAGGGAAACTGGAGTGCAAATATATTAAGTCTGTGAAAACACAAATGAAAACTAAACATAGCATTATGTTGTACTTTGTGAGACATCCTGTGATGATGGAATTAATCAGCAGAGAATTTGTTGTAGCAACAATAAGAAACATCTATCAAATATATAACAAATTTTCAGGATTTTTAATAAATGTTTACTAGCTTTCTTGTCAAGCAAAAAAGCAAAATGAAGGACTGGGATAAGGCAGACCTGCTTCTTGTTGTTACGGGCAATATTAGTTGTTTTAATATTTACTCACCACCCAGAGAATGATCTCACTGACCACGTGGGATTTACTTGAATGGGAATGGCAAGCAGAATTGATAACAAGGAATCAAAATGGTCATGTCCCGTTCAAAAGGGGAAGGAAAATAAAGCTGTACGGATTATTCAACCTTGGTCATCCCGTCACATAAATCTCCTACAATTAAAATAGCCATAAACAGCAACTCACTTCACAGGCATTTTTTGTTCCACTGCGTGTTTGTCTGACTGTCACAGGGAAGGCAGAGTTTCTGACTGATCTTCAAGCTGAAGGTAACGTGACAGCAGGAACAGTACAGTTAGCACGTGAGTAACCAAACTCGACAACACACATTGACAAAATGGTTTCAACATCGTCTTTAAAATTATTTCTTTCAAAAACATGGCCTATATTTTAACAGTGCCATTCACACCTAGCAGTGGCCTAACACAAAGGGACTGGGGGCAATGGCAATGCATTCCTGCCCAGGGTCACGGGTGGTGGAGCGAGTCCAGAGAAGGAGCTGGAGCACAGGTCTGGTGAGGAGCAGCTGAGGGAGCTGGCAGTGTTTAGCCTGCAGAAAAGCCCCAGAGGGGACCTTGTTGCTCTTTTCAACTGCCTGAGAAGGGATTGTAGTCAGGTGCAAGTCTATTTAATTTGTCTCTTCTCTTGATAATTGTTCTTTCATCCCCAGCTCTTTGCTTCCTCTGTATAACCCTTGCTGTCCCCCGCTCTCCTGAACAAGCAGGCTTTACTGATTGATTTCTTGACTCTCTCCAAATCTTGTCCTGAGGCCAAATCCTTTACTCACATTACCCAGATTCCTGGTTCTCAGTGTTTCCACTTGACATAAAATTCCAGTGATTCAGGAACTGGGATCCCAACCTGCACACCCAAGGGATTTTTATCTTCTCAGTTAAAATATTTTACACTTAGTAGAGCAGTCTTAGGAGTATAGGTCCTGTTTGATTTTCATCTATGATACAGTCCCAACAAAGCTGCTTCCTGCCTGCCTGAGATCTTTCATATTTTAGCCACATCTGTCTTCTAAGGTCAGAAATAAAAACTGAAGCACCACATGCCGTGTTTCACCCTTAGCAATGGTAAGAGGTTATTCCTTATCCTTACCTTTTGTAGATCTGTAAAATAAGTTTCAGGCCAATCAATTTGATGTACTTCACATGGGACAAAAAACAGTGAATCTGGTCAATTGTGCTCCAGAAAGATGAAATCAGATGGAAACAGGTATGGAGAGGTGCATTACTGGGACAAGCAGGAGAACTGAACTGTCTTGCAGAAGAAGAGTAAAAGACCAGTTTGTCTCTAAGATGAAAGCAGAGAGGAGCTATGATTGTCCTCTGAATACAGAGAGGTAACCCAGTGAGAAAAAATAATTATTTTAGCATAATGGTTATACTGACAAAAGAAAAAACATACATAAACAGCCAGGAAACAAATTCAGGCTGAAAACCAGAACAAGGCTTCACAAAATGTTGGTTTTTACAGTCTTCCAGTAGAATTTTTTGCCTTCTCTATTCCTCTGTACTTTGAAGATAGAGCTTTATATATTTATGAGATTATTTTAGTTTGTTGTCTTTGTTAGTAGAAAACTAGAAATGATGACCCATGATAACCCTTTCAGTTCCATGTGTTACTAAAAACAATTCCGAGCAGCAAGATACGAATTCTTTCTGTAATTCCTTAGTTTTGCATCTGCTTGCTTCTAACATTATAGCAGAAGAACAGAAATGTTAATTAACATAATCAGTTCTGATTTTTTGCTGTGATTCTTACTTTGTTTCGTTGGTTATTTTCTCTTATCTCCAGAATACATACTGTGTGCCAGACAGCACCAAAAGCCTTTCCTGCATTGTGCCAGTGAGACTAACTTCAGCATCTGCATTTGCATCAAATCCTTTGTGCCTAATTCAGACCCAGGCTTGAGCTTTGGTAAAGGGGAATTAACATAGTACAAAATCCAGCCAATATTTCTCTGAGAGCTTCTGGCCTGGAAGAGTGTAAATAGGTACAACCTGAATTTCCTAAGTGTCATGCTAGAAAAGTCAGTGCAGTTGTGAGGGCAGAGGTGACACCAAATTAGGCAACTCGTAGTTCTTGGCTGGCTCTATTCATTTCCCATGTCTAATCCTAGAAGTTCTACTATTTACCCACCTTAGAACTGTGATGGTAAATTAACTTAATTTGGCTATGAGAGCGAGGGTTGCAAGATCTATGCCTATTTTTTCTCAATATCATCAGATGATACACATTTATTTCAAAACAAAATCCCAAATGGTGCCACACATGCATTTTTAAAATTTCTGTCTAATAGCCTGATGTCTGAATGATGCAAAATGAACGCCTCTTAAAGATTTTTCAGGGCTGATGGATATTTTTCAAGTCAGTTCTTAGCAGCCACAGAGCTATGCTAAAACCCAGGAGTGTTCTAGCACACACAGTTACTGGATGGATGCAGTCTGATTGCTTTTGCATTTTATGGGGTACTGCTCCCAATTCACAAAACCACAAAGAAGCTATGAGGGATTCTCACCACTGTACAACATTCTGTCAGTGACTGCTCAGTCTGTGCAAGCTGAAAATATTTCAGGTACACAGCAGGTACCAGAGTTGTTGTGATATTTGTTCTGGGGCAATAACAATAAATTCACTAACCAAAGTTAGGCACAGCCACTTCTTCCCACAGAAACCAGCTGGTTGTATTTCTCTGTACTTTCTCTGCTTGGAACTTAATAGTGTCTGGAGAGAACCTCTGATATTTCACTGAAATGTCATAAGGAGAAAAACTGATCTCAGTATTAAAACAAATGCATCAGCTGCTTGTGCAAGTGTATTGGCTATTCATAATAAACAGTATCAAACAAAAGGAAATAGGAATATGTAGCAGAGATGGGCTGGAAATTGCATGTAGAATTAGTGCTAAAGTTTTTGTGAATCTGGACCCAGCTGACACTGCTGGACCCAGCTGAGACACATTGCTGCAGCTTCAGTTCACTCACAGCTGGGACTGGGTTTGCAGAGTCACTCAGGCCCTCACTGCTCAGCTAATTGCAGGGTATTTTTCACTTTTTCTGTCAGGCTTCTGGCTTAACACGTCAGTAACTCTCAGGACTGGGCTATGGATTTTTGAGTCCTCTGTCTTTGATAACACAGGAGAGCTAGAACTGCAGGAAAGGGAATGTGGATCTGACTAAACATTCCCAGCTTTGCCAATATTACTTGCTAAGGACCACTGATTTATTAAATATTTAAATCTTCAGAACTTTTAGGCTCACAGCTTGACTTTTACTGATGCTCACCTTTTATCCTTTAATTATCTTGAGGCATTAGTTTTGCTGAGTTATCTTCCTTTATGAAAAGCTATTGGCTGTTGAGGGGTGTGAGGCCTGTCATTTTTTGTTCCTCTGACCTAGATACAAACCACAACAGACAGTCTGAAGCAATAGTACATGTTCAAACCATTGGTTTATTAACCAGGGAAATCATTTCCTTTTATGTATGTTCCTAAAAGGGCTGCCTTGTACTCACCTGAGCACACAGTGAGAAGAGCTCACACTCTCCAGTGGATGTCTTGGTGTTTCCCTGGGTCAGGTTCAGTGTGTGAAGGCTCTTCAGCACTTGGCCTCTGTTAATTCCATTCCATGCCAAGATTTGCTAGGATGGTGCTGTCCTGCTGAGGTAGCCTCAGCAGAACAAAATGTCACTGAGCTGTGGTGGAGCTGCCCCGAGCAATCAAAGCCCACAGGGACTCGAGTGCATCCCTTATGTTGGGAGAAGCCAACATGATCCAAGCACTGCTGGCATCCTAGGGACATGGAAACGCCTGTCACAGGGGGATGCAAATACACCTTAATCACAGCACTATGTAAATGCTCACCTTCCCACAGCACTGCACAGCATGGGCAACTCACAAAATAATTGGTATTTTTCCATGTGAATAACTTTGTGTGTCTCCAGTATGCCACAGAGTTGTTTTGCATAAGAAAATGAGCTGTTATTTTCCACCCAAGCAAACTATGCCCTTAAGGTGAAATGTTTTGATTTCAAGAACAATCTGTCAAAATGTTTTACAGCACTCTGGGCTCCTCATATACAGGATTTCCAACTACTGTGCAGTCAAAAACCTGCATTGGAAAAGAACTGGAAACAATTCTCAAGAAAATGTGCCACCAGGAAAAACCAGAATAGCATTAGCTGTAGAAATTTAAAATGAAACCAGGAAGTTGTGAAGAAACAACAATGTCTTAATTGTAAGTAAATATTATGGTGAAGAAATGAGAGTTCAGAGTTGCTCTTTTTTAGGCTTCAGCCTTATCTTCTGTCCTGTTTGAAAAATCTCAAATGGCTGCTGTAGGATTGTGTTTCTTGCTAGTTAATTTTAGTTACCTTTCATGGAGAAGGCAATGGTAGAGGCTGGGTTGTAAATCTCGGAGTCTGGATAACTTCCTGTGACACATAAGGGAGAATTAGGAGGAGGTTACGCAAACAGATTCAATTTAGGAGAGAGAGAAGCTTTGGTATAAAACTGGAGGGAGCTTTCATGAGACCAGCCCTAAGTGATCAGAGTGCAACAAATGGAAGATAGCAACACATTAGCAAGAAAAAAAGTAAAAATGGAAGCAAGTTTGGGTGGTAGATAGAGGAAATACATTTTTGTCTTTGGCACAGAGCCACATGGGAGCTCAAAGGGTATTTGATTGAGGCATTTGACTAAAATGCAAAGAACAGAGTGGGATCTGGGATAGGCAGCTGAGCAAGGCATAAGTTCATGAGCATATGAATCACTGATGAGAGGAAGATGATTTTCTGCAATTTTTTTCTCAGCTGAGGCCTTTGGCAGCATGTGTGGAAAGGAGAGGGAACTGCATTCAAAGCAGTAGTTAATTAAGGCAGGCTGAGCAGCTGAGGACAAAAGGAGAGGAAAATTATCTGCTGTTTTTGAGTCACTCAAAAGTTGTGGCATGTAAAGGCGTGTTATTGATTGCCTGCTTCACCCTAAGATGGAAATCTGTCTTCTTCTTTGAGGTTCTTTATCTTAGATTTCATTCTTGCTTCTTGTCAGTTGAAAAATCAATCCAATTTTCTTTTGTTCAGTAACAAATCCACAACCTGAAGAAAATATGTGGTCATGTGTATTTCCATCATAATTCAGCCAGTTTGAAGTATCTAATTAGACGAAGTGTTGAAACAGGAGGCAAACCCTTGTGCCACACAAGTCAGCAGATTGTTTCCCTCATACTTTGTGTCTTGAGACTTCACTGATGTAAGGAGTAAAGTGCAGTGTTTGAGCAGGATAAGTTATTTTCTTGTCTGGAGGAATATTTTGGAAGCTCTTCCCAAATGCTGGATGGCACATATCAATATAAAAAGCTGCTACACAAAACAATCCCCAATAAAAGTACTTGCCCAACAGGCTTTGTATATGTATTATTTGCATTAGGGCAGCTCAACGACAGGATTTGCATAACTATGGCACTGATTCTGCCAAAACTAGAGAAGCATGACTGTGTTCTCTGGTACTACCCAAACGTTTGTGCTGTAAATACATCTGTGCACAGCCAGCCCTGGCTCTGATCAGTGCTGGAGCAGCATCACAGACTTGTACTAAATCCATGCCTAGCTCATCTTCCAGGCTCCAGTAGACCACTAAATACTAGAGTGCTCATTTTCTTTCACCAAAAGGAGCCTCTTCCAGAAAAAACCCTTTTGCCAGATAATTATGCCATTTTGTTTTATCTTTGTGTCCTTTGCCTTCCTTTCTCTGAGTTTATCTTGACTTTCTTTTTACAGTAGTTCCCATGGCGTTAGTCTGCTGTAAATTCAGCTAGGGTTCATAATTATCTTTGGCAAACACACATGCATAAAGAGCTACCAGGAATATCTTATTTGTTTGTTTTCACTATAAAATTCACAAGAGGGACTAGCAATGTCAGTACCGCAGACTGATGGGTTTGAGGAACGCCTCCCTGGAGATAAGCAAAATTTTCCATGTGTCTGTGAAATGAAATAAAGGGCGCCTGCTGACTTTTATTTATCATTGCAGACCCTTCTGACTAATAGCTGGGCTTTTGCTAGCAAGAAAACTTCTTACTCAGGGTACTATATTTGTCATGTGGTTGGATTTTGGAACAGTATGAAATACTTGTATTTTTTTTTTTCAGTTCTTTCCTTCATGGCAATCCATCCAAGATACGGATTCTCCACTGATAGGCAGGGACATAAGCTCACTGGGGCAGAATTTAGCTGCAAGTGTGTAGGTATTATGTCTGTGTGGAAACAAACCCACAGTTAACACCCAGGTGGGGCTGCTCTCAAATCTGTTCCCTTCCTCCAACAGAGATCCTAATGCATGACACGGGAACATTCATATTTTAAATAGCTGAGAAGCAGCATTCAGACATAGTTGGTGATATTGGAGATCCCCTCATCACAGAATCCTCAGGGTTGGAAGAGACCTTCAAGATGTAGTCCAACCATGAACCTTCCCCCACCACAACCACCCCTAAACCATGTCCCAAGTACCACAGCCAGAGGCCTCTTGAACTCTTCCAGAGATGGTGACTCCACCACCTCCCTGGGAGACTCATTCTGGTGCCTGACCATTCCTTCAGTGAAAAAACCCCTGTGCCCAGGTTCTGACTGTCAGAGCACGTGCCCAATGTTTTGAGATCAGGGGAGGGTGACGGAATAAACCAGCAAGGATCATTGTTACAAATGTGTTTCCATTCCCCAGGTAAAGGTAAAAAGCTTGGGATTGTGGCTCAGCAGCATTTCCTGGTGAGTTTGGATCTCTGTGCACAGTAACAATTTGATTCACATGGCAGTGATTGCAGCTAGAACTGAACCTTGGGTGAAGTCTTCACATCTTCCTCATCCATGTACCGATGATAAATCGAATCCTGACAACTCTTTAAGCAGATCAGATTTATTGAAATTGAGTAAAGTAGACAGGGAAACCTGCAGATCCAGCACTTCATATAACACCCCAAATTAACAATGAACACAAAGTCCCATCCTCAGGAACTGCAGCTCTTCTTCACCACTTACAGAAGGGAGAGGGGAAGGGAGAAAGCTTAAATTCCATGAGAAGCAACTTAATATAAAAGTCACTGTTACAACTAAATTCTGCAGCCCCTTGCTAAACTGAACCAATGTAATATTTTTAGGAACTGCCCCAAGCTTCAAGGGATGTCTGCATCAGCTATGAAAGAAAAGGACAGAATGACTGTGTGTGCTGACTAGAAAAAAAATATGTCTGTCTTTGACAGTAAAGAAATAAAAAGGGAGATTTCTCCTTCCCCTTCTATAACCTATAGAGATTATATTAATGACTACTAGAACTGAAAGTTACTCTGCCTGAGTCCAAGAGCTGCTAATTTTCAGATACATTTTCAAAATAAAAGGCAAAAAAAATATTAGAACAAAGCTTAGTAACAAAGTTGTTATACCATGACTATTTATAAATAAAAGTAGGAATATTTTATATACATATATATAGACATGACCTGGTACTTAGGGATACACATTGTGTTAAAATAGCTTTCTTGGCTCTTTGTTGCTGCTCATTTAGTTGCAAAAAATTAGAATATATGTATTTGATAAGCTGATATGTACAGCATAACTTAAAAATAGAGAACAGACAGGTTCTCTATTCACAGAATAAGAAAAATGTAACCCAAAGAAATTAAATAGGTATTTTTACGTTCCTCTTAAAATAGGCAATGGCTACACTTTAATTATACATTTAATTATGCAGTGTCTTTAGTTAAAATTCATGTAACTTTGCATTATACCTAATAATGTTCCTGTGTGTTTTACTCTATGAGAAAATACCACAAATTCTCTGTGCTTAGTGTAGGAAATATTGCAGAAACATGAATATGTACAAAGGCTGGGTACAGAGATTCTAACTGTGATGAAACTCTGGCCTAAATGGTACATCCCAGGATACATGTTTGATAATATCAAATGGCATTTTATGAGACTCTTTCAAGTAGAAAATTCAAACTTTTCCCCCAAAATCTGATCACAGCTTTTGCCTGAGTTTGAAAAAAAATTACTGTATGAAAACTTTGCATTATTTGACTTGCCACTATGTTACCTCCTTTCCTATGAAAGTGACATTCTGCTACAGAACTCTGACCTGGTGTGAGTGCATTTTATTTTGCTTTACCCTTTATTTATACCTGCTGAGGATCTGGATTTCAGAACACACACAAGTCGCTGCAGTAGCTGGGATTTGTGAGGGCTGAGCTTTCGTGTTACCACACAGTGAAGTCTGGCCGTACCCCCTGGAAATCATTGACAGTGAAGGAGCGTGAGCGTCTCCGGAGGGTGGGGCGGGCGGGACTCCTGCCCTTCACCAGGTTCAAGTAGGGGTCGGACCGCAGGAAGCGTGGGTAGCTGTCCTGCTCCATCAGCCTGTACACTGTGTTCTGTGCTGCATCAAAGGTGCTGGGCAGGGGCTGCCCAATGCTCTGGCTGGTGACTTCTTTGGTGTGAAAGTCCAAATTCACCTGGAGAAGGAGGAAAAGTGTATTTGTTTAATGTACATTCATGTGTATCCTCTGATATTGTCCGTAGCACTGACACTGTACAGTGGTGAAAGGATTTTCTGATACGGGGAGCTCGAATCCCCCACACAACAGGATGTCAACACCACAGAATTCAGGTTCAGTGATGGCTGTCAGAAAGTCTCCACAAATGTATCACTGGTACCTGGTAAAACAGAAGATATAAACTCTGATATTTGACTGAAAGTAGCTTTCTAACAGTGATCTTTGTGTAGTTGCAGCTTCCCAGCTTTGCAACACCAGATTGTTACAGAACTCCCCCATTCTCATTTAGGATTAAAGTAGAACTTGCTCTAATAAGATGATACTGGCGAATATTAAAAATTTCTGGTTTCTGTGTCATTTGAGTAGTAAGAAGGTGAGAAAATCCTAATAAAATCTTAAAACAAAATATTTAAATGGGTCTCTGAAGGCTTTAGATTGGAAAAGCATATCAAAATGACTGTTTATTCCATGTGCTGCTGCATTCATCCTGGGAAATATTTAATTGTATGAGAATTTTAATTAAGTGACAGGCACTAATTTGAGCACATTATTTTGAAAAATAAGATAATATATATTTAAAAAATTGTTGCTTCAGTCAAAAAGTGACTTCTACAATGTGCTTTTCTTTTCCTCCCTGAGAGGCAACTGTCATTTCCATACAGCTAGTTAGAGCAAATAGTTTAGAACTAAGAGCTGAAGGGCAATTAGTGATGAGAGAAAGGTCCACTCATCCAAAATTTTATGATCCCATCGAACGGTAGGCTCAGAAATGTGTGTGTAAAAGAGTTCTGCTGGACAAGGAGCCAGAGAAGAGCTGCAAGCCCCAGAGCTGTGTGGTCTCAGCTGTCAGCTGAACCCAAGGGAGGAAGTCACACCAAAGCCAAGTGCCCAAGGTGAGCTACAGCACCCACGCTGCCTGCACCAAATTCAGGTAGGGCAGAGAAAGAAATTGTTGTGTTGCTGTGACTTCCCTGCCCTGTCCCCTCCTCAGCTTTCCTCCTGCTCGTCTCTTTTCTCCCATCAGTCTGCAGCATGACAGTGTCAGCACTTGTTACCTGTCCAGAGCTGCTTGCCCCCAAAGGCATGCAGAGAGAAATGAAAAGGTACATAAGTCCTTGAAAGTGGGCATTTCCTAGGAAAAGCAGATCTGTGTAATGTAACCTATGGGGACTGCAGGCGGGAACTGCATGGCTTTGCAATCCTTTCACTGAAATGACAATTACACCTTTTTCACCCTTGTTACAAGGAAGCAGAAGTTACTGTTGAACTTCTGTTCTTCTGGCAAATAAAAATAATAATACAGGTATTGGCAAGTGACATATTTTATCTGCTCAAATGTGATAGAATTACAGGAAACTGTAAGTCCAAAAGACCTATTCAAGAGGCTGCTTCTGATTTCACTGAAAAGTTCATAACCTCCCAACCTGTTCATCTGCTTCTTAGGGCAGGCAAAAAATGTTCCTTTTGTTCATTTATGAATCCTTTCTAACACACACTTCAGTAAATTGAAGAAGTTGTAAATATGAGAACTTTTTTCACTCTTATGATACTACAAAAAGGCCTTAGTGTTGGTGAGGATTGTCATGCCAACATGTTTTTGTGCTCACAGTGACATACCATGGATACACAATTCAAGGTGGAGGGGTAGAAAAGGGGGAGAGAGTCAATCAAGACAAGCCCATGCTCCTTCCAGAGCTTTGACTTTTATGATACAGTCTTCTTATGTCAGGGGACTGCATGATTAACTCCTGAACCTGCTTCTGGGCAGGCACTCCTTAAAAGCAGATTTCATCAGATGCACACTGTTTCCCCATTGTGTCAAACACTGTGTATAATGAAGGATGTTTTTACCTCTTTTGGAGCATCTTTCTGTATGAATGTTTCAAAAATGGTCTTGGCTTTTGGCAGAAGTTCACGTGTACTTTTGCTTTTCTTGTAATCCTCGCAGGCTATCCAGAACTCGATGTTCTCCTCACTGAACTCAGTTTTCAGAAACTTTGTGAAGGCATCCAGCCCAGCTACAGAAGGGAAAGTTGAATTCCATTAAAAATCATATCCTCATCAGACAGTTACTCTTTTCAAACAGTCTGTGCAAGGTGGTAAAATATGGTTTGCTCCCTTCAAATAATACCACATTACAGATAATTATCTTAAAATACATAAAGGTTTTTAAATAAGTGCAGCTTTTCTATTATGATCCTGCAACTCTCATTACAGAATTCTCAGCATGAGTAAAAAAACACCACCAAGATCTCATAAATTTAGAAAGAGAAGTAAGCAAAACACGTGGATGTATGTGGAAGTGACTGACTTTATTCCAGCTGAATATCAATTTAGGTTGATCCAAAGACTATTTGAATCTTTACTTGTAAGTAAACTCTTCTCTAGTAGCAATTTAAAATGGATGGCTTTCAGCATGCTTATCATTTGCTTTATCCTGCTTTTCCTATGCTGAGGATATTTCCTTTCCCAAGATATTTCATCTGTGGAAGTAATGCAATGGTGTGGATGTGAACTGTTCAGGGAACAGATTTGAAAAGCACACAGTGTCCAGCACTGTGGCTGAAACATACGTGTGCCCCTCCAGAATGAAGGCAGGAACATATGTGCATTTGATAATTATGGGAGCAGCAGGGCTCTCAAATGCTGGCCAGCTTGGAGCTTGGATCCAGGCAGCAGCTTAGAAACAAACTGTATCAGGAGTGACAACATCTTTTCTGAAGTACAGAGAACATATGCAGTCAGGAATATCTGAGCAATATTCTGATTAAATGCTCCTGTTTACCGAAGGGATGCTTTGCTGTCTGCCATATTACTTTGTTCAATAAAACACCCAATTTAAGAATTATTTTCAACTATTTTCACGAGTTGACAGCAAGCTATAGCCTAAGAAGATGAGGAGAGCAAGAAACACACTCTGCCATGGATGACCCATCATGCCTAGTTTAGGTAACTGCTACATCTGTGTAAGGAAATTACTGGATTTTATAATTTTCCATCCTTTACCATCCATTTTCTATCCTAACAGTCTGCACGGAGAAGGAAAAAACTACTAACCTTTCTCAGAAAGCAGTTTGTCAAAAGACTCTCCCCACTTCACTGCTTCTTCAGGAGACACACTGCTTAAGAAACAGAAAGGAGTTTTGAAGAATTGTTCCTATTGTGCATTTAGGAAGCTGTGTAATATATGTCATCTGTTACTATTGTGGCTCGGGGCTATTTCACAAGACCTTTGATTAGATCCCATCACTATAGGAGATCATTTTCTTAGGGACTTTAGGAACATTTGCTTTAATTCTTTTCTGACTTTTTTTCCTGCAGAGTCATACTTCTTTTTTCATGAAAACACCAGAGGAGAGATTTTTCACTGTGGTATTTGTTTTGTCCTACTGATCATTAAGGGAATTGAGATCACGTAGCATGGTAAAACTCGTAAGGGAACCAGGTCTTGTCAGCTATTTAAACTTGAGATACTCATGCAGAGATGTGGTTTTGAATATGCTCACTCTGAGGCTGTTACCACAGTCTGCTTTTAATGAAATATGCAGAATTCTATAGCCTGAAGACAAAATTTTAGCAATATGGTTTAGGTGTCAGTCTTGTAGGGCAATAGCACGTTTCTTTACCACAAACATTTCAAATGTCACGTTATTCTGAGACACTGTGCCTTATTTACAGAACTCCCCATATTCTTCATCAAATATGTCAAGTTGGATGTGTTTCACTTTGATTTCAAAAATTCTGCCCTAGGAAACAGTAAAGAAAGGAAAAAAAACCCACCTCACTTCTCTCATGTGAATATAATTTTGGAGAACCTATTTTTTGGTGTTGTCTGCATTGAGCCTGAATGTACACCTGAACACTCCTTGGATTTTTAGTAGACCAGAACTGGAGAAGGCAGGAGGTGAGCTGCATCATGCTAGGACTAGGACTTAAGTTTTCAGCCTGAAGGTGAAGTCAGTTTTTATCAGGTGCTCTGTGGATATGGATGTTTAGAACCATTTTCCAGGGCAAATCACAGTACTCTGAAAGTATCAGTCAGTGACTG
The DNA here is from genome assembly GCA_020086605.1 of Lanius collurio. Lineage (NCBI taxonomy): Eukaryota > Metazoa > Chordata > Aves > Passeriformes > Laniidae > Lanius > Lanius collurio. The sequence continues at coordinate 2,541,179 of JACBWW010000016.1, read as the reverse complement.
GTCCAGGATTAGCTGGTCAGATCAGCTTCTTATGGACTGAAGGTTTCTGGAATATGATCCCAATTCCTCACCAGGGCTTGCTGTTCTGTTGCCTGATTTACACAGTTTGGGCTCCCTTGGCAAAACCCAAGGCACGTGAAGTTTAGATGAAAGGAAATTCCAATCTCTTTGGGAAGGAATTTAAGCCACTAATGACCCTGGGTTTGCACAGAACTCAAAAGGAGGAATTTTTTAGCTATTATTTAAATAGGTGTCACAGGTTTCATAGCTGAAGTCATTGCTTGAAGGAATGAAAATTTTAACTAGGGAGGGGAAAACAGTTTGTGAGGAGAGGTACAAATGCTGGAGAAATGAAATTGAGGAAATGAGCATAGGCTGGTAAAGCAGGGGGACTCTGGCAGCAGGGAAAACGAGACCTCACTCCCTTACAGAGTTCATTAGTTATGAGAATTACAAAAAGTACTCTGAATTGTGTTGACTGCAGGTTCCTGTAGCTACAGAAATTATTTTGGTCATGGTGAGAGATAAAGCCTTATGACTTCAGACCACATACTCAGCCCACAAAGGCATGGAAGGGTGAAGAGGTTTTTGCTGGGCTTGGAAACTCCCAGTGTGAGTTTCTGTTTTTCCTTCAGAACCTGCAACAATCCAGTAGCCTCAGAGACCCCCAACCCCTGAGTACAGCAGTACTCAGTTTGTGCAGTAACAGGCAGAAACCAAGATTTTTTCAGCTTTTCTACTTTCTAAATATGAGAAGAAATTACTTTAAACAGATTTAACATTTCAACAAAAGATTAACTTTTAAATAACAGATTAATTATATTTTCTACTATTATCCCAATTTCCATCTGCAGTGTTTCATTAAGTAACTCTGTGTGAAAAATGGAAATGTTAAAAGCTAAATAAATCACTTAGAAAATTTCAAATTGTTATCTCACTTTATTATATGAAAAATAGTAATTTTCTTTTTTTTTGTTTGGCACTTTTTTTCCCATTTTTGACAAATATGATTGTCACATCTCTCTAATCTATATATATAAAGACAAGGAAAAATCTACAAGTTTCTCTTCCATACAAGAACAGTCAAATCTCTCTTAGCCAGGCCCCAGCTGAGAGTAACATAGTAAAAGAGAGCTGGCTGAGTGAGGAAGTGATGGTCTGTTAAAAGGGGGAAATTCCTCAGAGAAATATTACTGCTCTGAAAGTGCCTTTTCAAAGGTTTTAAGAATGCAGCAAGTGGCTGTACTTTGTATTAAATACCTGGGGTGTTTGAGCCACCTAACACTGTCTGCATGCAGGCAGCTCTGCTTTCTCTTTGTAGATGCAATCTTAGAATGGTTTTACACGTCTGGAACCAGGATATCTCAAAATGTGAGCAATAAACACGGCCTGGTTATCCAGATGCACCGGTGGAAGTGTTTAGATACCCCCTCCCCAGCTACTTTTCCATGGGTTCTAGAAGCAGAATTTGGGCCCTTAGGTGACTTCTACCATGTGCTCACAACTTGAATGGCCTGTAGAAGCACCTCTAGCCAAAGCAGGCAGCTTGGTCCCGAAAGTGGGAACTGCTGAAACAAGAGTATGGTAAGCACTGAAGTGTTCTGGAGTGGTCTGTGGTGGAAAGAAAGGGCCAGTACGTTTTTTAGGCCATGGTGTTGCAGAATTTTACATGTTCCTTCTTCTCAGTCAGGACCTACAAATGCAATTCTTGATGTATCTGTGAGATCTTGGTACTCCACTGAAGTGAGGAATTAAACTCTTATTGAAGCCAGCAAACCTGAGATTTTACCCTGCATCTTTATGGTAAATACCAGGGACAATATTACCACAGTGTATAAACATCAGAAGCTGAATTTTGGAGACAAGAGTGTTCAACCAATTACTGCAGTTACTGAGGAACTAAAGGCGTTCAGTATTTAACACACATACAGCATTTGCACATCCCAGAAATCTTTGGAAAACTTGCTTTGCAAGGAGCTCTATGATTTTCCTGCAAGTTTCATTTCTGAGTTGATTATTGCTCTGTATCATCAGCGGACTCATACAAATGCTGCTGGCACAAGGTCTAAACCTCTCTCCAAGTGTATGGGGACCAGTGGTGTGAGAACACTCCTGGTGAGCTGCCCTGGTGAATACCAGAGAGTTCTGTAGTGTTTGCATCCTTGGGTTAGATGGATAACTTTTAAAACCCTTCCTCTTTGCCCAGTCCGAATGCCCACACACAGGTACAGGAGACATCCTGAGTCACACAGGTGCTTCTTGGAAGGAATCCCCATCAACTCAGTCTTTTATCATGTTTACCTTGCTGCTTTTGTCAAGGTTCCAGGTTTGCCAAGATGATCACCCTCGTGGAATTCAGATTTCTGCAGGAGCAGGCTCAGCCTATTTCTCTTCTGCTTAGCTCTACAACAGAATTGGAGTAGCTTTTCAAGAAACCTTATTGAAAATTGTTTTTTTCCTCTCAAACATTTCCTGCTTCTGCATTACAGATGTCCCTATTTTCACTTACAGTAATGTTGGTGTTACTTCTCCTACATATATTAGTCACATTAATGGGTTTTCTTCATATCTTAGCACAAATTTACATATGAAGCATTGGCAAAGAGAAATGGAAATCCTTTCATTTTCAGCAGCCTTTTAATTTATTTTAAAGATGGAGGGGCCCAACTTCCCATTAGAGAACATAAACAGTTGTCTCAGCATCTTCTACTTTTAATGTTTCGCAAAGTAAAAAGGAAGTATTGCTTCCTGTCATTTGAAATTTTTGAAAAAAAGCTTTCCCAGATCATATTCAGGCTTTAGAGAAGCGTTTCTCAGAACTTCTTGCAACCTCTCTTTCTCGATATTTTTAGATCATTAATTTTATGTGTTTCTTGTCCTCAAAAAAACAAGAGTTCTTTGAGATAACACTTCTTAAAGAGTTAATATTTTACACATCCAGTTTCTAGGACTGCAGTTTATGAGTTCTCATACATATGTCAAAAATAAAATTATCTGTGCCCCAAATTCACCCCCACAAGCTATGCTAGAAGAATCCTCCTTGTGAGCAGAACACAGAGGGTCGGCATGACCTGAACACTTACCCAGGCTTGCTCGCCTTGTGTGGCTCTTCCTTAATGGCTGATTTCATGACTTTGTAGTAGGGTTTATCCTTCGAAGCAGAAATGTTCAGTTGGGGGAATAAAAGAAGTGGGTTCTCCATCTTCCTCTAGAGAAGCTTCTGGAAAGGTTGCTTTGCTTCCTGGGCTCTGGGTCGGTGTGGCTGAGGCTCTCACATGCTGCCCCAGCCCGCGCTGCCGCAGCCGGGCCCGCTGCCGTGCCCAGAGGCGGCGGTGGCACACGGAGGCTCTGCCCCAGCCCGGGCACTGCAGCTGCGCCCGCCCCAGCCTTTGACTCTGAACGAGCGCAGCCCTGGTTTTACCCTGGCCTTTGGGGAAGTGAGACTGCAACTTCGCAGCGCTCACGCAGGCAAACCACAGCTGGGAGCGGCAGCCGCTCGGAGGGGTTAATCTGCTGCCAGGCCTAGGGTGACACCGGCACGTTCTCCCAAAGGCCTGTACACGATCTAGTCTCCTAAAATTAACTTTAATGACAATAATGTTGCATAAGATAACGTACAACCTTATCTTCAGCTCTTAGAGAGGTCCCATCTGCCCTTAAGCTGCCCTCTGCAGCCTCAGTGACATATGCTGGACACAGTTCCAGCTGCAGCACACTGGCCTCAAATTCAGGGTTTCTCAGGGTCTCCTCCAAGCTTTTGTTGGTCAGTCATTTTGCAAGCAGAGATTTTAATTTTTTCACCATTCTTCAGAAAAGACAACCACCTACTTCTAATTTCCTGTTTGTCCACTAAATACCCCCACTTTAACTTCTGTATCTATGGATGTATTTTTACTTGCAATCTCCCACCCAGGATAGAAAGTCTTTGGTTCAGAAAAAAAAATCCATGGCTTTTTAAAAATTTTTATTTTGATACTAAATAACCTAAAACTTCTCATATTAGTTTGCATAAGGTAAAAATGTATTAATCTTTAAGGCTGATCAGCACAAATTACCTCATCACCTACAAATCTGATGTCACTTAAGTTTCTTGGGTTTAAGTTTAGTTTCTGTTGGAGATGTCATAGGAACAATACATCTACTAAAGAAACACATTCAGTGTTAGCTGAATGAGGCACTGGAAAAGGTTAAAATTGTGCAGTAGTGAATTGATCAAGAATTAAATAGTTCTCACGTTTTAAATGGCAGTGTCTCATTTTGTTTACTCAGGTAAGACACTGAGCTTTAAGGAGGGGACATGACCTCATTACCTCTCATAATTTTATTGAGTTTTACTTATATAGGTGGTTCTGGTTAGAGTCTCACCATGGCCTTTTTCTTGTGACTTGTGGAGCTGAGGAGGATGGGAATGGGAGATACTAATATTCAAAAGAAATTTAAAATTAAAAAAAAAAGGATTCTGCTAGGAATCCAAATTTGTAATACATTAAAAGAAGAAAAAGATATTATCTAGTGTGATTTTTTTTTTTAAGAGTGAAAAACTGAAAGAAAACTCTCATGTACTACATATATGATACAAATTTTAAAGTCAGACTGGGAAATAGTGCACAACTGCCTTTTGTAACCCAAGGGACATTAAGAAGCAGGGTTATGGTTTAAACTTAATTTTCAGTTTCAGAGTTGGCTTATGCATCATATCACACATATTTTAAATTTGCTTTAACCATAGCTGTGTTTAATAATTCATTCTGCCTTTTACAGATAAGTAAATAAATACAGACTGCATGATTTTATTTCACTTTTCTGCAATGTGTTTGTCACATGAGCCTTTTTTACCTGTTATGTGTATAAAATACTGACTGTGCTCCTCTGCCATAATTTCGCTACTTGGTGATTTTGAAAAACTCTGTTAATTGTGGCCTCCATAGTCCATCTAAGCTGATTTAATAAAGATTTGGAGCATGAAAGAAGAATTCAGTCAGAAGTGAATTATGAGCGGCCACTGTTCCAGGCAGCTTCTAGATGGGGATGAGCAGCTGTGTCACCTCTTTTAGCACCCACCAGGCACAGTCTGAAGGGCCTGTCCAACCCACTCTTAAATGACCTTAAACAGGTTTTAAGCCTTAGATGCTTGAATCATTCCTGTACGACACTGCAGCGATCGTACCAGTCCTGACTGCAGCCGTGTGCTGTGCACCTCCTGAGAATTCACTTGGAAAGCTGGAGGAGTGGGGAGAAGGACGGGATAATCACAAACATTCTTTCCCCCCACACACACACACTTTTCTTTTTCCCATTAATAGAAAGCTAATTATAAATCTAGGCCACAAGGTAGCCAAATTGCCTCCAAGTCAGTCTGTGTTTTGTCAGCACTGCTGCTGGTGCTAATGAGCATCCCTGTTTTGCACTGAAGGCTACAGTAGTTATAGCAACAGTATTAATGACCCTGGAAATGCTTCTGGGCCGTTTTGGGTGCTGCAAGATGACGATATAGAAAAACGAATGAGTTATTTTAAACCAGAAAAAGCAGACCCAGAATATTATGTTGATGACATGACTAAAGCTCTAGAAAGCTCGAAAGAAATTTGTGATGAGAACTAAATGTCCTGATTCCCAACTGTTTCTCTAACCACTGAAATATATTCATAGATCTTTTGAGAAGAAATCTACTGGTTTATAAGCCTTCAAAAAAAGATTCTCTCTGCAATGTGAGAACAACATTGAGTTAATGTTCTATTACTTGTGGAAATACAATTTTCAAGAGTTAGATGAATACAAAATGTATTTTCATAATAATCTTCATGTGACACAAAAGTAAAATTGAATAGACCATAAAGTGCAGGATGATGAGGAGATGTCCTGATCCTTTGGGCCTTCCTGTTCTGCACTGGCTTCTCTTAGGGCTTGATAAGGTCCTGTCACAGCTGATGATCAAGTCATGCTTGATTTGTATAGACACAATAGCTGCCCTCTGTGAAAGAAATATTGACTGACAGCGTTAGCAACAAGGGCATTGTGCTGTACACTGAGAATGTCGTGTTTCTTTTTTACAGGGAGTCACTGAGAGATTCAGGCTTTCAGTTCAGCTGAATAGAAGAGCAGCCCCGACTGAGCAGTTCAGCTCAGCACAAAGAACTGGCACTCAGTGGGAAATCCTCCTTTGTTAATAATCCCACTGCATCTCTCTCCAAGGTGTTTTCCTCACTTCCCAGGTAGGTGTAAACTTTGCCTCCTCTGTTTCCATTCTCAAGTTCTGACACTGCCCAGGCTCCTCCACAGCCAAGCTCCTGCAGTGTTCTTATTCAAATCCAGTCTTACCAGTATGGCTTTTGTTGGGATAGGTTTCTGCTGAAGGGAAGCAATATTCATCTTTATGGGAAGAAAAACAAAAAACCAAAACCAATAGAGTGTTTCTACTGTCCTGTGAGGAAATAAGGGGGAAAGAAACTTCACTGAATTTCCATATTTCCTTTTAATGTAAAGACCTTTGAAGAGTTGAAAATTAAAATTTTGTGTTTTGAATTAATTTGGTTTTAATAAATAATTCTGCTCTTTGGTGACTTCTGAACAATTTATCACTCCTCGAAATTTATAATTGTTTATTTCTTACTGGAAACCATAATTGGACCTAAAATTTAATAATTATATGATCCAAGTTATGGTTGGATTTTTTATCCCTTGCCCACAAAACTAATCCAAAAGGAAATGAGTTTTATTGGAAATGTTGTGTAGAGGAGCTCAATGTCTGCTAATTCAGCAAATTTGTTTAGTGGTGCACTTAAAATATTCATCCCAGGAGTCGATTGGCATTTGAGATACTTCAGTTAGATAAGGAGAATCATTGCGACACCTGCACACAGCTCACTTGAAAACTCTCCTTTGTTGCTGCTGTTTAAAAGGAAGGAAACAAGATTGCGTTGCTTCAGATAAGGAGCACTGACAACAGGAACATAACACTTTGTGTTTGGGGTCTGCCAGCCAGGCGTCTCAGAAGGGTTTTTCAAGCCATCCCTGATGAAAACCCCAGAGTGGCTTGGGAACCTTTGTGGTTTCATCAGAACTTCTGCCGGGGAAAGTGTTTACATCTGTACCTAACTGAATTAATTTATTTTGTCTTTTGAAAGGTCAGAATAAGAAAGTGAGTCTGCAAAGTTCTCAGCTGTATTCATTTCCTGGCTGGCTCGTGGTTCCACGGCCGGCATCTCTGATTAGTGCTATTTACATATGACATACATCATTGTCACCATTAATCTTCAGGAAGCTGCTTCCTCGGTTGAACCACGTGGTAGTTACAGCCAGCTCTGACATCAGTGCTCATTAGACAGGCGTGTTAATGACCACCTTCCGGAAGGGCTCACCTAGGACACTCACAGGCCTTTCTTAAAATGTGCTTTTTTTCAGTGTGGTATTCACAGGAAATGCTGAAGGCAGGAATGTTCTCTAAATCCTGCCCAAAATATCCTTCCTACTGGAGTTCTGCGCTACTGGATTTATTTCTGTCTTACAGAAACCCAGAGGGACTCCTCACATGACAACCTGGTTTTGGTTTGGTTTTTGTTTTTTTTTTTTTAAGGGAGAGATTTTATCAATCCATGGCATCAGTGCAAACAGCAGCAGGTATTGGGCTGAGAGTTTTCTGGTCCTTTTGGGAAAAGCAGCAGTGGGACTGTTGCTTAGTCATGCACAAGAGGGCTGTGACTCCTAATCCACTGACAATTAACCGTAAAATCAAACTCCTTACAGCAGACAGGGGAATAAAATCTGTGTTGCATCATGACTGAGTTTGCTGTCACTGAACCACTGCATGGTTTAAGCAGAGCCAACATGCTTCATGTTAGGCATGTCCTCACTCTGCTTTCCAGCCAAATTGTCATGAATGTCTCGGAATGCTGCAGCCCAGGTTCAGCTGGGCCAGCATTGTCGAACATCCACAGTGCAGAACTAGGGACACTAAGGAGAGTTTGATATTAAGAGAGGGCTACCCCAGGGCTAGGAGAGCACTCCAACAGGTTTAGAAGGCCACACCTGAGTGTTTAGGATGAAGTTAGGCAGGGCCTGGGAGCTCAGGTTCTGCTGTGAAGCTACCTATGATGGCTGCAGTGTTGCATCATGTGCTCCCACAGTGTAATTAATATGGCACTGATACAGACACCTCATTCTGCCCATTTAAAGCACAGCAAGGGTCTCTGCAGTAATATTTTTTTCAGCTTATATGTTATTATATTTTATTGTTACTTCTTCCTGATAACACATTGTTCTCATGTCCTGATTTAACTGAGGCAAATAGTCCTAGGGCTTACAAAGTGGTATGGTGGATTTCTCATCAGACTAGTAAAAGTTTTTACCCCAAAAACTTGAAAATATATAGCCAAATATCCACATGAATATGCAAATATATTCTCTTCAAAGTTTGTCAAAAGAAGACAGCGTCTGAAGATATAGAAGCTACATGTCACTCTGATTTTTCTCTTCAGTAATTGCCCAAAGTTGTTTGTCACAAAAATGAGGTAAAAATACAAATGTTGCATCACATTTCAATTAAATCTTCAGAAGGACTGAGGAATTTTCCAGGAAGGTTCAACGGGTTTTTGAGGATTGAAAAAAAGCTGTATTCTAAAATGTAAGCTGGGACCGTTTTATTTCCGAGGTTATGAAAGTTTTGCAGTAGTAGTTTTCTTTTCCTACTCCCAGACTTAGAAATTTAATGGGGAGGTTGGCTTCAAGGCAGGGACGCTCCTTGTCAGTCTTTACCACTCATAGTCTCTCTTCCTCTTTGCTAATACCAGAATTTCCAACAAAAGCCTTCTGTTACAAGGCATCAGGGTACCAGCAGCTTATCCAAAACTGTCATCCAATTTCTTCTTCAGATTTGCAGGAACCCTGAAGAAAACTTTCTGATTATCTAACACAGTGATAGCTTGAGGGCTGTGAATCTTAACGAGCCTTCAGGGAAGCTTCGGGAATAGCAGAGATAAAGCTTTGCTCCAGTGAAGTCCTTGTGGGAGTGTTTAATTCCAGTCATGCAAGAAATCTTATCTGATTCATTCACCATGTTGTGTTGGAGACTGTGTGATCTGGCAAAGATCTGAGACGTTTTGGGACACAGCAGATGGGAGCGGCAACACCAGGGACAATTGAACCCATCCTTCATTCTGCACTCTAGGCAGTAGGATGGATTATATGAATTCCTCGCTGTCACCCGTGCTGTTATGACCATGACAAAAGACCTTGCCATTTGGGCACTATCCATTCCTCGAATTTTTCAGGCTTTTAGCCTGAGTCATGGTATGCTTCATGATTATTGTGGGTTTGCTGATACATTTCTTAGCTTTTGCATGAGTTGTCCTTGGTCACCTGTAGTTTTCACACCAGATTCTCATCAGGCCCAATCTACTGCTCCTGTCTTTCTCCTCTGAGGTTTTCTACCAGAGCTAGAATAACTGGAATCACTAAAATAACTTTTGCAAAGCTTGCCAAAAATGCTCTCTCAAAACAGAGGGAACATGATATTTGCACTTTGAGTATGCACACTAGGAAGGGAGCTGTTCTAGTCTCTCTGTTCAGTGAAAACAGGTGATCATTTATCAGCTTATGCTGGCAATTTGATAAACATGAAACTTATTAAAGTTTATATTGCTGTGGTCACCAAATCTAATACAAATGTTGCACTTCATCTGCTGCCCATCAGCCAAGACTGCCTGAGGATAGACTGCTGGTCTGAAACGTGTCCTTGTGGCACGTAGGAAATAATTTCCATTCAGTTTGCAGTGACCACAAGTTTTCTTGATTCCTAGGGAAGGTCTGCAGATCAGGAGAACCTTTTGCTTTGCTTGTTCCACAAGCGCCTTTCAAATGGTAATGTAGAGATTGTCACTGAGGCTAAGTAAATATTTTTTTCACCCCAGAATGGTCTCCAAGTTTAAAATGTTTGCCTCCTGATTACAAAATTCCAGCCTCATCCTGACGGTGTAGATACATGGTGCCCAGAGGGTGGATATATGGGCACTCAGCTCTTCCAGCACCAAAGTAAGGCGCCTCAGGTGATGGCTGATAGTGGCCACGGCTGGCCCCGTGCTCCCTCTGTTGGAAAACTTCTGACATGTCCTTTCTCCTTTACAAAAACAGGACATGAACACCTCTGCCTGGGAATCAGCATCCCACGTGCTCTCCAGTCAAATCCCAAAGAGCTGCGTGCATCTCTCTGCTGTTGGTATCTTGCACTCTCCCCACCTCACGCTAGGGAGGGGGGCTTGGATCAGTAGCAATGCACAGAGCAACCTTTCTTGAGGACCAAAAAATAACCAGTACAATAGTTTGATCTTTTGAAAATATTCTTCCCAGGTGCTTCCCTGGTGAAAGGAGTCCGTTGTTTGGGGTTTTTCAGGAAGCACAGAGCCTGATTTCCAGCACAGGGCACAGGCTGAGGCACAGCCATGGAGGGTGCAGGACTGCAGCTCCCGGTGTCGCCCTGGGCACAGCTCCTCCCTGCCCTCCCACCCTCCTCCCTTTTATTAGCACACTCTATTTCTTCTCTGAAGGTGGTTTAGCCACAGCATGCCCTGTCAGAGTTCCCCCCGAGGTTTAGAGATCTCTGTCAGCAGGGTCAGACCTTCAGCCAGCAGGAAGAGCAGCTCTGGTACCCCCACGTGTCCATCCCACAGCCCCAGCAGCCCCCTGCTGAGTCACAGAGAATCAAAGTGGTTGGAGAAGACTTCTGAGATCAGTGAATCCAAGCTCTCACCCAACACCACCTTGTCAATCAGACCATGGCACTGAGTGCCATATCCAGTCTTTCCTCAAACACCTCCAGGGTCAGTGACTCCACCACCTCACAGGACATCGCATTCCGGTGTCTAATCACCCTTCTGTGAAGAAATTCTTCCTAATTTCCAATCTAAACCTTCTGTGGCATGGCTTAAAACTTTGTTCCCTGTTCCTGTCACAAATAACCTGGGAGAACAGGCTGAACCCCACCTGGCTCCAACCTCCTTTCAGACTTCTCTGGTACCTTCAGTTTTGCTGTCTGGTTCGCACGATGTGAAGTTCCTTGTAAGCTGCCTGGAGGGAACAAAAGGGTTGGCCCTCTTGACTCTGCAAACTCAGACCACCAACCCTCAGTTTAAAGATCATCTGTATCAGAGAACCCTTCTGTCCCTGCTGAGAATGACCTAGATGCTCTTATCACCTGCTCGCTTCTGATGGCTGTCCAGTCTCTAGAGCTGAGTGATCACGCACTGGTTTCCTGGTTGCCCTCTTCCAATGGCAGACCCATCAATAGCAAATGTCCATTTGTGTTGATGGCACAGGCCCTGTTTGTTTCTGTCTCTGTTACCTTTGTGGCAGGGCTGTGCAGATGTGGGCAAAGACGCAACTGTTCTCTTGATGTTTGCACCTGGAGTCATTATCTGGCAACTGAGAGCGTGCAGGAACCCACATAATCTCAGCTGTAAAAAAACAGGTGGGCTGGGAGCTGAGGTCCTTTCCTGGCTTCTGAAGGATCATTTGGCACTGCTTTGCCTCAGTGCCTGCCATGCTGCACTCATTTAGGTGGTGTGATGGTTATCTGAGCAGAGCTGAAAACAGGGAACCCCTGCAAGCCCTTGGGGCAGAGCCAGAGCAGACACTTCAAAGCAAAATCGCAGGTTTGTGCCTAGGACATGTGAGGGAAAGCCTCCTGTGCACAAGTGAGACTCTGAAGTCTCACTCAGGCTGCTGCAAAACGTGCTCCTCTTCAGGTGCCTTATTTTTCTGCACTTTCTGATTATCATCACTTGAGGGCAGTTAAGCTCGTGACAGGTCTTGCTTTAGCCAAGCGTGATTTGATCAAATTTTAGCATTTTAGCTGTTGTATTATACAAAACCCAGCAAAACCAAGGAAAAAGTAATGTCTTTGGGGCTGGCTCTGTCCAGGTTGTGCCAGGGAAACAGCAGCTGTTAATCACCACCTTCCTGGGTGGGAGAGGGTGCTCTCCCTTTGCTTGAATACTGCCTGCTTCAGCAGGTTGGCTGGTGCCCCCTAAGATCACAAATGCTATGCCTGAGGTTATCCTGCAGTATTTCTTGACACAGTCTGGCCTGTGCAGGGCTAAAACTCTTGGACAGAAGTTGCTGGCAAACGGTGTCACATGAAAAGAGTTGTGGTCCAGAGACCAGTGTCCATCTCTCAGTGTGTAACTGCAGTTGAATGCCACAGCAATAACAGGAGGCTGAGTAAGTGCAGCCAAATTCAGTTTCTTGGAGAGGATGGATATTACATATCTCTCATGCCCATTCTGAGTGACTCAGGGGCTTTGTATGGACACTGTGGGGGGGGGGAGGTGTTGGCACGTAAGAAAGGAGCCCCAGAGCTCTCCAGAGGCAGGGACACAGGGTCCGAGAGGGAAGGCCAAGGTGTGTGTGTAGGGCCATGAGCCTTCAAATCCCAATGTGGTGAAAGCCAGCCTGCACCAAAGTGATGCTCAGTGGTGTCCATCTACCCTACAGCAGGCACACAGTTGACTGCTGCCCTTCTGGCAGCTGTGATAGTCCCTGTGCCATGCCTTCCCCTTCCTTAAGAGACACTGGAACTTTTCTCCTGAATTTTTCCTCTCCCTGCATTAGCAGCTGTGAGCTTTGGGAACAGGGGTGTGGGTGATGGACGCACATACAACTGCTGACCCTGACCCTGGCCTTAGTGATTAACGCTGGGAAAAATGTAAGGTGAAATGGTGCAGTGTGATCTGAACTGATACTGAAATAGTGAGCAATAATTCTGTGGCCTTACAAAGCTCTGAGTAGGCTAATTAGCCAGGGTGATGGCATGGCTAATTGGACAAGGGTGTGGTACTGATGCAGCTTTCTGCTCATAAATACGGGGAGGAAGCCTTCTTGATTGAAGATAAACTGCCTCTAGATCCTTCTTAACATTCCTGATTAAGGTTTCCTTTTGGTGGGGCCAGATGCCATCTGATTTATAAAAAAGATACAGGATGTCCTATCTATCCTTGCTCTTTGTGAGTGTTGGGCCAGGTGGGTTTTGACCCCCTTCCAAACCTCAGTTACTCCATGAATAAGATTTGAGAATCTTCCCCAAAACAAGCAAGCAAGCCAACCAACTGCCCCCAATGAACCAGAAAATCATAGACCAGCAATCAGCTCAAACCCCATTGATCTTTGCCTCACCTCAGCATAGCAACTGAGGAGCAGTACCTTGAACTCTCCACCAGTTTGCTCTGGGACACACATTCCGGGAGCTGCAGGTGCCTGGTTTGGCTGGGAATGTACATGGCTCTGACTGAACCAGATGCCACAGATGCTGCTGCTGTGTCTGAGAAATGGGCAGAGGCTTATGTCCCAGGGAGCAGCTGTTGAACAGAAATCAGGGGGGGTCATTTAGCTGAAGTTAAAGCAGAATCAAACAACAAATCCTCTGCCAGAGCAGCTGCGTTGCTGCAGGCGGGGCTGTGCTGTGCACACCAGCAGTGGGCAGTCAAAGTCCATCCCAGTGTCCACCCGGTGTCGTGAGGGGCGAGGGGGTTGGAGAGGTGTCCCCCACAGTCAAGGGAAGGCAGAAGTTTTGTCTGGTGTTAGATTCCCCCTTGGTCTTGCCACTGCCCTGGAAATTAACACCTGACAGGAGTCTGCTGGCCAGGCAGGAGCTGGGAAGAAGGTTTAATGTAAGGAAGAAGGGAAATCAGCTTTGCTTTGTTTTCTGAGATGAATGAGGTAATTTCTTCCCTCCATGTCACAGTCCCAGCTCTTGTATTTTTCATGCTTCATTAAAAGTGTTTGTAATTATATGAGTGGCTTCAGAGGCCAATTAAGCCTTCATTTGGAGGCTGCTCTGGGTGCTGGAAGCCCTCCATTAGCCTGGGTTTCTGCCAGGGAAAAACACTACATAGTCTTTAACAACTGTACCAGCTCCTATCTGCTTAATGTTGATTTTCCTATTAAGTTCAGCTAATACTTTTCTAATTGTGTGAGCTGGGCCTGAAGCCAGGCCCGGTGACTTTTGCCAGCTGCTTTCAAGGCTGAATCAGGGATGAGCAAAACCCTCCCAAACACTTCCCTGCGCACATGTTCGGCCCCATCCAAACAGCGGCTGCTCTCACCAAAAGTGACTCAGGCTCTGATTCATGCCGAGGGGCTGTTTCCCAGGGCAAGCCCCATCCAGTCAGGAGATGTGGATGCCAGGGAGCACACTCAGCAGAGCACCAGGAGCCTGGCACTGTGCAGAGCTCACCTTATGAGGTGCCAGAAAAGATGCCATGGAATCAAAGGCCAGCCACATCCCTGCTTGCTGGTGAGCCACAGAGCAGGAATTACTGTGTGGGTTCTCTGAGGCAGGTGATACAGTACAAACTGCCCAAGAGGGAATATCTACAAATAGAAGGATATTCACAGCTCTTCCACAACGTGGAAGGGAGGATGCTGACACGTTGGTGGGGTAGGAGATTTCAGTCAAGGAGCTCAGGGATGCCATTCACCTGCTGAGAATCTGCTGCTCACAAAGAGGGTGGTATGACAAACCTTCCAACTCAAACCATTCTATGGTTTTATGAAATTTATGCAAATGTATAAACTCATTGCTGATTAGCAATGAACCTAAGCACATCTGATTTTATTTAATAATTGAATTGCTTTCTTTAATTAAAAAATGGCCAGGCAATTAAATAATTTAATTTTCAAAATCTTAATTAATTACAATTAGCTCTGATTAATGGCTATTCCTTTGAATCAAAATATCAGTATGAGAGAAAGCACTAGTTTTGAATTTTTCATTTTAGGAACATTACTGTCTTTTAACTTTAAAATCCCTGCAGTTCTAATACAATTAATATGTGCCAGTCACATTTTAATGCCTCACTGCATCATAACACTGACAAATGCAAGAGACTCTGAGCTTGTGTTTGGAGCTGATTTGCTTCTGCAAAGCCCCATGTTTGAAGCCCCTGTGGGCCTGGCTGCAGCCAGTCATTCATGGGGAGTCTGGGCTGTGTGACAGCATCTGGTGCTGGCCAGGGCCCCAGGGTGACAGCAGGCCACCAGCGCTCACTGACAGCCACAGGACTCCCACGTGCTTGGACCGTGCAGATCTTTTGGAGCACATTTGTTTCTCAAGAGTTTATTCATTTACTAAGGCAGAATTAAGATTTACATGCTCAAAATAGGAAATAAGATCTAGAAGCCAAAATCATATTTCTTTTCTTGAGCATAAAGATTAAAATTTAAAAGGCAGCCATGTGACAGGTTCAAAACCTAATTCATTGTGGAATTTCTGGCAGCACAACACAGCTCCTGTGTAAGGTGTTTGGTGCACAGGGAGGGAAGTTTACAGAGCTGGTAATTCACTGCAACACAGCACTAGACATCCAAGGAAGTCATTACTGTAGATGGTTTCCTGGTAGCATAAAGAAGCAGGAGGGAGCTGGGCCTCTTTCAGAGCAAAGTTGAAAACACTAATTGACTTTTACTCACTGGGAAAGAAGATGTAGCATGACAAATGGCTTTGTGGTTTGAATCATTAACAACAGAAGAGAGAGCTGCTGCCTAATGGGGCTGTACTGGGCAGAAATGGCCGTGTTAGGATTGCTGTGAGCAATCTGCAAGATGTACTCATAAAGCACAGGGAAGAGTCAGCAGGACCCTGGCTGGCAGCACTGGCCAGGCAGGAAGAGAGGCTGGAAAGGATCAGAGAGGAACCAGCCAGCACCTGATGGTTGCCATGGCCTCTGGGAAGAGCACAGCTGCTCACGGGGAGGGCAGAGATGGCGCAGAGAGCACGTCAGGGTATCAGAGCCCCTCAGGGACTAACAGGCCTTAGCTGCCCCAGCCAGCCCCACCTGGGCCCCCACCCACACCCTCTGCTCAGGGACCAGGGGCTCTGTTTAAACCCAGGCCTTGAGCTGAGTTGTGGGTTAGTCTGCCTCCAACCCCATCTGCTGCTAGGCCTCCCTCAGTGTCCCCTGCCCTGATCCATCCTAGGGCTGTCGATGAATCCCTGGTTGGTCCCTGTGCAGCCTGCCATGCTCAGGTGCTGTGGGATGGTGCCTGCAGTGAGGACACAGCCTGTGCTGGGGTCACCCTCAGCTCCTGGCCTGTCCCCCTCTATGGAGCATCTCCCCTTCTGCTGCCTCCTTACAAAGCACGTTTTGCAGCACATCCTCCTGAGAAGGCTGCTGCAAGTCTGCTGAGCTGCAGAGGGGTCACCAGACAAGCCCTGGGATGAAGAAGCTGCTGTGTCTTTGGTCTGTCACTTGGAGGAGGGGTGCCTTCTCCCCACAGCAGCCAAAGGCATTTCTTTGCTGAAATAATAAGGTATGAGTCCAGTGCTCTTTATTTCACATCATACACATCAGGGTTTATTCTAGCTCTTGGAAGAAGTGATGTCAGAAATAATCCAAGGGTCAGTTTTCTAACATTAGGCTGGAAATGTCTTTATTTACTTTTGTAAACTTGGCCAAAGCTCAAGGCACTCTAATGCTATGTATTCTTTGGTAAACACAATTAACTGGAAACTCAGAAACACTGATATCATCTTTTCCCTTGGGACTGGTCACTGTGGACTGCAGTCTCTAGCCAGAAAATCAACTTCCCTTTTCCCCAGGGTTGCAGAGTAGGTGGAAATCCATTTATTAAAAAAAAAATAAAATAAAAGTGAACCATTTTGATGATGCAGCCTAGCCTGGCTTATAGCTGTGGTCAAAGGGTAACAAAGCTTGGGAAGAGTGGGAAGGTCAGGATTGTACAGAACAAATGGGTTACTGCTGTTCAACAAGAGCTGTTTGTCCCTGAGGCAGCCAGGTGGGACTGTTAGGAGCAGGACACACCATGCACCCAACATTCAGCCACAAATCTCCATAAATGTTAAAGCTGAGATTTAAACTCCAGTTTTACCATCTCCCCAGTAAGCCCTCTCTGAAGGAGTACAGAAGGGTGATCTAGAGCATTACCAAGCTCCAAAGTAGAGGCAGATAAATTATATTTTTAGTGGGAACTCTTCAAAATGGTGTTATAAGCCCTTCCTCCAGGTGATCCAATGTAGTACTTCATGATTTTACAGCTGGAAAAATCTTGTCTGCTGCCAAACCTAATCCTTACTAGCTGTAATCAAGGACAAACACTTCTTGTCCTCACCCAGCATGGACACACTAACAGTTTATCATCTTCCTCTCTGTAACTGCAGCCTTTTATGGCTGTGATGTTTAGGTACTCCATATATCCTTACCCTTTGTCCCTTTGGTTTGCAGGACTTCTAGATTGAACAAACTGTCATTCTTCCCTCTTACCTTATAGATCTGCAATCTGGACCCCCTTCCAGTTGCTCTGCAACCCCCTTGATGAGCAATACCCATCTTCCAACTTCTTACTGAATGTCTGAAGGAGGCAGAGCACAATGATTGTCCCAGATGTAGGTGTGTAAGAATTTGTAGCAGAAATATTAAGGTTGAAGCGAAGCCTGAATTGTAGTTCATGTAAACAGTAGGGAAAAAACAGCAGGGTGAGGACAAAAGGTGCTGATAATGTAGAGCACTGCTCCCAGAACCAGATTTCTAGGATGCCATTCCTGGTTGTAAAACTGAAGAATGTGTTTATGGCGTGACCAAAAGACCTGCACTCTGGTCAGGTCACAGCACTGACAAGGCATCACAAGACCCCCCATCCGGCCCAGAGAATGGCATGGAGGTTGCAGCAATTCACATGCCACTGCTTTTTCTGATGGGCCACCAGGAAAACAAACCTGTCCAGACTAGGAGAAGCAGAGAACTCTCAAATCTGAAGAGTTTAGCCTGTGGTGGCAGGAGGGGTGCTGTGTACAGCTTAAGGCTCCCTTTCTGCATGCTGTCCTGTGCTCTTGGCAACATGGCCCCAGCCTGGTGGCTTTTACCTCCTGGAAAAAAAAATTTTGTCTGCTTAGCCATGTAGTTGATTGAAAGTGTCTGTATCTCATCCATTCATCCTGCACTGACCTTCAGCAGCCTGTGTGAATGGCATGCTCTGCTCTCCCTCCCCTCGTTCCCCAGGCAGGCTTGCTCATGTTCTCTGTGCTTTTCCTCATTACCAGTCTGTAGTTACACTGCTTCTAAGCCCTGTACCTGCTAGGTGCAGCACTGCCTTTCCATGGCTGAACATTTGGGGATTCTGGACTGATTAGGAAGGATGAGGGTGTCTCCAGATAAGCTTCTGGAGGTTTGATCTAATCTGCTTGCTGCTAAACGGAATATTTGCTTCACTGAATTGCAAAGCCTAGATAATCAGGCCAGTTAGTTCATCAGTGGAGGCTGGTTGAGATAGTCATGTTTCTGCACCAGTACTGAAACAGGGTCACTGGAAATGCATTAGCAGCTGCAGAACACAGAATAGCTGGATAAAAATTTGATCAGGAGCTTTGGCTGGGAGTAATTTCCATGTCCTTATATACTAATACCTGATTTTGGGATTCAGGGTCTGTTCTGTTGTGATACCAAGCAGACATTGTTAGAGTGAATTATTTGCTGCAAGGCTTTGTTGGTCTAGGGCTGAGGGCAGCATATCCTGCCCCTGCCCTCTTAAGAACATCTCTAGGCAATACATGAGAGGGAAATTGAAGTGGGGGAAAAAACCATCCTGCTTTTAGAGCTGTCCCCATTCCCTTTCTAGTATCTACTGCACATTACCTTGTGTGACTCATACAGAACAAAGACAACCAGGATTTTAGAGATAATTTCTTCAAAATTTGAGCCTACTTTGGTCTCTCAGAGTCCAGCTTGCTTCCTGTACTATACTGATGGGGTTTGGACCAAGCATGCATATACTGGAGAATTCAAAACTACAGTGGGGTTCAGCCTCTATTATCCAGGAGCTGTAAGTAAAGGCAACCCACAGCTGGCTGCAGGAAAATGAAGAAAAACAGAAGCAAACCCACTCTTGTCAGCACCAGATTTCATGAAGAAGCTCTGTGAAGCTCAGCAAGACCAGAGTGATGTACTTTGGACATGAAAGTACACAAAGTGGGTGTTATCTTTGACAGAGGCTGCTCCCTCCTAGTATGAGCATCGTGGTGGGGAGTCCTTTTTGAGGAACAGCCCTGGGCATGTGGCACCAGGCTGAAGATGCTACAGTGGAATATGCTGGCTCTAGGGCAGTGGCTTCTTGAGTGGGAGCAGTCTGAGCCTTCATGAGTTATGCATTCAGGGGTTAGGGCACTGCTTGAGCAGGTCATGCCCTTGGCCACACTCCTGTGACTTACACTTTTTGTGATGGGGATATAGCTGGCAAGACAGTTGGCCTCTGTGCCTCCTGGCTGGCCTCCTTCACTTCTCAAGGGTCAGAGTCTGCTTCAAGAGGTGCTTGTTAACCCTCAAAGAGAAAAGTCCTGTTTGAGCACAGTTTTTGCTTGGTACAGAAGGTATCCCGGTCCTCATTGGGAAGCTGCAGCAGAACAGCTCTGCAGGCCAGTGAGAGCATGCTCAGGATGGTGCCTTCAGATCACTGTACCACAAGGATCTGAGCACCAGCGATTAGCAGGGAAACCAGGAGGCTCCAGGGCTTGTTTTGATTTCTGCTGCATCCTTCCAGTCTAACACATTTAGCACACATCAGGGAGCAGGGCAAGGAGACACTCTGTTCTCATATCTTGCGAAGTCAATCAGTTGCATAATATGAAACACAGAAGCAGCAGGAACGTGATCAAGTGCAGAGAAGGGACACATCAAGCACTTTATTGTGGCTCTGGGAGGGGTGGGCCAGGCCTCTCTCTACCCAACTTATCTTTTCCAAACTGCCTTTTGAGCCTGTTTTACATCAGCTGCCTGTCACTCTAAATACAGCTCGGGTTTCAAGATAGCTTCCCTGGAGCCCTTGCCTCCCAGAACAGGAGGGATAAGCACCCCCTGAAGCCCCGGGAGCAATTCAGAGAGTTTAAATGAGCCACTTCCTCTGCATTATATTCACAGAGGGGCAGGAATTGCTCAGGGGCTGTGCAGGGCTGTGGGGAGAGGTGGCATGTGTGTGAGACAGGTGAGAGACAGCACCAGAGCAGGGGGTCACCCTGTTCAAAGGGCTCCACGAAGGGAGGGAAATGGCCTTTTTTTCTTAAGATAAGGCTTAAACTCAGAGCTCCTGCAGCTTTTGAGAGGTGTCTAGGCAGCTAATCTGGTGAGTGCAAGTAGATTTTTCTGTATGTGTGTGTGTCCTCCTGCAGCCAAGAGTACCTTTATGCACCATCTGAAGGACTGTGAGCACCAGTGATCGGGGTATAAAGGCAGCCTGAGCTCTTGGCTGTTTCCACTCTTGAGCCTTCTGCTTGTCTCTCACCAAAAAGTGCTTAAAGATTTTACAGCTCTGTGGTGCTTATTCAGGGATTGACCTGCAGATGCACAAGCCCACATCAGAAGGGACAGACCCTCTGCACGTGGCAGAAATTACAGCACCCTGAGGGTGGGCCTGAAGAAAGACAAGAATTGCCTTGTTGATGCTGACTTAGGAAATGGCAGATGCCCGTTCTTCTCTGTCCCAGTGAAAGGTTTGATATAATGGTTTACCAGATGCTCTGCACACCTGCTGGCAGCTCAGCCCCATATATTTTGGTTGAAGGAAGCAGGGTTAAAAGATGAACAGCAACAAGGTATGCTGAAGGAAGAGGGGGCAAAATGAAGTCACTCCAGTAGGAAGCCTTCCAGGCATCTGCCATTGTCACAGGCAATTTGCTGCTTTGCCTAACAAACAGCAAGAGCATTTGCTGTTCAAAGCATGTCTGAAAGCTGTGGGAGTACATAATGATAGTGAGGGACTTCTGGGTTTTCTTGTTCCATTTTGAAATTCATCTCTCATCCTTGTTATATTAGCACTATTTTTAGCTGCTCCTACTCAGAATATAAGTGATTCTCCTGATGCATCTCAGCACAAGATGACAGTAAAGATGGTTGGGTGTTGCCAAGCTGAAGAATCATTCTGGAGCACGTCTGGCACAGTTCTCTTAAAGATCCTACTACACTGTCCTGAAGCTCTGGGGTGCTGCTTTCAGCTCTCTGTGACCTCCCTTGCAGGTCAGCAAGGCCACTCAGCTCATGCATATGCTCCCTCCAGAGACAGCTGAATGTCCCTGGAGATCCTTGGCTGCTGGACAGTGTTCCCAAGGATTGTCTTGTCCTGATGCTCCCCTCCTCCTTCCCAGGGCTCATCTCTGGGGCCTCTCCTCCCAGAGCTTCCTGCCCTTTCTGTTCATCACTGCTATTCTTTCCCTTTCCAGCTCTCACGACCCCAGCCTTCCCCATTGCTAGCCAGCATGTCTCCATTCCATTTCTCAGCCTGGCCTTCCCTTTGCAGGCACCCCAAGAGGCTGGTGCTTACGGGACAGGGGGAAATACAGCTGGTGTGTGGTGGCAGCACAAGGGCAGGGCCTGTCCCACAGAGCAGAGGGGAATGCACAGGGCAGCATACCTCCTCCGTGGTAGGAGGCTGTATCACTGACACAAGGAGAGAACAAGCAGTGCCCAGGCAGGATTCGCTGGCTAATGGGACATTGGGCATGTTTTTAGGGTCATCTAATGTAACAAACCGGGGTCTGTGTCTGGCAATCCTTTCCAGGTGGGAAAAGTCCATTAGGGAAATAAAGCTAAGTGGCAATCTCATGTTTTGGTGAGGTTTAGCTGAACTGACTGGGACTGCAGCATTATTTCACAAAATGAGGAAACACAATTTATCACAAACTGCAATTTCTTATGATGAACAAATAAGATAAATATCCCATACCTGTGGAAAATAAAACTCTTTGTGCATGATGGCAGTTGATTTATACTGTGATAATACTGAGCATTGCTACTCCTTTCAGTGTGATGCACATCTCTAGAGCTGCCTTGTCTCTCCAGTGATCAGAGACTGTCCTGGAGCTGAACATACTCGATCTGAGGAAGCCCAGGTCCATAATGTGCCTTTGTGGCTCCATTTATAAGGTTATCCAACGGAGCATCTCCTTTGATTTTTTGCATTACGTCCTTGGGACCACAAGTCCTCTGTGGATGACAGTTTAGGATTGCTGCAGCAGGTGTTGGTCAGATTCTTTTGTGATCCAAGTGATCCTGTGTTAGATGGGCCAGTTATGGATATACTGGAGGCTTGATTCTAAACAAGTGTGGAAACCCATATTTTTATCTTTTGTGTTAAAACTTATTTCTAGCTGAAACACCAAAGCACATTCATGTGCACACATACCGGAGGCTCACCTGCTGAGCCAGTAATTGCAGTCTTTAGCATCCAGCCTGCATCTGGAGTACCAGAAAGACTGGTTTCAGAGGAGATGATAAAATCTCAGCCACTTGCATCCTGCTGAGACGTTCAGAAGGATAAAATGTAACAACGTGAAGCAATTATGTCCCTTTTTTTTTTTTTTAAGTAGAAATTTCTAAATGATAAAGCATTAGATGTTGTCACTGAGCATCAGCTGCAGGACACAGCCATGTACAGTGTGCCATAGATTTTGCTCACAGCTCTTTCTAGATCTTTTTTTTATTCTTCCTCTGTGGCACAGTGAGACTCAGGTCTGCTTGGATTTTCAACACTCCTGCAACATAAATTTTAAATAGTGAGACGTCCTGACAAAACAGGGCTCAGCAAGCGGTGGTTGTTTTCCAGTGGCCTCTGCATGTCTGTTACACACGGTATGCAGTCCCGTGTACTCAGCCTCTGCCGAAATTCACATTTTCCCGGTGTAGTAATTCCATGGTTTTGCTACATTGGATGATTGCCACTTGCCATTTCATTTGTCCGACTCACTTCCAAGACAGGGTCAAGAAACTACAGGCTAGGATCAACTGCTGTCAGCGTTTCCTCTGCTCCCTGTTTGTGAATTTTAAACTAGCTGCACATCAGGGCTGACTGATCCGTGTGATACCTGGCACTTTTTAGAATTGCCCCCCAGGCTGGGGCCACATGAAGACCTTTTATTTCTTCTCAAGTCAGCCCAGCTGTATGCAGCACGCTGGCATCACGCGGTGCCTTTGAAAAGATGCTGTCTCTGCTGCAGCCATGTCCATGCTTTTGTTTCTTTAGCCTGCAATCGTGACTCTTGCCACCCCATTCACAAGCTTGTCAGACGTCACCTTTAAAATGACAGGCATACCCTTGAGAGACAGGCGTTGACAGATGCTCGCTGCTTCCAAGCTGCTTCCAAGCTGCCTTTTTAGAGTGGGCTTAGAGAACTCAACAACTACGCTGTGACCGGAGCAGCCAGCAACGTGCTTAGGACACAGAGCCATGACCTCACTGACAAAACGTCCCCTGGGCTTTGCACTAGTCAATAAAGCTCTAGCTTTTGTTCCCTGGCATGGGCCTTGTGGTATGGCACCTCTAATCCTGCTAAGCTGCCACTGCAAAGATAAGAAGGAAGGGAAGAAGAAAGGTCCATCTGAGGTTAAGACAGTAGATCCCACTAGATCTGCAGTGATGAAAGATTTAGCCTTGTAGCTTGTAACTTCTCATCCTCTGGTGCTTGTCTGGGCAGGAGACAGCTCACTCACATTGAAAGGCTGGGCTTTTTAAAGCTAGAGAACAGAAGCCACTGCACAGCTGGGTTGCTAGGGTGCAGAAGGCTCGAGAAGTGGTTTTGTTGCACACTGTACATAAAGACATCTTAATTTCTGACGCATCAACCCTCTTCCTGCCTCCCTCTGTGCCTCCTCCTCTATGCCTTAGGGTGAAGCCCTCGGCCTACAAGTGAGAGGTGTGTGCCAACCACTGGCTATAAGCAAATGTGGTGATTGATGGGCCCACAGGGTCACTCTGAGCAGTCCCATCATAGCCCATCCCAGCTCCTGGCTCAACAGGGGATTTCCCAGTCAGCCTCAAGCAGTAAGTGCAGACAGCTCAGGAAGAGCAGGAAGGAACACAGGACTGAGTATTTAAATGAAGAGCAGCTCAGTGTTCATTGCAAGAACAGCGTCTCCCTGTCCAGGGCTGCAGAGCCCTGGGGATGATCCACACAGTCTTATACCAGCTAAGTGCAACTGGCTTGCACTAAAAGTCTTGGAGGAATAGGCCAAAGAGTTCTCAGGACAATGAGTGGTTCTTTTTCATTCATTTTAAAATAAAACAAGACTGGAAATAAGCCACGCTTTCTGATTTTCCCCACAGCATTTCCCTGGAGAAGCTGGAAGCCTGTGGCTTGGACTGGTGCACTTTTTGCTGGGTTAAAAACTGGCTGGATGGCTGGGCCCAGAGAGTGGTGATGAAAGGAGTTACATCCAGCTGGTGGTCAGTCACCAGTGGAGTTCTCCAGGGCTCATTGTTGGGGCCAGTGCTGTTTAATATCTTTATCAATGACATCACTGATGGAATTGATTGAAGAGGTGATCAAGTGCACCCTCAGCAAGTTCCCTGACACCAAGCTGGGTGGGAGTGTTGATCTGCTGGAGGGCAGGGAGGCTCTGCAGAGGGATCTGGACAGGCTGGATCCATGAGCCAAGACCAAGTGTATGAGGCTCAACAAGGCCAAGTGCTGGGTCCTGCCTTTGGGTCACAACAATCCCGTGCAGTGCTCCAGGCTGGGGCAGAGTGGCTGGGAAGCTGCCCAGTGGAAAAGGACCTGGAGGTGCTGGTCAGGAGTGGGTGAACAAGAGGCAGCTGTGCCCAGGTGGGCAAGAAGGCCAAGGGCATCCTGGCCTGCATCAGGAATAGTGTGGCAGCAGGACCAGGGCAGGGATTGTTCCCCCCTGTACTGGGCACTGGTGGGGCTGAACCTTGAGTGCTATGTCCAGTTGTGAACCCCTCACTACAAGAAAGACACTGAGGTGCTGGAGCATTTCCAGAGGACAATGAAGGTGGTGAAGGCTCTGGAGAGCACAAGTCCTATGAGGAGCAGCTGAGAGAGCTGCGGGTGTTTAGCCTGGAGAAAAGGAGGCTCAGGGGAGACCTTATCACTTGCTACAACTGCCTGAAAGGAGGGTGTAGCCAGGTAGGGGTCGGTCTCTTTTCCCAGGCAGTCAGTGACAGGATGAGAGGAAATGGCCTCAAGATCCACTAGGGGAGGTTCAGTTTGGACATCAGGGAGAATTTCTTCACTGAAAGGGTGGTTAGGGTTAGGAACAGGCTGCCCAGGGAATTGGTGAAGTCACCATCACTGCAAGTGTTCAAGAAATGACTGGACATGGCACTGTGTGCTGTTGGCATGGAGGTGCTTGGTGAAATGTTGGGCTTGGTGATCTTGGAGGTCTTTTCCAGCCTCAATGATTCTTCATGATTAGTCTTCATGATTAAAGTGGTTCCCTAAGAGGGGGTGAGCTGTCCAGTCACAGAGCTGCTAACCTGTTGATCAGTGCAGGAGCACTATTAGTACGGACACTAAAAGGCCCATGGTGATGTCATTGATACCAGCTGACATGTTTTAATGGAAAAATAGACCTTTTCTAATGAGCTTAATAGGTTTTTCATGAGGGATTTATGGTGGTGAAATAGATTTATAAGTGAATATGATGTGCTATCAATATTTGGCTTAAAGTATCAGAAAATCCATATTAAATGGACTAAAAGTGGCTAAATGAGACATTTCAAAGTGGGTTTTGTATTGAGAAAGCATCAGTGAACAGCCATATGTTGACTTGGTTTGTGGTCCTGTGTTATTCAAACTGTCTTAGTGATTAGCAGGAAATGTTTAAGAGGCTGTTCATCAAAATGGATGAGGAGAAAGAGATTCAGGAAATTGGAAGGAAAGTTACTCAAATAATAGATTTTCCTGTGGTCTGATGGCCATGGAGAAAGAACAATAGCCAGGCAAAAAACAAACAAACAAAACCCAAACCACCACATCAAAAACCAACACTTATTTCATTAGCAAATCCAAACCAGGAGAGGGAAAAACCCATCCATCTGGGCTGAACTAAATTCTTCCTTTGATGCAATTTGAAATATTTTCTTCTGGGTCGTAACTGGACAAGTAGGCAGCCCAAAACCTCGAAGCAAAGAAAAATACGACTCCCACCACCCCCTCAGAATGATTAGGAAATTCCAAGCCCTTAGAAATGACAAAAGCTATTGATGTCGTAGGTACACATGTAAGTAGGAAACAACTGAGAGCATGGGAAAATTGGATGGATTGCATGTTTGGTTGTATGAACTGCTTGAAGCTGGAGCTAAGGAAGGTTCCAAATGAATGTGCTAACATGGACAGAGCATCGTGTCAGAGAAGAGCAGGCTCATCAAGAAACCACGACAGCAAACTAAAGCTGCTTTGCCTTTAAAAGTTCAATTTTGCCTTGTGCATGCAAAGCAGAAAGCGGACTGGGTCAGCCTGGAGGTACATCCATGCACTTGAGAAAGTTTCTGTGTGAGCTGCAAATTACCCGTGTTGCAGAAGGGTGACTCACTGCTCCCATCGAGTCTGGGAGGAGACGGCGCTGCTCAGGCCGCCTCTGGGGGCTGCTTGCGAGAGCCATGGCTGCGGTCACGCGTGAAGGCAGACGGTGCATTGCAGAGCCATGGGAAAGGACAATTCCCTCAGACTCTGCTGTGTTTCTGGGAAGCCCAGCGCTGGCTGGGGGACCCTATGGGGACAAGTGTGGCCTCTCTGTGTGTCTCTTAGGGAGGTCAGGCCACAGTCAGTGCCCTGGGACAGGAAATGTGGCTGCATGCAGTGTCAGGCACAGACAGGTGCTGAGGTCATTCAGCCAAGCTCAGGCCCAAATGGTCTTTCCAAGGTTCTCTGCTCCCAGCTCATTAGCTGTAATGCACTGAAACCACGTGCCTGTGTGGGTAAGATGCAGCCCTCGGTGTTGGAAGGAAACCTACCTGCTATCAGGTGTACTGGAGAAAAAATCAGTGGTGGGTGGTTGCACTGGAAGGGTTTTTGTGCAAAGAGTGCTTGGGGTTGTGGGGGAAGCAAATCAAGGAGTTCAGCAGTCCAGGTCCCCTCCCCACAGCAGCGCTCAGCACTGGGGCCACTCGCCTGGGCAGACATGTCACCAGAGAGAGCTGCTCGTGCAGCCTGAGGCCTTGGGGACCAGTGCCACTCCAGTTGGTACTTCTCAGTTGTGCTGTCTGCCAGACACATTGGATGTGGATGCCCATGGGAAAGATGTGTAGTGCCCTGCCCAGTGTCCCCCATACACCTGGGCATTTGCTCGCCCTGTCCCAAGGTGCCTGGCTGGCTCTGTGAGATGTGAGTGAAGAGGAACAAGAGTGGGTCACAGCCCCTGCAAGGCAGGCTGGGGAAGGCAGCCATGGCAGGAGAGGCCCCGGCTCAGCAGCACAGCCTCGCAGCTCCCATGTCATGCCCTCACGGTTTCCAGTGACGCAAAGCAGCAGCGTGTTCCTCACGCGCTCCCATCCCACGGCACGCTGCTCTGGGGTGGGAAGGGAAGGGGCTGGGGTGGGAGGGCAACAGCCTGTGGTAGCTCAGCTCTGACCACGGAAGCAGCAGCGGCCCTCGCACGCCCTGCCTCCTCCCACGGGCTGCCTCGGCTGCGGCGGAGCCGGGGGACACATCCCACACGCACTCGTGTACGGGGGTGAGCACACGTGTGTGACGTCCTTCCCTGGCAGCGGTGGGAGGGAAGGCTCCCATTCAGGGCCTTGTCTCCAGCTGCTCGGGAGGCAGCGGGGATGAGGCGGGGGGGCGAGGGATGCCTCGGTGGGTACCACAGACGTTTACGATCGCGCTGGCTCCTGTGAGCCCCTGGGTGCCTCCAAAGCACTGCACGGCCAAGGGATGGCCCAGCCCCACCCCCAGCCCTGCATCCCAGCCCATCCTCACCGCTGATTTCTCCAAGAGCGAGTGAAGCAAGCCGGGGATGATGTGGCAGGCGTAAAACATGGCATGAGCTGCCGCTTCACTGACTGGCAGGGAGGAGGAAGAGATTTTGGTGTTGAGCACAGCACAGTCTGTACCCTGGGAGAAGAGGCCTGCCTAGGATGGTAAGAGATGGAAGGGAGTACTTTAAACCGGAGACCAGCTGGAGTAGCTGAGAGGATATTAAACTGCAGCAGCTGGGAAACAGCTTAGAGGAAAAGCAGTGCTCAAGCCCAAACTCCTCTCATGGGGGGCCAGGCTGAACCAGTGTTAACGAACTGCAAAAAGGGAAATTTCAACTGCAGCCCTTCTAGGAGTCTGCATGCCCAGTCCAGGGAGGATGGTCCTAATTGCAAAGCTCTTTAGGCTGGCTGTTGTGATGGCAGTGTCAGAAATTCCTGATTACAGCCAACTCACATGGAAATTGGGGAATGCAGAAGGTGACCTGATGCCGACAGCACCAGCATCTGAGTGTCATTAGTGACATGAAGCAAATGTGCTTGCAATCCACAGAGAAGTGGGACATTCATAAATCTGGCTATACAACAATTTCCAGACAAACTGCAGAATTTTTGTGTTCTGCACAGAAGTTCCTTGCACTAGCAAGCAGCCTTTGGGACCTGCCTGAGCCAGAGCTCTGACCTTGCCAGAGAGAGGGGAAAGGTTAAAGCTTGCAGACACCTTGATTGTGTCAGCCAGCTGAGCTCTTGAATTGCTTGAAAGAAAATGCTGCATTTGACACATAATCAGCAGTAAAATTGCACAAGTTTGATATTCAAATTAAATTAATTAGATATTTAGTAAATAATTAGTTACATTTTTTCCTGTTGGCTATATTCTGTCCTTTGACTTCTCCCCAAACAGAAGATACCAGAGAGCTTTGGTACCAATTCTGCCAGTGCTCAGTTTCTTCCTACAGATCCACCCAAGAGCCGTCAACTCACCAACACTAAAAGGATGAGGGCATTCACTCAGTTAAACACTGCCCTGAGCTGGAGCTGATTTTTAGTCAAACAAGGCAGGACTGGCAGGCACATTGCCTCAGATTTGGCAGCAGGACAGTCACACTCCTACAAAAGCATTTTACACTTAATTAGAGCATTGCCTTTCACACAATTAATGATCTGAGAGGACGCAGTATGCCAAGGCAGGTAAGCTCATCTGGGATTTGGACTCTGTGCTGCTGGCTGTAGGCTCTAGAGACACACGAGGGAAAAGCTCATCCTGCAACTTCTGCAGATTGTGGACAAAGTACTGAAAGGTTTCTGGGAGAGGGGCAGCAGCAGTGGGCAGTGTGGGCAGACAGCCTGCTGCTAATCAGAAGCTCCTTTATTCCACAGCGGGAGCAGGACTTGAAATGCAGCAGCCCATATGCACGTCCGTCTGCCCAAAGCCTTCCCCTCTTTGATAGTGATTGTACAGGCTGTGCTGAGCTGCAACTTGATAAATATCAGCCAAGTCTCTCTCTCCAGAGGGGCAACTGCCTTCTGCACCATCCAAGGGCTGAGGACAAGTGGCGCAGGTGAAGTCATTCTGTTCTCCTTGGGACTACAGCAGAGCCCGGGCAGTGCAGGCACCCCCACAGGTGTCTCATGGGTTCATTCTTCAGCACAAAGTACCCTCAGAACTGCTTCAAAGACTTCTCTGGGCAGGCACAGTTAAGCCTTTTGTTTTAATTAACCATCTTTCCTTGGGGATAGCAGAGTCCCAAGGTCTGGCTTTTGATTTTGCAAATGCAAATGGAGAAGGTGTTGCAGTGATACCCATATCTAATGCAGATGCGTTGCCAACCTCCTAATTCCTTTTTTCCGTGGACGTATGTGAGCTGTCCTCAAATCTGTGTTCCAAGACATGCACATTTTATATTCCAAAAGTGATTTCACCCCCCCGAGCTTTTGTTGCAGCCTCACCAAAAATATATATTCACATGACTCTAGAACAGGAAAGTCTCATCTGCCTGGGTAGTTCCCTGCTGAATTTACATTCTTCTTTCCTTAAGAGCTCTATTTTCTGCATTTGTTGGGATTACAGTAACCTTTTCTGTTTAAAATTCTTGTCCCTTTCTTGATCCAGGTTACTTTAAATAGAAGTGTAAAGGAAATTAACAGAGGAACCAGCAAAGCTCATCTCACTTCTCAGAACTGATTCTCTGACCTTTTTTACTGTGTACCCCCCCTGCCGAAAATCTGCTTTTCATCCGCACCATTCCAACCTCCTGCAATAGAGGAAGTCCCCGAAGCTTTTTCAGCCCTTTTACAAGAATCCACCTCTGCAGCCAGACACCAAGCTTCGTTTCGGGTAAGGTTTTCAATCTCTCTCACCCTTTTGTCTGGGTTTATACGTCACCCTCTTCCTCTTGGGTGGGCAAAAAGGGGACGGGTGCTGCTGCTGTGCTGACTCCTGACTGGGTCACCCAGTGCTGCTGGGCTGTCTGGGCTAGGCTATAAAACAGAGCCAAGGCAGCGCAGCTGGCTCACAGAGCAGACTGAATTCTGCAGTCGGTGCAGACCCGTGCGCAGCCTCTGCCGCCTCCTGCGTTGTTGTTTTTCCTGGAATACTGATCCGACCTCGGGAGCAAGATGTGCAAGGGACTCGCTGCACTGCCAGCCACTTGCTTAAAAAGGTACTGTTTATTTCTGAGCATCTGGTAATGGTCTTGTTAGCCCGGAGACACGCTGATGCATTGCGCTTTGTGTCCGAGGCGGGAGGACAGATTTGGCTCTGATTATTTTGTAAGATTAGATGCAAATGATTGCTTAGAGGCTTTTGTTTTTTTTTTTTTTTTTCGCTAGAAGCAGAATTTAAGAAAGGTTTCCTTCGTACTGAGCTGTGGGAACTCTAAGCTGTCTTCCTTCCCATCGTCAAAACCAGCAGCTTTTAGCATTGCGATATTTTGATATTCCTGTCAGCTGCTTCTGCTGCAATCTTTGCACCCCTTTTCTCCTTTGACACCTCTCTCTGCTGAATTTTTTTTTTTTTTATTCTTTTGAGAGGGAAGCAAGGCAGAGAGGATAAAAATTAAGGATTATCCCTCGAAATGCATTTCAAGTGCAGAAACCCAGCCTGGAAGGACCAGAGACCCATCTGCCAGCAGGCAGGGATGCGGCACCAGCTGGTGTGGGGTCAGCCTGAGTTCGCTGGGTGATGATGAGGGGCCAGATCAGGCTGTACCCCAGTGCACAGCACTGTGGGGCTGGTGTGGGGCTCATCACACCCCTGTTGTGTGGTGCCAATCAAGATGGGCTGAGCTGCAGCCCTGCCATGAGTGCAGGATCTTGCTGTACCCCGGTGTATGGGATCAGCAGAGCAGAGCTTGCACGGCCCCAAACGTGCCCTCAGCAGCATGGTCTGCCCCATAGCCCAGCATGAGGGGTCTCTATGCCCACACGAGCCCTCCTGGAGGGGTGTTAATCCTTTCAGGTGCTCTGGGACCTGGAGACCCCCAGGAGGGAGACACAATGCTCCCTTCTCATCCAGCCCATCCAAACTCGTGCAGGTCTCTGATGGTGCAGCGCTGCCTTTCTGGCCACTCGTGCCTTCAGCAGCACTCCTGAGGCTGCTTCCCTGCCGCTGTGCAAGGGGTTGGGAAAATGTGAACAGAGACTCAGCTGGCTCCCATCTGGAGGATAAAGCTTCCTGCTCATGGTTAGATTTGAAAACAAGTGCTGAAAATGCAAGGGAAAAGTGTTGATGCTTCCAATTTGAAGGAACATTTGTTGGAGATAAAAAAAAAAAAGGAACATTTGAAAAAATGCAAGGAAAAATAATTCACATTTTTTTAACCACTTTTGTCCAGGATTCCAAACAAAATCCTTCTCTCCCAGAAATCTGGGGGACTCACTGCAAGCAGCACTGTCTTGTTTCCTCCTGCTGCCACCCTCCTGCAGAACTGAGCAGACTCCTTCTCCTGGGCAAGGAGCACGAGAACGCCAGGGAGCCCAAGCCTGGCAGCTCAGAGTCCCCATGTGTGCCTGGGCAGAGCCTGGATGTTGGTGTTGGCCACAGGCACCCTGCTCTAAAGCAGCTATGAGTTTCCTTTGCTCTCCCCGAGTGCTGGAGCTGTTGAGGAAACATTTCTGAGGCAAGCAGTGAGATAAGGCATGGCCAGAACTCCTGACAGGGTGCTATGGCTGGAGCAGAGAGCAGTGCTGGGAGGCTCAGCAGCTTCCAGAGCTCAGCCCCATGGCACAGCCTCTTGCTCTTTTCCAGGCTCATTTCTGAGAAGAGGGAGAAGAATTTCCTGCTTTACACTATCACTGCACCTTGGGGCAGGCCAGGGCTGGCGCCCCTGAGCAAGCAGGAATTATTTACCCACCCTTCATTCTTAAACTGGAAGGGATCCCAGAGAGGCACCAAGGCCAGTATCAGCTGCAGATCTAGAAGCTGCTGTGAGGAAGGGATTGTCCTGAGCATGCTAGAAGGTGGAACAAAATTAAGGATGAATCTTCAGAGGAGCTTGCTGTGAAGCAAGGGAGTAGCTTGCAGTCAGAGTGGGCTGGTCGTGGTGAAGATCTTGGCTCATCCCCTGATCTCACCCCACAGCCTTGCTCCAAACCATTGACTTCTTCCCTTTCCTCTGTGTCATGGGCTTGGTGGGGTGGCCTGGCATGGCCCTGCTGTTCCTGTAGCTGGGTGATGAGGTGGGGAAATAGCAAGGACTGCAGGAAAGGATTAATAAGGGTATAAGAACCACACATTGGCAGCTGGGCAACTCAGCTCAAGGAGAGGTGAGACACACAGCACAGTGATGGTTTTCTATCACATTGTTTTAACTGTAAACAGTAGGAAAGCAGCAGCTTCTCCTCCTTTGCTACCTACTTCCAGGCTGATGACCTTCTTGGCAAGAAGCTGTTGAACATGAAAAATTACTTCTTTGACATTGTTGTATTTGTTTAGAAACAAGAATGTGCATTATGCAACGAGTGAAAAATCAGCACTGGAGTCACTCTCAGTGACCTGTATTTGTGTCACTGAGTAATGCTGGAGGAGCCTGTGCACTGAGGAGGCTGCAGGAGGAGTGCAATGTATTGTCTTCATCTCCTTCTTGATTTTTTTTCTTCCAGTGCCAAAGACATGAAGCACCGTCTGGGCTTCTTGCTGCAGAAGTCAGATTCCTGTGACTACAGCTCTTCCCAGGGCAAGAAGGAGAAGATGTCTTCAAGCCAGAGGTAAGAGCAGATGCAGTCATGTAGTTAATCCCAGAATGACTGAAGCATGTTGTTTACTCCTTCACCAAACAGGACACCATTAACAACACTACTGCTTCCCAGCTTCTCCTGAACACCTGTGCTTACATCTAGTGTGGCAATAGCCCTCAGGCGTTGATAGTCCTGTCA
Source organism: Lanius collurio (assembly GCA_020086605.1). Taxonomy (NCBI): domain Eukaryota; kingdom Metazoa; phylum Chordata; class Aves; order Passeriformes; family Laniidae; genus Lanius; species Lanius collurio. The sequence continues at coordinate 2,508,107 of JACBWW010000016.1, read as the reverse complement.
TCTGACTATCAACACTCGAGGGCTTCAATTTCCATGAAGAATGCTGAACTAGAGGTCCCTTCATGCCACCACTTCTGTGATTCAGTAGGAATGTGCACAGGGGAGGGCAGTCTCCTGTGCAGGGGAATGACTCCATCCCAGACCCAGTGCAACTGGACACATTGCAGAATCAGCATCACTGCCTCTTGGAGCTGGGTTTGTGCAATGGTCCACACAGCTGCACAGAGGTGTCGGCACAGAAAACAGCCAGCAGCCTGTCAGGGCATCACTGCTCTCCTCGAGGTGCAAGGAGATGGTGTTCTCTCCAAAGAGGACCCTTAAAGACAAGGTTTATTCCTGGAATAGATGAACCCTAGGATATTCTAGTATGGTGGGGGGAATGAATACAGGATGTGCTCCCCATGTGTTTTTAGTTCCCACATTCTTCTCTCTTCCATACAGCTACTATTCCCCTGACAGGTTAAAGGAAACAGCCCTTTGGAGTTCACTGATATGACCTCTAAGAGTGATTCCAGGTCTGTGGTCCAGCAAGAGATGCATCCAAGCACAAATAAATACATATTCCACAGTAATTTTTCCAGGAAAATTCCTTTCTGGCTGGTGATGAAGATTGCAAACCAAAATTTCTGTAGATTGCATCTGGGATCCCTGTGGGTATCTGTAAAACAAGCTGATATTTCATTCTCAGCCTCTCATGTATGCTCTTACAACAGTCAGGGAAAAAGATTTTCTAGTGGTGCTGAGAAACAAACCAAACTTGTCCCTTCTGTTCTCTCTTTAACTCATCCCCATGTTTCCTTTGTCTCCTTTTAGGCTTAGCCAGGAGGAAGTCAGAAAATGGGCAGACTCTTTGGAAAATTTGATCCATCATGACAGTAAGTGAGGAGGGCTCTTATGCTGCCTGCAGAGCATGTGTGCTGTAAGCAGTGCCGGGAGGGGACATGGGACATTATCTTGTGTCTCTCAGGGGCACTCAGGAGCTCCTTTGGCCATGCAGACCTCTGGGAGGGGTGGGGAAGGGCCCTCTTGCTCAGATCCAAGGCAAGGGTCAATCCCAATGCATCATGAGTGTGGTTTTGCCCTAGTGCTGAGCTATCTCTTTTGTGAAGCCAACTGGTTTAGCCCTTGTGCAAGGGGAGTGCAAGACCAGGACACACAGTTAATGTGGGTTAAATAAGAACCAAAAAGTGGAGATATTGTTTGCAGCTGAGCCCATGGGAGACTTTGTCTTCCCATCAGTTGCGGGCTACACTGATGTTCTTGAGGTTTCCTTCACATTGTTCCCATGGTCTGAGACTCTGTGGAGCGTGCTGGCTGTCTCCTCCAGGCCTCCTGGGAACACAGGAGTTGCTTGTGTTCCCCTGTCAGGGACACTGAAGGTCACAGTGGGGGAACAGGCAGCTGGGGCCCCACGTGTGACACCCCCGTGGGGCCTGTCTGAATTCCAGCCTCCGTCGGCATGCATGAGCTGTCCCCACTGCCAGCCCCAGGGGAGCTCCTCATTCAGCTCCAGGAAGGAGAACACACAATCACTGCTTGCTGGGATTCAGAGGTACAACTGTCCAGGGACCAGAATTCTTACCTGACCTGGCTTTTCCCTAAACCTTCCCTAGGAGGACTGGCTGCTTTCCGTGCTTTTCTCAAATCTGAGTACAGTGAGGAAAACATCGAGTTCTGGGTCAGTTGTGAGGAGTACAAGAAAACCAAGTCACCAGCCAAGCTCAGCCCCAAGGCCAGGAAGATCTATGATGAATTCATCTCAGTGCAGGCCACAAAAGAGGTACGTGCACAGAACATTCCCTGGGCAAAGGCATCACCCTGAATTCTGAACCAGCAGCACAGGCAAGCAGAGATCAGTAGTTTCCCAAGAGATGAAGGTTTCTGCTTCTCTGCTAGTTAGCAAGGACAGGGTGGTTTTTTAATTGATTTTGTATTAAACTTGGATAGAGAGAAAGTGTGTTTAGTTACAAGCACATGCTCAAGAGGCCTATGATTCCCAATGTTCCAGCTGCTCCCATGCAGTTTGAGATTCCTGGCTGTCTGCATCCCAGAGGGATGTGTGTCAGTCTCCCCTGGCAGTTCTGGTAGCAGGGATCATTGGTATTCAGCTGCACAGGTTCTGCTGAGGGTACAGGGTGTCAAACAGCCATTTCAGCCGACTGCTCACCCAGCACACATGGTAGAGGCACACTTGGATTTTCCCTTTCCTATGCCATTTCTGGGACAGGTTCTACTTACACTGTCCCTTTGGCCCGCAGGTGAACTTGGATTCATGCACACGGGAGAAGACGAGCCACAATATGCTGGAGCCTACACTGTCCTGCTTTGATGAGGCTCAGAGAAAAATATTCACCCTCATGGAAAAGGATTCTTACCGCCGGTTCCTCAAGTCCCCTTACTACCTGGACTTGGTCAGCCCACCTGGTGCTGGCTGTGGGCCCGAAAACTGCAAAAGAAACCACACTCACACCTTAGACTGCAACTCCAACATCATCTCTCAGTGTGCCTGAACCTGCAGCAAGGCAGGGGCGGGGCAGGCTCTCACAAGAATATATGGCAGCAAAAGCATTCATTGGCATGAAGCAACAGAGCTGTCTCCAATAGCTGTCTAATGTCCCAGTTGTATCCCATGTCATGCAACAGCCAGCATTTGTAACCCAATCCAGGCTCAGTTTGTGTAGCAAACCCTCCTCTGACTCGGTCGGTGTAGGAGCGCTGGGGTCTGTGTCTGACAGGAGAGCTGGGGGCAGTCACTGCAGCGGTGCCGGGGCTCTGCCAAGCCCTGTGAGCCCAGGGTGGTGCTGGGGAGCTTGAGCTCAGCCCTGGCTCTGCCCACGGAGGGACCAGACTGGCGAGGTCACCGTGAGATACCCAGTGAGGTGCAGGGCAAAGAGGAAGCCGAGGAAAGCGCTGGGGACTGGGATTTCCCCTTTCTAATCTGCAGAAGCTTAGGTGAGAAGGACTGGCTCTGGTCCTTAGCTGTTCACAGCTCCCAAATGTCTAGGCTGTCAGGAGTGTTTGCTCAGAGCTCAGGCTGTGCTGCATTGCAGTATCAGGCACAGGAAGAGCTCCTACTCTTTCTTGAAGGGAGACCAAAACTTTTTGAACAGCATCCCTCCATCATCACAGCCACAGTCGCAGGGAAGCTCAGCCTCCCTTGGTCATCACAGGGAAGCTGTTCCCTCTGGCCACTGCTCCCTCTGTAGCACCACGTTTGTGCTGGCCAAGGATCTTTCCTAGGGCTGTGCAGAACTGTCACTTTGGGGGAGGCTCATTATTTCCTATATTATTAATTGTGACCTTCACACTCCCAGGTTAAGTACGCCAGCAGAACAGAAAACCTGTTCCTTCTCTCCCAGACTGACAGGTGTATATTCCTGACTCTGGGAGTGCCATTTGGATTCCAGTTTGCCTGTCCTGGCTTGTAAGGCGTAGTTTGTGAGGGAATAGTACCATGACATCTGGGGAGGAAAGGCCCTGCTTGGGAGTACTTGGAGTTTTTATGGTGTTATTTATGTATTTCAATAGTAGCATGGCTCACTTTTCCTGAAGGTGGTAGGAGGAATGTGTCTGCCTCATTACTGCTCCAGGGCTTTGCCAGAAGGCAGCTTACTTTTTAATTGCTGTGGTTAGACACGGCCTTTGCTGTGGGCTTCAGCCATGACCTGCAGCTGGAAGCACAGGAGCTGGCTGCAGCACCAGGTATCTCACTGCCTCCCAGCCCTTGGTCTCTCCCTCATTAGATATTGCTGCTCTGGCAACTGTTTCTTCTGTGCTCTGCATCCCAGTCCAGACAACAGCTCTCACACCGGGGTTTTGGCATGGCAGGAGGAGGCTGTGGCTCTCCAGGCCCATAGAGAAACTTCTTTTTTAACATATGCTTTATTTTGTACTTATTCAATGTACTAACACCTATCACCGTGCATGTTCAGCTAAGAGATGGAGAGGCTTGCTAAAGTGCTGAACGTAGCCAAGCATGTGGCTATGTTTCATTTTCCCCTGGTACTGGGAACTCTTGGTAACTATTGCAAAAACTGTATCAATATTTAAATAATGATGAATGCATTCTAAATAAAAACGTTTGTGTTAGTCCCTTCTAAAATGCCATTATGTGAACAAAAGGAAAAGCATGGAGATCCAACTCGTTGGACAAGGCTATTCCAAAAAGTTATGTTACAAGTGGCTTCACTCAGAGATTGTTTAAAGTCACAGAAAAGTGAAACAGCTGCTGAAACAACAACAATTACATCCTTCAGACACCTTCAGCACCATGAGCCTGGGGGCTGTGGGGTTTTTGTGGGTCTATGCCTTGCCTGACCATCAGCTCAGCATGGGGATTACCCATCCTTGCCAAGGGTCTGGGGTGAGTGTGAGGTCCCCCTTGAGTGGGGGACATCAAGGAGCCTCTCCTTGCTGCAGGTTCTTTCCAACGCCGAGCTCCAGTGCATGACACATTTTATCTCAAAGCTGAGCCTGTCCCTGGGCTGAGCCCTGTGAGTGCAGAGAGCAGGGCTGGCCCTTGCTCAGCCCCTGTGGCACCACAGCTGCTGCTGCTGGAGCATGATCTGACCCTGGGAGCCAAAGCCTGAGGTAGCAGTGGGGCTGGGGGTACCTGTGCTACACTGGCTTTGGGGTGTGTCCTCTGGATCAGCTCCCTGGGGTGATTCCCCTTCCAGTTTGCTGAGAAACCACTGCATCATTGCAGCAGAAGCTCTCAGAGGCTTTTGGTCTTGCCAGGGCTTTCGAGCACAAGTTTTGGGAGTGTCCTGTAGCGGGTATGAAAATGCTGCACTTTCAGTGCAAAGAGACAAAATGACCAGTCCATTGAGACGGTAGCAGAAATACATGTTTATGTGTGGATTACTGAATGGTACATGAATATGGGTTAACACAACTCCTCGGTGTACACCAGCACCTCACATCTTCCCCACATGAAGATCTCTGGTGGAAATCCCATGGAGAACTTCAGACTGAAAACCTGCAGCTCATGGGTGTGAGGGGCTGATGTGCCCTCCTGACCTTGCTCCAGCCCTTGGCCACAGCGTGCAGCACCCTCTGGGGTGCCTGAGGGAGCCTGAGGGAGCCTGGACGAGCTCTGGGACACCCTCAGCCACTGGACTTTGGCAGTCCCCAAGGCTGGAACTGGGCAGCACTGGCAGAGTCCAGCCTCAGCCCACAGGGCAAGAGCTGTGTGGTTCACCCTGTGAAGTGCGAGGCTGCAGGTCGCTGAAGTCACCATAAAACACACAGCAAACCATCCTCCAGTATTCCTCTGAGGTGTTGAGCTGCAGGGAGCCCTTTTCCACATGTGCCCGTGGCAGGGAGTGGGTGCCAGGGTGGCATGGAGGCAGTGCCTGGTGCCCCATGCCCCTGGCTGCAGCGTGGGGTTGCCTTGCCCCACGGCAGAGATTGGGGTCCCTTGGGAAGCACAAGACCTGCCTCCTGCAGCAGCCCAGGTGCCAGGATGGCACACAGCAGCCACAGGCAAAGGGTGATTCCAGAGGATGTTTTGGAAGATGTACTTCTGTGTTCGCTCAGGTGGATGGCCAAGGTTTCCCTCAACAGGGTCTGGGACCACACTAAACCCAAGCACCCTCATCTCTCTGATGGACCCCAAGCACCACATCCAGAAACTGCTTTTTGGCTCTCTGCCTCTCAGGAGATCCAGGTGCCCACGTTACCAGTATGTATACATGTGTGAGTATATATGACTCCAGGAATACAGATGTACATGTTGTGTATATATGGTGCTATATATGCCAAATTTCACGAGAGCTAGAGTGATAAAATACATGAAATATTTCCTACCAGAATATGAAGGTTGGCATCAGCCCCGGAGTAAATACCTCTGGGCCTGTGGAAAGCTGGGCCATGGGGTTGGTACAGGTGTTACCACATTTCTGGGCAAGCCTGCCCAAGTAATTATCCAAATGACTCTTCTACACAAACACAACTTCCCAAGAGCTCCAAAATGCTTCAGTGGCCACATTTTATGGCCACGCAGTAGATCACTGGCAGCCCCCAAAGTAGACTTCCAGCATTTTAGCAGAAATTGAGCCAGGGAGGGATTTCCAACAGAGCTGTTTCATCTCTCCTGAATCCAGCCTGCACCTTTCTTTTCCACACATACATACCTAGACGCCTTCTCCCTGCCCCATGTGTCGCTGCTGCAGCAGTGACGTCTCAGGGTTTGATCGTGCGTAGCAAGACAGCCTCCAGCAGCATCCCGACCTTATGGCGTTGGTGGTGGCAGCATTTTACTGTGAAACATGTGAGGGAATCTAGAAATAGCTGCTGAAGGATTAAGTAGAAATGAAAGATCCAGGTCTTTCTGCAGGGAAGCCTGTTCGGTTTTGCATTTCTGAGTCACGCTGTAAATGAGGAGCTTGAACATGCTGAACCTACTTGTATTGACACCAGTTCATGGAGACGTTGGGAGGGTGCAGGGAGTGTGTACAGGCAGAGGTGAGAGGAGCACCCTGCAGCAGAGGGGCTGGCCAAGACCCCCATCCCACACCCAGCCCTGCTTCTGCCTCCCCCTTGTTGCCCACCTGAACCATGGGCACTGCTGGGGGGTCCTGTGCCTTTTGATGGGACCCTCCTGCTGCTCATGGGCTCCCTTGGGCTTTTTAGGGTCACCCAAGCCACCCTCTGCATTCACCCCAGGGGAATGCCTGTGAGCATCACCCCTGCTGCTCCAGAACCAACTTTCCCAGGCCTTTTGCTCCAGAGCTTAAAAAAGAGTCACGTTAGTGACTGCCTCCATCCTTCCCCTGCCTCCCTGCTCCTGCCTGGAAAAGAGCCCATTTCCTGCAGCTCGGGATGTATTTTTCTTCATTGCCATAGTGACAACGTGTAAATATTTGGGGCTGGTGGGGTTTTGATCAGATTTTGAAAGTCTTGAAGAGGCTGGCAAATCCGTTGTTTATGTTACTGCATTTTGCATGGAGTCCCATGACTTGCAGAGAGGCTGAGCAGCCCAGGGAAGGGGGCTGGTCAGGGATGCCTGCGGGCAGCACGGCCACGGATATTTTGCTGGCACCCGCCAGGTCACAAGCCATGACCCTGTGGATGACACACCAGGATACCAACACGGGGATGAACCATCCAGGCCCTGTGGAGCAGGGGTTTATCATATTTCCCTCAAGGCTGAAATGAGACTCCTACTGCTTTTCATGGACGCCCTTGCCCCATCCTCAGGTGTGATTTATTCTGCTAGCAGAGGGCTGGCTTTGAACCATTAGAAAACAGCTGGTCCTTTTAGAGACAGCCTGTGGAAACACGTCCTGGGCAGATAGTAGGATACAGGAGAGAGAGATGCAGGCTACACAAACTCAGCAGAGTCTGCACTCTGTTCTAGAAGCCAGGGGGTTATTTTTCATGTTTCCAATGATGGGTTTGAGTTTGTGTTTGTTTTTTTGGGTTTGTTTTTTTCAAATTGGATCTGAACAGTCAGAATTTCAGCTTTCTTTCCCCCCAGCATGACTTTCATCCCTCCTGTGCTCGATGCCCCTCTGTTGGGTTTGTGTAGAATATTGCTTTGGTGTGCTTAATGCAGAGAGAAGCTTCTGGAGCAGGAGAGCCCTGAGGAAGTCCCTGGAGCTGCCATTCCAGCAAACTGGGAGGGCTGTGACCAGCACTTGGACGTGGCACGGGATATGGACTGGGAGCTCAGGGCATCACACAACGGTTGGAGTGAGCAGGAGTTCTGGGTTGCTCAGTCCTGGTGGTTTGGACCAACAGGTCTCATTTTATCCTCTTTTTCTTGTGTTTAGAGTGAAGCAAACAAGGTGGCTCTGAGCGGAGCCACTGGGGAAGCAGTGCTGCAGGCTCGCTCTGCTCACCCCTGGTGCCAGCCAGGCACATCCTGCGGTGCCTGGTTCTGCCGTACAGCGGTCCCTGCCATCCTTGTCACAGTGCCATCCTTGCTGTACGGTGTCACTGCTGTCCCTGCCATGCCCCCGTCCCTGGACAGCTGTCCCTGTACCTGCTGATTGGCTGCTTTCTGAAGACAAGGTGATGCCAATCAGGCAGTGGATGTGCCTCACCTGCCCCTTGGCCAGGGAGGGGAGCACCTGCAGGGTACCTGTGCAGTGTCAGCAGTGCCTGGAGAGTTGGGAGGAGGGAGCGAGCCTGGGCCATACTAAGCAGTATGGGCAGCACTGGGAGAAAAATTGTCATGTTCTAATGAGTCCTTAGAAGGCAGAGCTGGCACCTCAGAGACTCCAGCTAATGCCAAGCTCTGCAGCACCAGGGATGCACCAGCTGGCCAAGTAGCTCCTGGTCACTGCAGAGCTGGGGCTGCTCCCTTGCCCTTCTGGGTCCCAGCTCCAGGGAGTATCTGCAAATTGGTCTTTTGTGGGAGAGAAAAGTGATGGTAAGAGAGGAAACACCAGGATGTTTGACAGTCCAAAGCATGGGGAGAGGTGTTTAGCAACACTCCTGGGTGCTTTCTAGGGTGAGAAAGCAAAGCGGCTGCAGGAGAAGGGGCAGGTGTTTAGACAGAAGCAGTGGGGACGCCTCGCACAGCCCTGCTGCATTGCTACTTGATTAACTCATGATAAAACTCCGACCGCACAAATCTGGGCAGGGAGTCTTTTTCCATCAGGGCAAAGATCCTCTTCTGGGCCATGTCAAAGCTGGTTGGTGACGGCTCCACCAGGTTCTTCATGGTCACAGCCTTGGTGAAGTGGTCGATGTTCACCTGTGATGGGAGTGTAAGAGGGGTGGGAGCCTGCCTTTGGAGGGCTGAGTGATGGCATCTGCCCTTGCCTGCTGTGTCCCACCAACAGTCACACAAAGGCTGAGGGGAGGGACTGAAGCAGGTTCATTTCTCTGGAAGAATTATTGGTAGCAAAGCTGTCAGGATGAGCTCTGTCCTGCTGCAAAGCTAACTTGGGTAGGAGGATTACTGTACATTGTCATCCCTTATGATTAATGTCACGCCTCTGGGGGGGGGACAGGCATGTGTTGGGGATGCCAGTGGCTAGAGACAGCCCAGCAGAGGCTGAGCATGCAGACAGGGGATCCACAGCTGTGAAGGATGAGAGCGCAGCACGTGGGGATGGGGGAGCCCGGTGATAAGGCTCTGAGTCGCTCAGCCACGGCACGAGATGCCCTGCAGCCATCACTCTCCTTTGGGATGGAGGCTGGCAGGGCAGCAGCCTCATCCCTCCCAGTACCATCTCCTGCCCCATGGCCACTGACCTCCTTGGGTGCCTCGGTCTGGATGAACTCCTCATAGATCTTTTTGGCCTTCTCTGCCATCTTCGCTGGGGACTTGGTTTTCTTGTAGTCCTCGCAGGCCACCCAGAACTCGGCGTTCTCCTCGCTGAACTCGGAGCGCAGGAAGCTGCGGAAGCTGGCGAGCCCATCTGGGGGGCAACGGGGGGTGAGCCCTCGCTGAGCACTGGTGGTGCAAGGGGGACCAAGCCCTCACTGAGCACCCCAGGGGACATGGAAAGAGGGGAGGTGACCAACCACAGAGGGATGTGAACTTACAGGGGTTTTGCAGGAGTTTCTCCAAGGAATCGCGCCACTGCAGAGCCTCCTCCAGAGATGGCCTGAGGAGAGTAAAAAAAGCCCAGATGGTCCATATGATTACCCCATAGCCTCAGTCTGGGCTCCAGGTTTTTAAATAGTTCCTTTGAAACCGGGAAGAAACGGAGTAACAACTTGCAGAGACCTTCAGAGTGGAGTCAGTGGTCTGGGGATGGAATGGGGACGCTGCTGCATCACAGCACAGATGCCCTTCTCCTGGGGACAGCCGAGCGCCAGCGAGGGTGAGGATGGGGTGGGGAGGGTGAATTTCCCGTGTTTGAGCAGAGATGTGGCTGACCTGCACAGCGAGTCCCCTCTGCAGCCGCAGGTTCCCTCCTCACCCCAGCGCCCGTACACGGGAGGGCAGCGCAGGGGCTCTGCAGGCAGCTGGGAAGCATCCCTGTGTTTTCCTGCTGGGGTGGGGAAAGATGCTCCCCGCTGGCGGGAGCCACAGGGGCTTGGTCATTCCGGGCCCGTGCTGCTGGGGCCGGGGTCAGCGCCCTCCACTCCCACAGCCCGCTCGCCCCGTTCCCACGCCCTCCGGCGGGCCGGGCCACCGGCCTCGGCGCCCTTCCCAGTGGAAACCTCCAGTGTTTTCCATCTGCACGGTTTTCCACTTTTTTGTTTTTTTTTTAATGTATTTTTCAATGCGATGTTTGCTGTGAGACTAAAGAGTTCTGTAGAGATTTTTGTTTGTGGCTTTTTTGTTGTTTATTTAAGCCCCGGGGAGTTTGACCACGCTGCCCTGGGCTCACACGTCCTTCCCTGCATCCCTGGCAGTGTTGGCTGGAGGGCAAGGGAAGGCCCCCTGCTCGGCACTGGGTCCTGGGCTGGCTGTGGACCATCTCCACTCCCTGCAGGCAGTGCTGCCCTCTCTTGTTTTGCTGCTGCAGGGGCCACACATGGGGGCTGCCACTCCCTGGGTGAGCAGAGCATCCCTGTGGCAGGGGAGGGAGCGTAGGCAGGACAGCCTGTCCTGGTCCTGGCAGCCCAGGAGCTTCACCAGTGGGTCTGGGGCAAGTGAAGGCACTGCCCAGGTGGCTCCAGCTGGGAGAGCAGCAGGAATGCCAGGCTTGCTCAGGGTGGGTGCCAGCCCTCACTTGTTACCAAACCACCAGCACCCAGCAGTAGGGACCATGACAGGGGGTTCTTATCCTTCACTTTCTGGACCTTGAATTGCGTTTGCACTTCTGTCAAGGATCAAAGCTCTCCCTGCCCCCATGTCCCTATCAGGTGATTTCTCACCCCAGTGAGGAGGAGCATCACTGCAGCAACCTAACACAATCCAGCTTTCCTGGAAACCACCAAATTCACTTTCCCATTATCTGAATGTCCCAGGGATGATATTAACTGTGAGTGAGATGCTGACAGGTGAGTGATGCCAGGGCTGCGCAGTGATGCAGCATAGGAGAAAACAACTCCTCCAGACAGTGGGCAGTGCAGATGTTCTCCGGCTTTCTGCGGGGATGGCTGATGGAGACAAATGTGTCTCTGACACAGAGGCATCTGGGACATTGCAGCAATGGAGTGAGGACCACACAATCCATCGGGCTCTGCCAGCCCTGCTTGGTATGGGCAGCTTTCACTGGGCAGCGCTGTAGCTGGCAGAAACCATGCTGGCAAATGCCCCCCTGCATAACACCCCCACACCCTGGATTAGCAGGCAAAATAATGAATGTTTCATATGCTTTAAATAATGTTGATAAGACAGTATTATACACCAGCTCAGTGCTGGAGAGCAGTGGTCAAGCCAAAGATCATAAGGTGAGGAGGTGCCGTCATCACAGAGCTGCCCAGAACCAGGCATTGTGCCATGAGGTTGTGCACCCAGCTCAGGGACACACTGCCACCCCAACGCCAGATGGCTGTGAAGGCTAGCACCTCTGGGCTGAGGCAGGTGACTCAGAGAAATCCAAGTGCCATATGCCTCTGGGAAAACCTTTATCGAATAACATGAAATCTCATCAAAGGAAAATTGAGTTTCCATGGGAAATCTAGTTTCCATAGAGCTGTATTGCCTGACATGTCTCATGCTGCCCTGATATAACTTCCTGAGCCTGCATTTAGCAGGCAGGTCACAAGGAGCATGCCACGAGCTGCCTGCCACGTAGAGCCTACTGTGCCAGCTCACAGCAGGGCTCCAGCTCCTCTGCATCCCAAAAGGGCTTGTATCCACCCCACTGGCTGGGCACAGGTACCACTGCAGCCCAGCCCAGGGCAGTACTCACTTCTGGGCCTTGGGTGGCTTCTCTGGCTTCTCAGGGTAAGGGATGATGAAGTCAATGGTCGAGTCAGGCTTCTGGAGCAGCGTGCCCAGCTTTGTCTTGATTTCCTTGGCCCTGCAGCAGGGGAGGAGCAGAGACAGGTCAGGCAGAGGAACGGGGCAGCGGGACACTCACAGTCCCTGCCCTGCACCCACTGTAATTAATTCCAGATGAACAAATGGGCCCTGATGCTGTAAAGGCTGTGCCTGTCTGCGGCGTTTCAAAACAGGCGCTGTGCATTAGCGGCAGCTCTTGATCTTGATCTCCTCGCTCTGTCCCCATCTGTGGCCAGCATAATTGTATCAGCAGAGCTGTCAGGCTGCTCTGGGGCTGAATTAGGGACATGAGTGCAGCACTCAGTCTCTATAGAGATGAGCTTGAAGAAGTGCTGGTGAGGAGGTGAAGGAGCTGCCTTCAGAGAAGAGGCTGTGCTGGTGCTGTGCTGGGTGGTGCCTGCCCCATGGTGCCAACCCACACTGGGCCCACCAGCCCCACACTGCTCACAGCACTCAGAGCCTTATAGATATATAGCATGTTTATCAGTAATATATAAGCCTTATATCTGCAATGGTCAGGGTCCCATAAACAGGCACCTCCTGGGTGCTGCCTTCTCTGGGCAGAGGGGGAAGAAAGGTTTCAGGAGCTGAAGACTGTCAAAGGCTGAGTGCTAGTTCCCATTGCACCGAGGCCACGCTCCAGACCTGCATTTGGAGGATGCAGAGAAAAGGCAGGGTCTTGAGGCTTGACAGCAGGCCCTGCTATCTCCCAAAATGTTGCCTTTCATGCAATACAATTTGTAATTAGGTACTGAGCATCCAAAATTGCCGAGGAAGCTCCCCTCTGCTGCAGCTCAAGGGTGGTAGCAAGAGCAAGCTGAGCTTTTGCAGGGAACACTCAGGTATGCTGCATGAGGCTGAAGAAATAAAGGGCTGAAAGCAGACTGTGTGCCCCCCCCCTTTTCCCCCCAGCACCCCAAACCCCATTTTTGCAGGGCATGACTTTTTCCTGGAACAGCAACATTTGCTGGCACAGGAGATGAAGGAGAGGGGACAGACTGCTCCTCACCGGCTGACTGGGCTAAGCTTTTGGCATAGCTGGCAAAGCTGGGCTGAAGCTCCCTGTCTTCAGGGCTCCCTGCAATTTTCCTCTCTGCTGTTTATTTTCACAAGCCCTCTGTGGACGATCGCTCCCTTGCTATGTCTGCTATTTCATTTCAATTCCTTTGATTTTTTCCCTCCTTGTAAAACTCTCTCCCTGTGTTTTGCTTTCCACCCGCCAGTCCCCATGGGTGACATTTGGAGAGCCGGTGCAGGGGTGTTTGCTCTGCTCCCTGCCAGCTGTCCCCCACTTCTGCTGCAGAAACCTGCCTCTGACCAGCCACCCTTGCACGGACGTGGGCAGTGGGACCAGCCAGAGAGAGCAGCCCAGCCTGGGCTGCACAGACCGCCCACCGTGGGTGTACGGCATGGGGCAGCCAGAAACCCAACTGCTCATGGACAACGTCAGCAGCCACAGGCACAGTTTCCACTGCTGGTACTTCTGAGAAAACTTGAACCTTGGAAAGCCCAGGACCTCAGGAAAAGGGTGACAAGGTCGCCAGGTCCACACTGAGGTGTCTGGGACAGGGCTGCCCTTTGCCCCGCTGTAAGTAAATAAGTGAAATGCAGATAAGTGCTCTGAGCCAGAGCTGGCTCCTCATGTCCTGGGGCTGGCTCCCTGGCAAGCCTCAGTTGCCCCTTGGCAGCCCGCTGGCCAGCACTGCTATACTGGGATCCCCTGGCATGGCCCTACCCCAGCTGCAGAGATGGGGAGCAGGTGAAGCAGGCAGGAGCTGCAGCCCTGTTAGCACCTAAGTAATGGGTGGCTGCAGTGGGTGCCACAGGAAAGCTGAGGGGACAGGATGGCCTCTCCCTTGGCTCTGCTTTCCCATTTATCTGTGCTTGTGGCCAGAGGTTCCTGCGGGGAAGAGGACACATGGGCCCAGGGAGCATTTCTCAGGAGGAGCTGAGCAGAAATGCTGGGTGCCACCTTGTCCCTCACCCTGCCACGGCCAAACGCTTGGGAGGGATGAGTGGGAATGTTGCCAGTGCCAGGTGCTGTGCAGCAGGGACAGTCTCCTCCAAGCAACTGGACCATGTGTCAGATCATGGGGGTTCATCTGGCAGGAGCAGGGGGGAAGAGCAAGGGGGCTGTCCACCTCTGAAGCAAGGACAGGGGATACCAGGAGTTCCTGAGCAGGCAGAGGGAAAACACAAGCTGTGCTGGGAGCAGGGGCACTGAGAGGCAAACACAGCCCATGATGACCCAAGGAGGTGGGAATACAGGACCAGGACTCTGCTGCTGTCTGAGCAGCACCTGGAGACCCCTGCCCTGGTGTGGATGAGCCCAAGACACGCACAAGATCTGGATGCAATTGATGGTGACTTCACACAAGTGCTCAGACCCAGTTCAAAATCTTGCTCTCTGACTCCCATCTTCAGACAGTGACTTATGGCCAACAGCTGACAGGCTCCAAGGGCACTGAGGCCCTGAGCAGCCCCAGCTGAGCCCCACACCATACACACAGCTGGGCGGGGCTTCATTTAAGCCCAGCCCCTCCCTCAAGCTGCGCTGGACCTGTCTTGCAGCTCTACTGCCTGCTGCTCCCAACGGGACACTTCGGGTGGCCCCATCCTGCTCCATCCCATGGTGCTGTCAGTGGACCACCAGTGGCTGCTGGAGCCCTGCAGGCATGGGGAAAGCAGCAAGAGCCTCCCCCCTGCACCAGAGCAATTCCCTGGCAGTGGGACCTTCATGAAATCTGTGGAGACAGCAGAGATAAGGACGGTTGTCAAAAGGAAGCAAGGAAGGACAGGAGCAGGCTGAAAGCCTGCAGGCTGAGGGAGGGAAGGGCTATTTAAAGACACCATCCTGGCGTCCTCCAGGAGATGGATTACAAGCTTTCAAGCAAGGCTTCAGGGAAGGCTAAACAGCAGGGAAAAAAAGGCAGCTGTAGACAAAAAAGGCATATTTAAAAAAAAAAAAAAACAGCTGTGGCCGAGTGAGAAAAAGCAAGAGGACTGTAAACGGTGGAAGGTTAACTGTGAGAACATGTGGGAGCAAGCCAACAAAAAGTCTGAGAAACAGCTTCCAAGAAGCATTAATAGAAAATATGGGCTCTGTCAAACATATCAAGAGCAACAAGGGCTGCTGGGGAGGGCCAGGAGAGACTCCAGCTTTAAAAACAAAACAAAAATAGAAGCTCAAAGGAGTTTAAAGCCATAGCTGAAAGCTAAAGGTGATGCTGTGCTCAAGGGCAGGGAGGTGCCAGAGGAAGTGCCCTTTGACGGGGCAAAAGGCTCCAGAGGGGATTTGAGGAGCCATAAAGCTGCAAGTGTGATGCTGTCTGGGCATGTCAGTGGCAGCTGTGTCAGACCCATGGTGGACACATGGACAAATATGGTCTATTGGAGAGGAGTCAAGGCAGCTCTGGCCGTAGGAAGAGATTCCTTTCAACCAATCATCCCTCTCTGAAGAGGCCAGCAAACACGTGCTGTGGGGAGAGCCAGGGGGTACCAGCCTGGATGGGTTCTCCAGACCCTGGGCAGCTGCAGGAGGGAGGTCAGTTCATGGATGACAGCGTGGGAAAGGTAGCTCCCAACTGTGGGGATGGTGCTGGGGGAACCCAGGCTGGGACTGTGCTGCTCAACATCACAAGCAGTGGGAGAAGGGGGTCAGTGGCCAAGCAGCAGATATTGCAGTCCCCGGGTTTGGCACTCGGGGACAAGTTGTGAGGAGCTGCAGGAGGGTCTCGTGACACTGGCAGTGAAGCAGCTGGAAAGCCTCATAGAGCAATACAATGCAACATGGGACAAACACAGCCCTAATTCTGTGTCTCAAAGTGTAAGTGAAGCCTTCCAGAGTGAGGATTTGAGGGCACAGCAGATGAAAATATCAGCATAGCAGCAGTGGGAGAAAATCTCTTTTAATAAAATTTAGCATTAGAAAGTGTCAGAAGAGTGACAACAAAGGTGATAGAGCAGAAATATGTGCATCAACCACAACTGGAAGAGCACTCTTGGCTGCCCGTGCCAAGGTGAGCATGGATTCATGAGGATGGCTGAAAGACAAGATTTCAACAAAGAAACTATCACAGGCCTGTGCTCCTGTTTGTGCCTGTGATGAGAATTTGCCTTTTGGGCAAGCAGCATCAGCCCCCAGTGGCACAATTTCAGCTGGAACTTCTCTGGAACTCCCCTCCAGGCAGTGAATTTCCCACTATCACTCTCATCCAAAAACCAGTGCTAAGGCATTTGCAGGCATGAGGGAATCCTCATTGAGGGATTCTCTTGAGTCTTCTCCTAAGTTTCCTCCTTAGGTGAAGCATCCAGTGCCCTACTGCTGCAGTGAGACCCCAGACGCCCTGCACCTCTGTTTCTCACTAGACCTCCTCCAAAGCCTGTGGGAGCAGAGGAGAGGGCAGGTTCCAGTCAGCATGGAAATGGCCAGGGGCCGGAACCTGCCTGGGCTCCCAGGGGTTGAGAAGAACCTCTGCCACCATCAGGTGCATGTTTTGGGATGAGCACCAGGGTGGATAGCGCTGAAGATAAGGATGGGTCCCACAAGGGGACAGAGCTGGTGCTCTGTACAGGGGTGAGCCTCATGAGAGGGGCCAGGTCTGGCTATGTGAGCAACACGCAGGCAATTAAGAGAGGATTTTGAGGCGCTTTGGAGACAGGGCTATTTTCACCTCAGAAAGGCGAAACCTCCGTCCTGCTTTTTCCTCCTCTCCTCCTCCACACTTTGCAGAAATTAAGATCTGAGGAAAAAGCACTCCTACTCAGAACAATGGAGGGGTAGGTTTGGAGCAGCTCAAACTCACCCAGCAGACACATTGCCAGGGCCGAGTTTGGGGCTGAATCAGCACTCATCCCACCAAGGATCCCAGCCACTCACAGCACCCACTGAGCCACCCCCAGCAAGCCTCCCTTCCCTCCCCATTCAGAGCTGGATAATCCCAGTCCCCATAAGAGATGCCCATCACAGTATGTGCTGCAGGAAGAGCCCCTGTGCCCCCAGCCACCCCAGCAGAGCCCTGCGGGGGGGGGGGGGGCAGCCGCTGGCATCCCACACATCCCGGCCGCTCTCACCTCTCCAGGCATGTGTGGGGCAGCGCAGCTAATCCTTTGCACATCTTGGCAGGCTGTAGTTTCCTCAGCCGTGAGAAGAGTGTGAGTGATGGCTAAAGCAGGCAGCAGAGGCTCCGTCTGGAGCCCAGCTCCCTCCCTCGTTCCTATATAGCTCCGGGAGCTGGACCCCTGCCAGCCCCGTATCCAATGCCGGCTGGCCTGCTGCAGCTGGCCCCGGCCCCGGCAGCTTCTGGATTTTGTTTTCCTCTCTCTAAGCTCACACAGGGAGGGGAAAAAAAAAGGTGGATTTTCTGGGGTGAGGTCAGGTAATCAAATTGAAAGGGCCAAGCTGATGTTTGGGGAGCTTCAAGAAGCCTACAACATTTCTTTTAATGGTGTGTCAGGCTCCAGTTCAGTATTTAGAAGAGACAGGTAGAAATGCTTTATTCAAGTGAGATTTTTCCAGTGAAAAATAGTACTTTCAGAAAAATAAAAGTGCTTATGAGAAGTCTTGCTAGTGATTTCAAGGCTGTGGCTAATGTCAAAATATCCACCGCCTCAACAGTGGTTATCGGATAGTGAGTAACTGTGACTTTTGTTTCAGACCTTGGCTCCTGGGTGACTATGAAAATGTGCATCTGTGTGCCTTGTTTAACACTGGGAGCTGGGAGGAGAGACTTTGCTCCCAACCTGGCTGTCCACACCCAGGTGCACTAACAACCATCATTTCCCTGACCAATCCCACCTGTCCCCAACACAGGGTTACATTAAAGCTCAGGCCTTGGCCCCTTTTCCCTTCTCGTGCTGTGTCAGAGCTGTTCTTGCCTGGCTCCTGGCTGGATTTTGGACCTGTTGTGGAATTATGCAGCAAGAGAGCGTCTGCATTCAGGCATCTGAGTGCAGTCAGTGAAAGCTGGAAGTCTGCTGGAAACTGTGCCTCCCTGGAGAGCTTGGGCTTGGGCTTTGTACTGCTTTGTAGTAGAAGCTGAATGAAAAAAAGTACAGCCTAAAATTTCAGAGGATGAGACATTCAGATCATAATGGCTTGGACTGATTAGAGGCCCCAAGATGCACCCAGGCATGGGTACTAGGCCTGGGGTCTGGTGAGCCCTTCCCACTGCTGGCATTGAGGTGCCCACCAGCCTCCCTTGTGTCTCACGGAGTGGGGAAGGGAACAGCAGCAGCCGTGGAGGATGGAGCTCCTTTGCTCTTCCAGGCTGCTCTCACTCTGCCTTGTTCCCAGAGGACTCAGAATGAGCTTCTCTTATGAGTTTGGAGGTGCCTCAATCCCAATCCCACCACAGAGCTCAGTGGCCCCATCTGCCAGCAGCTGGGGTGCAGCCTCTGCTCTCTGAAGGAACACAGTCTTGCAAACTCTGCACCTTTGCTGGGCTGTTCCAGCACCCTTGAGGCTAGAGAGTTCATCAGGGCCATGAATTTGCTGACAGGGATGTCACCAGGATGTCAGTGAAGGCCAGGCCAGTGCCAGCCAGCTCAGAGGCTGCTTTGAAAAGCTCCTTTGAAGCGTGGTGCTGTTTGCAGGAGGCTTTGCCAGCTGTTCAGGCACCCCCTTCTCAGAGGGAAGCCAGTGGCAGCATGGGCTGAGCGAGAGAGGCTGGCCGTTCTCACAGCTCAGGGCTGGGAAGGACAGCAGGGCTATGGGACCTCCTGGGAAACCCCCGCTGCTGAGCCATTGGGAATGGAGCTATCCTTTTATCATTAATCTTCAGTAATAAAGTCAGTGTCGTAATCCCAGCGGGACTTAGGCCTGTGGGACCAGGTGGTTTGTGTGAATGCTGTCCCGCAGACTCCGAGCACCCTTCCGTGCTCTCCTCCCAGCTGCAGCCAGGGCTGCATGCCCTTGGAACGCAGAGAGCCAGGCATGCCAAGGACACAGCTCCATCCCTGCAGACCTCCTGCTGCTCGGAGGGACCTGGAGCTTTGCCCAGTGAGACCCCCCGGAGGGACAGGGTCTGTTCCCTACAGGCTTTCCTCTCCTTTACCTCCTTCAGCCCTAGGTGGGCAAATCCCCTCTGCCGTAGTTCAGCAACTGATGCTCTAAAATCTCTTCCAAAGCTCTGGGGTGGGGGTTTAAGGAGTGCACAGCACAAATGGGGGAACTGAGCTCCAAAATGCGTGAGGAAACTCAGTGCGGGAGGGTGATAAGGAAGTTGTACTGTGTGCTGGGATTGCAGCTGTGCATTTTAACACAGATTCAGCTGAAACGCTGAAAAAGAAACTGTCACCACTGAGCAGAAACAAGGGTTACACAGAAATAGCTTTCATTTTCCGCAGACCTTTGTCCAGCAAGAAATGTTTGGTTTGTGTGTTTCAAAGCTTTGGAGAGCTAAGAAAATATTTCCAATAAGAAACTACACAGACCTTCCTTTTCTTCCCACGACAGCTTAATTTCTTTAAGAGCCCTTCTGGGAGAGCTTTTTGGAGATCTGAGTGCACTCTGAGGAGCAGATTGTCTTGTGTACACAATGGCTGGTTTCCTCCAAGAGTGCTCCAGGCTTGTGCCTTGCAACTGCCCCCTCAAAAGCTGCGTGGAATCTCCCATTACACCCGTTTTATCCTGGGTCCTGTCATTTCCAGACTTTATTATCCTTTCTAGCAACGTGCCTTTTATAGAAGGCAGCCTAACCGCTTTGCAGTTTCCTGGTTCCCACTGGAACTTTTTAAGAACTAGCATCATATTTAATAGTCTTGACCTTTTGGTAAAGGGATTGCTGCGATTCTCACCCAGGAGAGTATTTGGCAGTTCATCTGAGTGCTCCTTCTGGCAGACTTTTAACCATGTGTTCTAAAAATGGGGTTAAAAATATCTTTTTTTGCCCTGCATGCTTTGGGACAGTCATGCAAGTATGTGTCCCCTAAGGAATGATGGTAGTGTGAGCTCCCTAACAGCAAAGGGCAATGCAAGCAACTCACCGAGGCCTTTCTGTGATGGCTCTTTCCTTCCTATAGAGCCTGGTCACATCCTGTCCTTGAGCCTCCCTGGAGAACTTTCTGCTTCTCACAAAGCCATAATTCATGTTTATGCCTTTAGGATGCTTTCCTTGTGTCTTCTGTGGCTTGTCTCTCACCTGTAACTTTCTAGAGCTTGAATTCTTTTTCTTTTTTATTCTCATCTCAATTTTCACTTAAGGTCGCACCACTTCAGGTGCTCACTCCCTTGTATAAGCACATGCCTTTTAAAAAAAATCTCTGAGCGTTGAGCGCACGGTGCCTGTGTAACCCAGTGCTGCAGGTGTGTAACCAGCCTTTGTGCTCCTCACACTTACATCATGCTGACCAGCCTACCTCTCATTTCCCTTTGGACAATAAATACTACTCTAAAGGTATTGTTCTGCTCTCACTGGGACAGTCTTAGCAGCAGCTGTGGCTCTGTGGTCCCTCTGAACTGAGCCCCACACGTGGCTGAGGAGTTGTCTAGGTGCAGGCTTTACACCACCTCGCTGCCTCCACCAAATTTCTGATGTCCAACCCAAGGATTGAAACGCTTGTGTAGAAGAAGATGAGATCCAGGCTCCCTCCATTTGCCACATCCAAGTCACTGACACAGGAGCCGTGGGTGAGGTCAGAGAAAATCCTGGAAAGCAGTGTTACCCGGAGCACTGGGACTCTGGCCAGCAGGGAATTTGGGAGTCACGTATGTTCTGTATCCCATCTGTGAAGCCACCAAGTTCCTCGACCCCAAGCACAAGGCCTGAGAACAGCCGGGGCCGTGCCTGGGGCACTGCACTGCTCCTCCTGCCTGCTCCATGCCCACAGAAGGAACCTGCTCCCCTTCTGGCACCTGGGCAGCAGCAAGCCCCCTCCACGGTGTGCACAGGGCTGGCCTCTTCTTTTGCACATGCAGAGCACTCCCAGGAGCACGGGGCTGGGCTCAGGCTCATTTGTGCCTGGAAGGAAAGCCCAGAGGGACAGGCGCTTGCAAGTCAACGCAAGTATTTTCATGGTGTTTATGTGACTACAGGTACCAAGTGGTGGCCCAGGTGTGAGCAGCAGCGTCCCCAGAGCAGTCCCTGAGCATCCTGGGCAGATGAGGACAGGAGTGTTTGCAGAGACCTGCTGCAGGCAGAGGCACCATTCCCAGTGCCTCAGCAGCTGCTGCTAGGCATCCAGTAGCTCTGCTGTCCAAGCAGCACTGGTGCCACCGTGTGCTCTGTGAGGTGCAGCCTCCACACAGGCAGCCGTGCCTGTCTCTGCTTTCCTGTGTCTGCCACCTGCTTGCAAGCATTCCCTGAAGTGACACAATCTGAGCAGACGAGGCTGGGTTGTTGATGTGCAGGTGACAGACATTATTTCAACACAAAGCTGGCACAACCAGATCAGTCATAGGGTTTTATTCAAGGCCTGGATTACACCATCTTTACCCGTATTAGTGTTATGGACCCAGGCAGCAGAGCATTGTTTGTCAGCAGCCAGCATCTCCATTTTTTGATCCCTTGACAGAATCAGCCACAGTGCAAAAAAGTGGATATACCTCTGGCTCCACACTAGCCATGCAAGCACCCCACACCTCTCCAAGCATGCACCCATCCTGAGCCCAAAGAGCATGTGAATGGTGAATCAAGCTCCTGCCTGCCATCCCTTTTGCTCTATGTGCTCTGCTGTGGCACTGCCTTTCCCAGCTCATGGATGGCCCTGTTCTCCAGCACCTTCACCTTCCCCTCGCCTGGCTGCAGCACACAGGCCACCATAGCCCTGGCCACCGTTTCCACAGGCACCGAGTAAGCGGTGGGGAAGACCCGAGCCACAACACCCAAGAACTGCTGGGCTATCCACTCTGTGGGCCGGGACTCCTGGCGCTTGCACAGCAGCACCCTGCAGAGCAAGGAGGTAAGGTGGATCAGCTTGAAACAATCCCTGGGGGAAAGCTAGACACTCGCACAGAATTCTCCAGCAGCACCAAGGCCCAGACCAGCTCCCAAAATCCACATGGGCTTTAGGGCTTTGGCAGGGTCATGAAATGTGACAGAACTGAGCCCTTGGACACCAAACTCCTTTCCCCCCTGTGCTGCCAAAAGCAGAATGCCAGTGCTCCTAGGCAGCAAGAGCACAGTACAACTGAAAGGTCACAGGTTGAGTGTTCCCTCTGCAGAAGGTCAAGGTCCATCTGGAGTTAAGCTCTGACCTATGTGCCCCAACCTGTGCTTTCAGCCCAAGCCTCCTGTCTGTGCATGGCACACGGCACTAGCATTGGGATGGGCCATGGGAGATCTCACAGCTTGCTCCCTGCAGCACTGGGAAGCAGTCTGCTCATCCGTGAGCTGCATTTGCAGCTGGTGGCATTCTCCACTCCCCTCCCCAGCCCTGCCATCAGGGATCCTTTCTCTTCCTCAAGCTCCCAGCCTGCTGTCCTGCCAACCCTCCACCCAAGCCCTGTGCCCTCCCTCCTCCACCACTACTCACGCTGGCCGGAGAATGGTACAGCGATCAAAACCAACAGCCTGGACCAGGTTCTCCACTTCTCCCTGTCAGAGCAGCCAGGTAGGATGAAAGGAGACAAGGATAGCTGCAAGCACTATCCTTGCCACTCCATGAAAGGGCAGAAGAGAGCTGCTGAGCCGTGGGCAGGATGGCACTAATGCCAATGTGAAGCTGGAACTGGCCAGGCAGGGAGGCACAGCTCTCCAGGCCAGGCAGCTGGGATGAGCGCCCACGGTGGACACAGACCATAGGCCAGCAGCGCGCCCTTGCAACCATCATGCTGAACTGCAACAGGCTGCTCCGGAGAGCATCTGGAGTCAGCACCCAGTCCGAGGATGGATCCAGCCGGCTCAAGACGCTAGCAAGGCAGCTGTGAGTCCAGCGGGTGGTGGGAGCTGCAGCACACAACGTATGGGAAAAAAAGCTTTTGCGACAGGTATGGTCTACCTGGGGAGCTTGGGGGCTTTCCATCACTGGATAGTTCGTGTCTCACCTGAACACAGCTCTGAGCCTCCCCACATAGCTGTGAAGCCATCACAGCTTGAGGCTGGGGAGCTGGGGTTGGGGCAGAGACCTCAGCGGATCTTTCTGGGGTTTGAGGAGGGAGCCAGCTGCTGCATGCAGGTGTTGTGCTGCTTCAGAAGAAGCCAGGTGCACAGCTGTCCAGCCAGCCCCTTCCCTTGTCCCGCAGCACCAGGAGGACCCCCAGAGCCATTTGCATCTCAAGACCTCAGCTCCTGCTTCCTTCCCGAGCATCCCAGTATCCTGATTCCTGCAGAGCACCAGGAGCCCACCCCAGCTGCCCCCTCACCTTCACGCGGAGGTAGAGGAAGCGGCTCTGCGCGTTTGCCCCCCGGGAGGACTGCAGGACAAAGTGTTTGCAGCCCCCTGCCCGCGCCAGCTCTGCTGCCTGTGCCACGTAGTCCCGGTCCACACGGACAAAGCCGTCCTGCGAGGGGAGAGGAGGGTCAGTGAGGCCGGGAGCGGGCAGGCAGGGGAGGGGACAAGCGGGACCCCTACTCTCCCGGGGACAGGGGAGTCCCCACTCACTGCGCCAGCCTTGGCCCTGGTGGTGCCCAGGCAGCAGAAGCCCACGTCGTGTCCCTGGAAGGCGGCGGCGTGCTCGCCCAGCCGCTCGAAGTCCACCACCGCCTGCTCCTGCAGGGAGGCCGAGGGTCAGGGCTGCCGTTCCGGTCCCCGCCACCACGGCCGCCCCTGTCCCGGTCCCCGCCACCACGGCCGCCCCTGTCCCGGCCCGCGCACCACGGCCGCCTCCGCCTCCTCGCCCAGGCTCAGCCGGCGCCGCCCGATCAGCGTCACCCGGGCGAAGACCCGCCGGGTCAGCAGCTCCCGCAGCAGCACCCGGCCCGTCTCCCCCGAGGCGCCCAGCACGAAGCAGCTCCAGCCGCTACCGCCGCCCGCCGCCGCCATGCCGAGAGCAGCGGGCGGGGCCCGGGCGAGGCCGGGGACAGGGCAGGCCCGGGAGGGAGCGGCTGCGCCGCCGCGCTGCGGCCTCCGCGGCGTTGGCGTTCCGTGCCCGGGGAGCCGCAGCCGAGCGCAAGACGGGGCTGTTCCCGGGGCAGGGCGGGGCTGCCCGGGGCGGGTGTCTGCCCCCCGAGCCGGGGGCAGCCGCAGGGAGCCCCGCTCAGCCCGGTCGCTGCGCCTGGCGCGCAGGGAAGGTGTCTCTCGGCCTGTCCCCGCCGGGTGTCCCTGCAGTGGTAGAGCCGAACGCTCTCCGAGGATCCCTGTGCCCGCCTCGATCGGGCGGAGGGGATGTGCCCCGGAGGGATGCTCGGAGGAGTCTGTGACCTGTCCGGCGGCTCCTCTCCAAACCCCCCTGGGTTCAGTGTGTGCTGCCGACCGGGGTGCCCGGCAGCTGTGTCCCCTGGGCAGGAGGTGGGTCACCCCCGCGCCGGGCAGCCTTGCAGTGACTCCAGCGTGAAGCAGTCACTGGTGCCTGAGGAGCAAGGGGATGAACCCCACTTCCCAGGGACCTCTCGCTGAGCAGGTCCTGGGGTGTGCTGGCAAGCACAGATCCCTGCTCTGGGTGCCTGCCTGCGCGTCCCTCTGACAGGGACGATGCCAAACATCACCAGGGTGGTCCAGGTCTCACCAGGACATGGCTCTGGAGCAGGCATGTGGGCACTCCGCGACTCTGCACAGCCACTCCCATGGTTAGCATCAAGGGGCCCCGCGGCACCTCGATCCCGTTTGTCCTGATTCCTGGAGAGGGAGGTGCAGAGGCCTGAATGGCTGCTGTCGGGATCAGCCTGGCGGTTTTCCAGCCTGGTGTGTCTGTCAAGTGCTCTCCTTGGCCGAGGGCTGAGGATGAATCCCAGGTGCACGTGCCGTTTGCGAGGCAGGACGCGCGTCATGACAGTCACCGGGTTAATGGCTGGCATCCCGCTCTACCTGCCAGTGTGCCGCCGGCACCCACGGCCGTGCGCCCTGTCCATCGGGCTCTGCTCCTCAGCTACAGGCAAACACAGGTGGGTGAACGAGGGGGAGGCTGGGGCGTACCAGGGCTCGGGGGTACTGCGACGGAGCTTGAGGGTGGGAAGGGAAGAGTACAGTTCGACAGATGTACTGGCAGCAACGTATACGGGCCATGTGTATGTTATTAGGGTATGGTATGCTCTAGGGTTTCACGGCATGGTGGGGATACCACTGGGGAGGGTAGGATCGGGATGCATGGGAGCCATGCTGCTACCACTCATGGTCTGCTTCTCCTCCACGGCAGGGCTCCGGGGGGGCAGCCAGGTGCCGGGGTGCCCGCTCTCCCGGTGGCATGGAGACATGGTCTCGGCGCAGCGCTGCCTTCGACTGCGTGCCCCAGCCAGCAGCCTGCTGCCCTGACTGGATGGCGGAGCTCCCCGACGCCCTGCCCCTCTCCCGCCTCTCCATCCCGGGCACCCACGACTCCCTCAGCCTGTTCGGCGGCCGGCGCCTGCGGTGCCAGAGCTGGGGCCTGGAGGCCCAGCTGGCGGCCGGCATCCGCTTCCTGGATGTGCGCTGCAAGCTGTCGCGGGGTGAGCTCCGCATCTACCACCTCTGCACCTTCCAGCGGGCCAGCCTGCGCGGCGTCCTGCGCCGCACCCTGCGCTTCCTCCGCGCCCACCCCGGCGAGGCCGTGCTTATGCGCATCAAGGAGGAGCTGCCCATCTTCTCCCGGTCCGGCTTCGCTGCCCAGCTGCACCGCTGCCTGCTGGAGGAGGGACAGGGCTGTGTGTGGTGCCGGGAGGAGGTGCCAACGCTGGGCCAGGTGCGCGGGAAAATCGTGGTGCTGGAGGCGCTGGCGCGGGAGGTGTTGGGCATCCCCTACGAGCAGCTGAACATCAGCGACGCCTGGAACGTGCTCTCACTGGAGCGCAAGTGGGCCCGGGTGCGGCGGCACCTGGAGAAGGCGGCCGGCGGAGACCCCTCTACCATGTACCTCACCTTCTGCTCCGGCAATGGGCTCTTCACCTGCCCCGAGGAGGTGGCCCGCTTTGTGAACCCCCGCTGCTGCCAGCACCTGCGGCGCCGGGGCGGCCAGCCCGTGCGCTGGGGGGTGGTCATCATGGACTTCCCTGGCGCAGGCCTTCTCCGGCTCATCGTGGACAGCAACGGCCCGCGGGCCAATGGACACGGCACAGCGGCCCCCGGCACACCCACGGTACCGTGCCGGCACCCCCGCGGCAAAGGGGACAGGCGCCGCAGCCGGCACAGCTCTGCTCGCTGCCCGCGCCGCTGTCCCTCGGGAAGGACACTGCTACCAGCCCCGCGCCTCAGCCGAAGGACGTCAGTGCCTGGAGGGCAAAAGCGGGTTTCTAGGTCTTGCAGAGCATCGGAAAGCCTTCGTGTGACAACGGTGTGACAGCCGCGGAGGCAGCAGAGGAGGGCCGGCTGTGGTCGGAGCCGGGCAGCCCGGGGAGCTGCGCCCTGCCCTGAGGAGCCAGGTATGGTGCCGGTGCGGGGCTGGGCCACCTGAGACCCCACAGCGCAGCAGGGGTGGGTGGGGATAGAACGTCCTGCCTCACCTCCTGTCGAGCCAGTGAGTCCCCCCGAAACGCCCCTCTGCAAAACAGTCCCTTTCCTTTTCAGGGTAAATAAAAATAAAAAGAAGCTAGGAAAGCACTGCCTATGTTGCCTTGGAATTTCCTATCAGAAAAGACCTTTTGGTTTTGCTGGTTAGATGTGAAGGATCCTGTACCCCTCTGCCCATGGATGAAGCACAGTTAGATTGGTGTCTGTGACCATCTTGCTCTTAAAGCAGAGCTGCAAGAGGTCAGAGGAGTAAGAATTATTTTCAAAGATGACAACAAGTGGTTAGGAACGTCCTTCCCCTCCTTATTTTAGCTTTTGTTTCTTTCTTGCAGGGGCTTGCCCCAGAAGTCAGGAGTCTGAGGGAGAGCCAGCTCCAGCAAGTGCAACCCACCCTGTGCATGGAGAGCTGGGTGGCCCTGGGGTCACATACCCAGGGGATGCTGCACTGGGCAGAGCTCAGTAGTTTGTAACAGCAGGGACAGCGCAGACAGGGCAGTTTGTAGATCCACAAAAGCAAAGTAGCTGAGGCATTAAAAAGACTTTAAAACAAGTTGTGTCAGTGCCTGCCCTACCTGCAGATAATAAATCAGTAATCTAAATAGCTCACAATAGCTCCTTGGAGTAGAAAGATAACTACTTTGCCAAGGGAGAAATCATCACCCAGGAAAGTGCCTGCTGTATCACTGGCAGCAGCCGAGCTGGACAAGCTGTGTGCTGAAACAGGGAAGTGAGAAAGAGAGCGGAACTTTTAGAAGAGGAAATCTCAGCCCTGGCCTGCCAGAAGTCAAGGTGAATGTCCTCCAGGTTGCCTCTGTGTCGGGTGAAACACAGCTGGGCACAGTGCCTCTTGGAGGGGATGCCCCAGGATTTCCTGGCCAGAGGAGAAGATGTCTTTTGCTCTTCAGGGGCTGGCCTTGGCTGGAGACACGGCTCTTAGTGCTGAGCATGTTCATCTGCTGCCCAGGGAGAGGAGCAGGTAGTAGTACATAACGGGTGACAGAGGTGACAGACAGAGGAATCTGGCTCCAGGCTTGCTATGTGAGACGGGAGAAGGCTGAAATCTCTGCATTAAACCAGACATGTGACAAAAGCACTGGTTGATGTCCAGGGTGACGGTGGCCTGCTCCATCCGCTGCCAGTGCCTCCTGTGCCTGGGTTGCCCTCACACCAAGCCAGTGTGACTAGTACCACTGTCCTGCTGAGAAGATGGGTTCCACTGGGGCAGGGCCAGGTGAGTCCATGGCCTGTCCCAGCATTCCAGGGATGCACAGTGCCATGGAGAGCCCCGCAGGGTACAAGCAGAGCAATCACAGTTCCCAGGAGCTGTAGGCTGGGTGCTTTTGCTGTCACTTAGGGCAAGGACTACCTGCCTGTCTGAAGAGCAGCCCCTGGACGTGGCACATCCCTGCAGCTGCACCCCAGCACCCCATACCCACCCTGTGCCACAGCTCACTGGCAGGGCAGAGGTGCTGCTCGGGATTCCCCGAGTAGGCAGAGTCACTTGTTTATGCCCTGCCACTCAAGCAGTGAGATAATGTCAGTGTTATCTATGACCCAAGCATCCTGTTTGGCAAACCCTTATCTGTGCCATGCACATGTGGCTGCTGCCAGGTGCCAGGGAGCCGGCAGGTAGCATGGGCAAGGGGTACTCATGTGGCAGTGATGCCCAGTGAAAAGGCTCTCCATCATCAGCTTGGCAGTGAAAGGCAGGAGGCAGAGAGTTGTCCTACAGATGAGGTCAAAGAAACATCTCTGAGAGGGTCTAGATGGGGTGGGCAGGAGTGATTTCCCAAAACTACCACGATGTTCCATAGCCAGGGCTGTGCCAGTGCCACAAGGTCCCTCTGGGTGGAGGGTGCAGGGCACCTGCCACTGGACTTCTGGTCCTGGCCAATCCTTGCAACTGTCTCAGTCTGTCCAAACCAGAGTGGCACTCAAACGCGTCTCCCAGTGTCCAAACACTTTCAAATTGTGAGAAAGATTTTATCAGGTGCTGCCTGGGGCGGGGCAGCAGCTGATAAGAGGGTGGAGGAGTAGGCCCCGGCTGCTGGAGTTGTGAGCTGGGAAATTTGCCCACGGGCACCCGCAGCTCAGAGGCACCCGCAGCTCAGGGACACCCTTTGGGTCAAGCACTTCCTGGGGAGCTGTGGCGGGAGCGGATCTCCTGCCCGCGCTCAGGAGATGCCTCTAAAGCCTCAGGGAGAGCCGCCCGTGTCCCCAGGGAGGAACGGAGTAATGGCAGCAGCGGGGCTGCACCCAGGCGTGTGTGTCCTCACCGGTAGCGCCCCCCCCCCCCCAGTCCTGACAGGGTAGGATCGGGTGCCTCCTTGCTCCTGTGGGCTGCTGAGCCCTCCCCGGGGCGAGCGGGGCTCCCAGGAAGGTGCCCGCTGTATCGCCGGCAGCAGCCGAGCCGAACGGGCCGTGTCGGGGTGACTCGGTTCCGCTGCGGTTTGCGGGGACATTGCACAAGGCGGGGAACAGGCTGTGCCACCGTGGAGCGGGAGCTCTGCCGTAAACAACGCACAGCCGTGCCCCTTCCCCAGAGCCTGGGCAGGGCTCTACGGCACGGAGAGCATCGACTGTTGCTCAGCACCGGGGCACAGCAAAGGAGGCACTTCTCCATTCCAGATGCCTGGGTCCAGAGTCACAGTAAGGAGGTGACACAGGAAAATGTCTTTGTACCTGCTCCCTTGAGCCCATGCTGAGCAAAGCCCTGGCTGGCAGCTTGTGCTGTGCCCTCAGAGGGGTGGCTGGGGGACAGGATGCACCATCCTGGCACCTGGGAAATCCCTGTACTACTCAGGCAGGGACAGGCACTTCCTTGGTGAGCAGGGCAGCAGGAATCCAGCAGGAGCATGTGCCCTGCAGCATCCTGAATCCCTTCCAGAGAAGCCAACCTTGGAACCCACTTGAGATGTGAAAGGGCTCCTGGAGATTAACTCTTGGCAGAGCTGAATCAGGTTGTCTCTCCCTCCTACCACGTGTACCTTTTCCCACTACCTGCAAAGCAAGCCTCAGTATCTGTCCTGCCATGTAGGACCCCCTCTCTGAGCCCAGGCATGGGGCACCCGCCCTACCAAGAGCTTTAACTTGGTCATGTACTGTCTTTGCAGCAGCAACAGCCTCTGAGCCTCACCCACCTTGATGCAATTTTTAAAGCAATAACAAAGACTATTTGAAGTTACAAAAATAAAGGTGGGAGTATTTTTTTTTTTTTTTACTCCTCTGCCCTACCATGTTGGGTTTCAGCAGAACTGAAACTGGCAGGGGCACACAGCCTGCTCTGCCCTGGGGCGGCATACTCTGAGTCCCAGAAGAGGCAGCTCGCACCCTGACCAGGTGACCCTCAACATCTGGAGCTGCTCTCCTGCCCCAGCAGCTGCCCCTCAGCCTCTCTGCCTGCCTGGCTGCTTCTTCCCATCCCGTAACTGACTGCTCTTAGCAGATAAGCTGCTAGAAGGTGTGCGCTCCTGAATTACTGGATGTACAGACTCAGCAATTCCATAAAAAGAGACAACTGCAGTAAAACATTTTTCAAGGAAGATATCCAGAGACAGGAAACAAGGTTCATTTACACTGGCCAAGGATAAAGTAATTGTAGTGGGTTATGACTCTTGTGGGATGGGTTCCTCCTTTTGTCTAGAATGACTCCTGGTGGAGCAGTATCAATTTCTCTGGAACTGGAAAATACATGTAACCTGCATAGCTCTTGTTTGGCTTTAGCTGGAAGTGGGCAGAGTAATTTCTGCAGAAAACCTGGCCAAGGCAATTCTACTTACGAGCAGGACAGGGTAAGAAAAGATTTATAATGATTCTAATGATCCAAGGGGCGGTGGACACAATTAGACATGTTCCTGAAACACTGGTGGAAATTCCTAACGGATGTTAATAAGTAAGGGGGAAGTTCCTCTGGCATATTCTTGGACCTTTCTCATAAAGACTTAAAGATAAACACAGAAAAATACATTGTGTAAGTAACTGTTTATAAACGGTGTATGAAGATTCACAGCCAGAGTAAAACGCCTGCATGTGAGGAGAGCATTGGGCACAGGAGCTGCGAGGCTGTGAGCCACGCTCCCACTCCCCCACGAGGGACTTCATCGCCCCTCAGGCCTCCCCTGTCCCCCAACCACCAGTGTGGGTGCTGCCACATGGACATGGTGGGTCAGAGAGGTCTGGGTGCTCTGGGCACCACAGACTAGGGCTGGACGCTTCCTGGAGGACCTTTTGTTACCTTCCTGGGGTGCTCGGGCAAGCCTGGCTCATTGCGGGTCGTCTCCTGTGGCTGTCATGTCCCCAAGGCAGTGTGGGGAGGCACCAGCTCCCATGCTATGGGGCTGCTGCCGAGCTAGGTCCCATCAGGACCGTGGCCAGTGCTGACCCCACTGTTCCCCTCCAGCCCCGGGCTGAGAGGAGGGTTTTTCGGGGCTGGAGAGCTCTGTGGTGGGGGAGGCGGGGGTGTAGGGCAGGATGTGGGCTGGCAGCGGGGCTGGGATGGGAGGGGAAGAGGCCAGGGGTAGGGAGCGATGCGCTGCACACTCGGAGGAAGCGTGAGCAGCACTACCCACCGCGGGACAGCTGCCGCTGGCTGGGCACGGTGCGTCTGCGGCGCCGGCATGGTAAGTCCCGCTCCTTGGGGATGATTCAGGGTCTGCCTAGAAAAGGGGATTAGGGGAGCGCAGGGCTGTGGGCAGGCACTGACAGGAACCAGTGCCTCTGCTGGGGGCTGTGGGACACAGCCAGTGAGCGACTCCAGGCTCACAGGACACTGCCAGGCACACAGGGCACTGCTACTGCAGAAGCAGATGCCAGCCCTGGCTGGGCAGGAAGGGGCTCGGGGGGCATAGGACACGGACCAGCCTGGGCTTAGGGGCTCCCCAGGAGTGAAGTGCATTGCTGGCAGTGTCGCCCCCATTGTCCAGCTGGGCTGTAGGCACAGCTCCCCCAAAATGCCTCACTGGAAGGGGCCCTTCCTGCGGCAGAGCCGTACCTGGCCGGGAGCAGCATGTGTGTCCACGTGTGAGCTGCCGCAAGCAATGTGCCCTAGTGTGTGCCAGGACTGCCTGGCAGCATGTGAGTGCATGTGTGAGCCCCTTGGGATGTGCATGCTCACGTCTCCCTCCCTGTCAGGGCTCTGCTGTGGGACTGCGATCTGCTGGGAGGACATGGACTCTGGGCTTTCCTGGCATCTACCTGGGCATCGCTGCCATCACATGGGGTAAGCCACCCACCACCCACTCAGTAAGCCCAGTGTGACCCTGCTGCCAAGCAGTCTGCAGGTCTGGAAAACTGGAGAAAAGCAGCATTGCTATTTTGGGGGCTCATCAGTCACACCCCCCAGGGCTGGATCCTCCTGGCCTGGGAGGGGGTTGCCCCTGCTTGTGCCAGCTCCCTCCAGGCAGGCCATGCTCCCCCAGGGAGGGCCAGACCATGCCTGGGGTCCCTGCAGGGTGTTTGGTTCCCCAAATGCAGCGTGGCAGCTGGTGCACTGTATTGGGAACCGGGGAAAGGCAGCTCTATGGCCTGCCTACACCCTTGCCCGTGTTGGGGATGGGGGCATGGACATAGGCACAGGGCCCACAGTTGTAAGGGTTCAGAGCACAGCTGGGGCAGCAGCAGAAAAAGTTAAAGCTGCTAATTGACATCAGGGGTATAGAAGCTAATTTGGCTCTGCTGCCTGTAGGATATTTCCTTCATGTGCTGCTATTGCTCAGAGCAAAACCTACTGGTGCCTGCTCTGTCTCTGGCAATCCTCTGTGAGCTGAATTCTTTTCCTAAGAACCTTAGTGAACTAGTTAAGGAACAGTAATGAGGCAAGTGCAGAAGTGTCAGGAGGAGGCTGAGATTTGGCTCTGAGAAAAAAACAAAAAGATAAAGGCAACCTCAACTGTGGAGGGTGCTGAGCACTACCCTGGGAAGGGGTATCAGGGCTGCCAGGGGGTCAAAACACCGGAAAATGGTACCCACTTGGGCTTCAGCACCAGATGGGGCAGCAAGAGGTAGCGTAAGACAGGGCAGATGAGCTGTGCCACGGAGAGGGTGTTACTGGTGGAGCTGGAGGAAAGAGGTAGGAGAGCATGTGGAGGATGGACATGGAGAAGATGGGCTTCTTTGTGTGAGGTGTGTGAGGGTAGCAGGCAGCTGCCCTGAGCTGTGCTGGGGAGCAGTAAGGGCCAGGAGGAGGGTGGTGGAAGCTGAGGGTGGGCTGAGTTCCTGTCCTGCAGCCCTGAATTCCCAAAGGGTAAAGAGGGAACTGTTTTTTCCTCAGCTTCAGTTCTGTTGAACAAAGAGAAGAGTTTGCCCTTTCACAGGGAAAACCAGAAAAATTATGGGAAATTACTTAGGAAAATGTATAATAATTGACCAAACTGCAGTCCTAATTAGACTTTAGAAGACCTGTATTTGCATCTAATCTGCAATGCCCAGCTCTTTGTCTGCATAACCACAGTGTGATAGTGCTCTCCTGAGATACAGGGTAAGCCAGGCTGGTTGTTTGGAGCAGACTTTGATCCCCATTTCCCTTTCTGCACAGATGGAGATATGATATCCCCACATCGCTTTCTGCAGTTGTGGAGATAGCTGCTTCTGGGGAGAATGGAGGAAGCTTCTTTCTGTGGCTAAAACCCTTTGATTGCATAAAGTTGTGGTGTGAAATGCTGTAAATAAGAGCAGGGTTTCAGCAAAGTGCCCTTCACTTCTGGGTGTGGGTTCCAGTTACTTTCTGGCTTTGCCATGCCTAGTGGGCATGACCATGATGTGAGCTTGACTTTTGTAAGACCTTGTTTTGCAACACTGAGTTTTACAAGACTCTTTAGACCATCTCTGGCTCAGATGAGCAGGTTGGAGTCCGAGTGCTTTCGGGGGTGAGGGTATACTGGCTGCTCTGCCTTGCTGCAATCTGACTCTCCTGTAGCATGGTAAAGCAAGAAAACCGAAGAGGTACACATCTGCACTCAAGGAAGGAACTGTGTTTACGGAACCATCTTGAAGTGGGGCTTTCCCCTTAGGGAAGCCTTTGTGAGTAGGGGAACAGGACCACAGGGCTGAGCTTTCAACCCTTACACTGGAGGAGGGGTTAACATCACTGCTTGGGGCTCTTCTGCCTCCTGTGCTCTGCCTGCCCCATCCTGTGCTGCCCCATGTCAGCCTTCCCCCTATCACCTCCACCTTCCTCATCCCTGTGCCATCCCCCTCTGTTCTCAGCTCCTTCTGCCATGCCTGATCCACCAGGTCTTTGTGTGCCACTCTCATCCACACTTGTTCCTTCATCTGATTCCTTCACCCAGCTGGTCATTGGCATCTCTTGGCCATGATGCCAGGCTTAGCCCACCCTCACATCCCAAGGGATCCCATTCTTGACCCAGCTCCCATCCTTTCTGCATCAATCCCAGACCTTATCCTCTCCCACAGGCATGGTGCTGTGGGTGGAGGTGGGTGCCTGGACATACCACTACAGTGACCAAGGGGACTACACATGGGAACAGGCCAGGAATTACTGCCAGACCTTCTTTACTGACCTGGTGGCGATCCAGAACCAGCAGGAGATCGAGTACCTCAACAAGAGCCTGCCCTACCATGCGCGCTACTACTGGATCGGCATCCGCAAGCTGGGCGGCATCTGGACCTGGGTGGGCACCAGGAAGGCGCTGACCAAGGAGGCAGAGAACTGGGCACTCGGGGAGCCCAACAACCGCCGCTCCAACCAGGACTGCGTGGAGATCTACATCCAGCGGCCGCAGCAGTCCGGCAAGTGGAACGACGAACCCTGCAACCGGAAGAAAAAGGCGCTGTGCTACCGGGGTGAGCAGGGGGACTGTGGACCAGAGCTGGATTGGGTAGGCTGGGGACCTCAGCAGGGTGGCCAGCAGCTCCTGATGACTGTCCCCTGTGTGTGCAGCCTCCTGCCAGCCCTTCCCGTGCAGCCAGCACGGCGAATGCGTGGAGACCATTGGGAGCTACCGCTGTGAGTGCTACCCCGGCTTCCACGGCCCTGAGTGCGCAGAGGGTGAGACATCCATCCCATCCCTC
Organism: Lanius collurio; assembly: GCA_020086605.1. Lineage (NCBI taxonomy): Eukaryota > Metazoa > Chordata > Aves > Passeriformes > Laniidae > Lanius > Lanius collurio. The sequence continues at coordinate 2,473,702 of JACBWW010000016.1, read as the reverse complement.
CCTGCTAGAGAGTACAAACTCTGGTGACAAAGCAGGGTTCCTGTGCTCCTAATGGGCTGTGGTACCGTGTCTCTCCCAGTTGTGCAGTGTGCCAAGCTGGAGCCCAAGGGAGTGCACATGAGCTGCAGCCACCCCTACAGAGACTTCAGCTACAACTCCACCTGTGAGTTCAGGTGCCAGGAGGGGTTTGAGCGGCAAGGGGCAGGCATGCTGTGGTGCCTGCCTTCCCAGGAGTGGTCATCAAACATCCCCACCTGCACAGGTAGGGTCTGGCAGGGGATGGGGTGGTATTGATGCTTGGCAGGCACCAGCCCTGTGTGCCCAACGCTGCTCAAGCAAGTCTTGCTGTGCAAGTCTTACCTATTGTGGAAGCATCTCCTGGGGCTGCATGTGGGGTGGGATTCCCTGAGAAGACTACAATGGGCAGAACAGCTGTGAGGTCTGGATAAGCTCCCCCTTCTGCCTGGTTGTCCCATGCTCACTGTCTTGAATCCCACTCAGATGTCAGCACCCTGTGTGCACCAAGTGCAGGGTCAGGACAGGTGTCTTGGCTCCTCTGTCAACCCCGTGGCACTGCCTCTTACCTCCCAAAGCCCATCCTGATCTGCCTTGGGAAGGTGTTTGGCGCCTTGGGAAGGTGTTTGGCATCTTGGGAAAAAGGAAAGAGGGGCTGCTGTCCCACAACCCGGGGAAGGGTCTGTCCTGGAGGGGATGGGCCACCTTGAAAGGGGACAAGGACTCATGAAATGAGGTTACATACAAGCTGGGAGGGACAAGAGCGTGGCAGGAAACCACAAAGGAGAGAAAGCTGTCATATGTTATGCTGCAGTGGCAGAGAAAGTCTTCATGTCAGTGGCTTGAGGGTTTGAAGTCAGGCACCAGGAATCCCAGAGAAGTACCAGGCTTTTTGAGGGGTGCAAGAGCCTTGCTCCACCTTTCCTGTGCTGCTGGGTGGTACACCAGCCTTACACAACGATGGGATGAGTTGAGGACCGGAGCAGACATGGGACACAACTGGGGACCCTCTGTACTGGGAAGGGTCGAGAGTGGGCAGCATCTTTGTATCTATACTCTTTTTTTTAAAAAGCCTGCCCTGAAGTTAGTGCTGCTGCTGCTGCCTGTGTGGGGTGGGCCTGTGGTCCAACCCAGGACTTGCTTTAGGCATCTGAGACCAGCAACACTTTCTGCAGTTAAGGGGAACATGCATGGAGATCTGATGTGACTGTTTTGTAACCAGCATCCCCAACAGGAGCAGGCTCCCAATTTTGTGAAAATTCCCACAGGCAAGCTGGGCTGAGGCTATGTGCTCCAGGCTTTTCAGGTTCCCAAGGCCTTGCTTTACCAGCTTGTTTTCTACCTGCTGGCTGCAATATGACTGATCTTTTTTTAATTGCAAAAAATCAGATGAATCAGTTGGTCGCCTGCGCTGACAACGAAGTGGTGTTAGCAAGCGTTGCCACCTGGGCTGGCTCCAAAAAATGAGCAGAGGCTGATGGTGCTGCAAGGACTGTGTGGGACAAGGCTGCCTGCCCTGCCTCAAACTCTGCCTGCCTGCAGCCATTATGTGCCCATTGATGGCTGGCCCCAAAAAGGGCTGGGTCATCTGCTCCCACCCACACAGCATGTTCACCAATAGACACCTCTGGGGATTCTCTGGGAAACCAGAATGCCTGTAAAATAGCTGTGAAAGGAAAAACCTACCTAGGAAAGTGCTTGGTGTCAGTCTGAAAGCAGAAGGTGCAGCGAATGGAGTCTGTCTCAGCTGGGCTGGGTGGTGTTAATGCCCTGCTGGCATTGACCTGTGGTGGTCCTGCAGGTAGCAGAGCCACTCAACCCAACAAACCTTGGGTGCTGCCCTGGCATGCAGCAAAGCACACCCTGGGCACAGGCTGGGGAGGCTGGCATAAAACCCCTGTGGCCAACTGCAGTTATTTGCAGTCCCAAAGCCATCCTCCTGCCACTGTGACAGTGATGGAGCTGGTCTCTGCTCCAGTAAAGGAAGGGAGGTGAGTAGGACTGCAGCAGCTGTGGTTCTTCCTCCCAGGGACTTTGGCCCGAGGTAGTACAAGGGATAAACAGCGCTCTGGCAGAGCAGCAGCTGCATCCCTGCCAGAAAATCACTTGTACAGCAGAAAAATCACTGTACTAACTAGTTTTGAAGAGGTGAGTCTGGGTAAGATTTGCTTTGGATTCAGCCTGAATCATTAGATTTAACCTATCTATCCCATCTCTGAGATCTGCTCTCCCATTGCAGCCATCACCTGCCCAGTGCTCAGTGCTCCAGACCACGGAGAACTTAATTGCTCCCACCTCCACGGAGACTTTGCCTTTGGCTCCACGTGTGCCTTCTCCTGCCAGACTGGGTTTGGACTGATGGGGCCGGAGAGCCGTGAGTGCACAGCCACAGGGACATGGACAGGGGATGCCCCACGCTGTGAAGGTAGAGCTGCTGCTGGAGTGCAGGCTGTCATGAGCCTTGAGGTGACACTGTGGTGTTCCCCAGCCTCTTACTCACAGAATTCTAGTCTCCCAATTCCCAAACTGCTGCCTGACATGTACCCCTTCACTCTGCAGCCATCACCTGCCCAGTGCTCAGAGCACCAGACCAGGGAGAGCTGAACTGCTCCCACCTCCATGGGAACTTCACCTTTGGCTCCACGTGCACCTTCTCCTGCCTGAAGGGATTTGCACTAATGGGGCCAGAGAGCCGTGAGTGCACAGCCACGGGGACCTGGACTGGTGATACACCACACTGTGAAGGTAGAGCTGCTTGAGGTGTCACAGGCCTCTGGTTGACCCTGAAATGTTCTCCAGTGTCTAGGTCCTTTTATTCCAACAGTTTAGCCTTGTAGTCCCCAGACTCTTGCTCAAAGTGTTTCTCTGTCTCTGCAGCCATCACCTGCCCAGTGCTCAGAGCACCAGACCAGGGAGAGCTGAACTGCTCACACCTCCATGGGGACTTCACCTTCGGGTCCACATGTGCCTTCTCCTGCCACAAGGGGTTTGTGCTGATGGGGCCAGAGAGCCGTGAGTGCACAGCCATGGGGACCTGGACTGAAGATACCCCACACTGTGAAGGTAGAGTTGCTACAGCTCAGGGTGTCACTGGCCATGGGGTGACGCTAGGGTTTCCCCAGTGTCTCAGACCAAACAGTTCAGCCTTGTAGTATCCAGGCTCCTCCTTGAAGTTTTCCTCTGTCCCTGCAGCCATCACCTGCCCAGTGCCCAGTGCTCCAGAACAAGGAAAGCTGAACTGCTCCCATCTCTACGGAGACTTCACCTTTGGCTCCACGTGTGCCTTCTCCTGCCAGATGGGGTTTGTGCTGATGGGGCCAGAGAGCCGTGAGTGCACAGCCACAGGGACCTGGACTGAAGATACCCCACGCTGTGAAGGTAGAGCTGCTGCTACAACACAGGGTGTCACTGGTGTAACACTAGGGTTCCCCTGAAGCCTCTCAGACTGAACAGTTCAGCCTTGTTGTCCTCAAACTCCTGCTCAAAGTGTTTCTTCATCCCTGCAGCTGTTGCCTGTCCAGTGCTCCGTGCTCCAGACCAAGGAGAGCTGCACTGCTCCCACCTCCATGGGAACTTCACCTTTGGCTCCACATGTGCCTTCTCCTGCCAGATGGGGTTTGTGCTGATGGGGCAGGAGAGCCGTGAGTGCACAGCCACAGGGACATGGACAGGGGATGCAACAAGATGTGAAGGTAGAGCGGCTGCTTGAGGTGTCACAGGCCTTGGGCACACATCCGGATGTTCTCTTTCTGGTCCTCTCATTACAAGAGTTTAGCCTTATAGTCCCTAGACTCCTGCCTGAAGTGTGCTTCTTTGCCTTGCAGCCATCAGCTGCCCAGAGCTCCATGCTCCAGACCAAGGAGAGCTGAACTGTTCCCACCTCCATGGGAACTTCACCTTTGGCTCCACATGTGCCTTCTCCTGTCAGAAGGGGTTTGCTCTGATGGGGCCAGAGAGCCGTGAGTGCACAGCCATGGGGACCTGGACTGGGGACACACCACAATGCAAAGGTACTGCTGCTGCTCAAGGTGTCACAGGTCTTGTGTTGACCATAGGATGTTCCCCAGCCTCTTGTTCCAGCAGTTTAGCCTCATAGTCCACAGATTCCAGCTTCAAAATGGATCTCTCTTCCTGCAGCCATCGCCTGTCCAGTGCTCAGTGCTCCAGAACAAGGAGACTTAAACTGCTCCCACCTCCACGGAGACTTCACCTTTGGCTCTGTGTGTACCTTCTCCTGCCAGATGGGGTTTGCACTGATGGGGTCAGACAGTCGTGAGTGCACAGCCACGGGGACATGGACAGGGGATGCCCCACGCTGTGAAGGTAGAGCTGCTGCCACAGCTCAGGGTGTCATTTGCCTTGGGGTGACACTACGATGTTCCCCAGCCCCTTGGTCCCAACAGTGTGATCTCCCAGGCTCCTTTTTGACATGTTCCTCTTTGCCCTTGCAGCCATCAAATGCTCAGCACTGACCATCCCCAAGATGGGCCAGGCTGCCTGCTCCCATCTCCATGGGGACTTCACCTTTGGCTCTACGTGTGCCTTCTCCTGCCAGACGGGGTTTGTGCTGATGGGGCCAGAGAGCCGTGAGTGCACAGCCACAGGGACCTGGACTGGAGGCCCCACACATTGTAAAGGTGCATCTTGTGATCTCACACGTGTCTGGGAGGGCTCTGTTGTAGCAGAGTGCTCTCCTCAGCACCCCAGGCTATGTCAGTTGATCCCCTGGCTTGCCAGCCCACATGTCCCCATCCCACTGCCATCAGTCCTATCCTCTTGATGCTCCTGCTGTGCTTTATCCCCAGCCATCAGCTGCCCAGTGCTGGCCTCCCCAAGCAGAGGCCAGCTGAGCTGCTCTCACGTGCATGGGAACTTCACCTACAACTCCACGTGCACCTTTTCCTGTGAGGAGGGGTTTGTTCGGATGGGAGCAGAGACGCTCCGGTGTGAGGCCACGGGAAACTGGACCAGGGAGCCCCCTGTCTGTGCAGGTACAGTGGGACCCCCCAGCTCCTCCAGCACTGTGAGGGTTCCAGCTTTCCTCCAAGCACATCTTGAATGTGGTGGGGGGCTGTGAAGTCCTGACAACTTTCTAATATGTGGCTCTGTGGCTTTGTTTCAGAGGATGGTGCCTTCTTAAAGCAAGTCCTGGCTTACAGCAGTGGCTCAGCCCTGGCAGTAGCTGGTGTTGTGCTCTCTGGGGGGCTCATTGCCCTCCTTGCCAAGAGGCTCAGTGACAGAGGTACAGAAATGCTTCCTGCAGCCCACCCTAGCTTTGGCCAGGGGCTCTCAGGCAAGGTGGTGACAGAGTCACAGGGGAGGCTGGGGTGATCAGAAGAGTTTAACAGTGTGACTTGCCTCCAATTTTGTTTTGTTTGTTGAGTTGCTTGGGTCCTTGGCAGTTTGTTCAGCTGAAAGCGTCAGCAGCCAGGTTTGGAGGACAGAGCCAGATAAACACTCACTCTGAAGAAAGCAGCAAATACTTCAGCCCCCTCCCAGCCTCATCCCATCCTTGTCAAACTCTGCTCAATTTCAGATGCTGCTGATGCAGCTTCTCATGACTTTCACTAAACAGATCTGGTTTTTTTCTTTCCCATGCGCTTTATCCCCATGGACAATTCAACACCATTATCAGAGGAGAAGAGGAAGCTCCTGAAACCCACCAGGTGAGAGTTGGGCTCTGCAGGAGGGTGGCTGTGATTGCCACGGCCCTGTGTTCTCCCTGCTGACACCCAGATCTGCCTGTGTGAGGCTGTTTTTTTTTGTGGGGGCATCTCTGGAGCTGACAGGGCTGTGCTAATCCCTGCCCTTGTCACATTCCTGCACTCTCCAAGGTGACACCCCTTGTGTTTGCCTTCCAGTGACCTGGGAGCGCCGGGCACCTTCACCAATGCAGCATATGATGCCAACCTATGAGGTGAGCTCTGGCAAGACCCTCCCAGCACCCTGTTCAAAATTCACCTGGGTAGCCATCCTCCCCACTGGGGTACTCCTGGGTGGGGACACCTCTTGGGACTGAAGTGGGTAACACCAGCTCCATCTCTCCTGTGCTTCCAGCCTGCCCGAGACTGAAACCCACAGTGTCCCCCAGGGCTGCAGGCCCAGAAGGAGCTGCTGCTGGAGCACACAAGGGCTCCATCCCTGTGGCTGTAGCCTGGACCAGCACTGCCCATGGACACTGCCACCATGCTGCATGTACAGCATTCTCCTGAGAAGGGGGAAAGTGTCTCCAGGGAAGGCAGCTGGAGCCCCACCAGGGGCTGAGGGCCTGCCACCCAACCCTTGGACATTCTCCCACCAGGAATTTGGACATTCCCTGGTAGCTGCTCTACTCATGCTTCCACCAACAAGCTTGTGTCAGCGTGGTCTGAATAAACACCTTTGTCTAACCAATGCCTCTTCTGTGCCTGGGGTGGAGGGGAGAAGTCTTCATTAAATAATGTGGCCAACAGGACTAGGGAAGTGAATCTTCCCCTGTACTTGGCACTGGTGAGGCCACATCTCAAGTGCTGTGTCCGGTTTGGGGCCCCTCAGTTCAGGAAGGACATGGAGGTGCTGGAGCATGTCCAGAGAAGGCAACAAAGGTAGTGAGGGAGCTGGAGCACAAGTCCCCTGAGGAGCAGCTGAAGGAGCTGGGGTTGTTTACCCTGGAGGCAGCTCAGGGCTGACCTTACCACTCTCTCCAACTCCCTGACAGGAGATTGTAACCAGGTGTGCATCGGCCTCTTCTCCCAGGCTTGTCCTTGTGATAGAACAAGGGGTCACAGTCTTAGGCTGTGCCAGGGGAGGTTCAGGTTGGACATTCGGAGAACTTTCTTCAGAGAAAGGGTGACTGGAGATTGGAATGGGCTGCCCAGGGAGGTGGGGGAGTCACAGCCTCTGGAGCTGTTTGAGGAAAAACAAGACGTGGCGGTCAATTATCACGCTCTGGTTCACAGGGTCATGTTGGATCAGAGCTTGGACTCGCTGATGTCAGAGGTCTTTTACAACCGAATTCATTCTGTGATTTTCTCCGGGATCTGGGAGCGCAGGCCGCGCCACAGAGAGCCCCGTGCGGCCTCGGCCGCGCCCCGCCCCGCCGAGTGTCCGCCGGCAGCCGCCGTCGGGGGCGGGCCCCGGCCGGAAGCAGACGTGTGTTTCGGGAGGAAGGGGAAGCGATGGCGGCGGCCGAGGCCGAGTGGGAGCCGACGGGGCTGCTGCCCGCCCCGGGGGGCGGCCTGGACTGGGGTGAGCGCGGCTTCGGGGGGCCGGGAGCGGGGCTGGGGCTGGGCCGGGCCGGTGCGGAGCTCCCCGGCGGGGCCCGGCCGGCGCTGAGCCCGTTGTCTCTCCCGCAGAGGCTGTGCTGGGCGAGGAGCTGAGCGAGCTGCTGGGCGCCGCGGCCCCGAGGGACGAGCCCGACGTGAGTAGCGGGGGCGGCGGGGATGGCGGGGGCCGAGCTCCGCGCTCTGCCCGCGGTGTGAGCCCCGGCCCGGCTCGGGGAACCCCCGGCGCAGCCTGGCCGGAGAACGTGGCTGCCCGGCCTTCACCCTGCGTCAGCGCTAGAGATATCGATCGCTTAAGCACGCTGCGGGCGTCACGGCCGGAGAGTGGAAAGGAGAGGGTTCAGGGTGAGGCTGTGAGGTGCTGTGGAGGAGGAGTGGTGTTGTTACTGCCCCGGTGGAGGTGAACCCCACAGGGCAGCGCTGAGGGAGGGCTTGCTCAGGGCTACCTGAGAGGAGAAGGCTGGTTATGTTACATCTGCATCCGCGGGGGCTGTGCTACTGCTCCTTGCTCGTTAGATGGCTTCTTGTTTTCTTCTTTAATGTAAAGTTTTCTCCAAAAACCTGTGGACTTTATGCCTTAATCTCCGTGTTTTTCATTGTCCATTTGTCTATGCTGCTTTTTCTCTCCCTGGGCATTTGCCTTGTGGATCCTCCTCTCCCCGATCTTCTCCCTGCCTTCTTCTCTCTGCCCACTGTGTCCTAGCACTTCCAGCACAACCCCTGGGTTACCATCTGGTGTAAACCTCAGGTTCTGAGAGCATTCCTACAGGTGTAGGACCAGTCACTGGGGATAGACTGATTGTACCAGGGAGAGGTATTCCCCATCAGCTTTACTTGTCTGGGTGAAGGCTCTTAATGCAGAGCTCACATTGTGGTTTTTTGGTCATTCATCCTTTAAATTGCTCTGATGATCTTTCTCTTTGTTCTAACTTGTCAGTGCCAATATCTATGCAGTCTGCAGGCTTTTTGAGCCTCCCTTCACACGGCAAGTTGAGAATATGAGGAAAGGTACAATTGCAGGATAGTTTTTAGGAAAATCTTTGTTGTATAGTTGTATAAGCTGGGTAGGTCATGTTTGTATTTTTCAAGCAACTGCTCATAAAGTGCCACATTTGCACAGGGAACTGAGACTTACAGATGCACAAACAGAAAAAATGGAGAAGAAACCCCAATTGTTGTTTTAAAGATCATATGATAAATAACATGTATGAAGTAATTTTAGCCTGTTTGTTTTAATTTTTGTTGGAAAAGGAAACTGGGTGGCTTGAAGATGTTGACATCAGTGTATTCAAGTGCAGGGAGACCTAATACATACTGTTCATCAGGTCTTGAGCAACTCAATCTTGTGTCTCTTTTCCTTCTGGTAAACTGTCCCTGCTGCTGCTTTTGTTTGTAAAGCACTTTGAGATGTAATGGTGCAAGAGCATTTTTCAAGGCAGATGAAGGAAAGGATGGCACCAAGTTGCTCAAACTTGTGTTTTATGTGAGATGGTTCAATGACTGAGCCTAGAACTTTTGTGTTAGGAATGATCAGTGAGGGTGCAATAATTAGTGATGGTCTTAAACTGACCTGACCCTTCCTAAAGGTCTAAGTTTAAAAAGAGCCTTGTTTTGTGTGTTCCAGTTGCGAACTTCTCCTTTAGGACTTTCATCTCTGTGTACCTTAAGGCACCTGAAGTGATTTATGGTTATGTTGTTTGGTTGGTTTTCTGGAGCTGTAAGAATGTGAACATAATGGCTGATGGTGTCAATGTGTCTTTCTTTTTGTCTTGTCTCTGTTTCTGAACTGTCATTTCAGGAAAATGATCTCTATAATTTTCATTTTGACTTGGATTTGATGTCTTGGGATTCGGACCTTTGGAATATTACGGGCCATGCTTATGCAGGTAATTAACCTATATTTTGGAGGCTCTTCCCCCCTCTGCCCCACAAGGGCGAGCTCTTAAAACTCGTGTGGAACTATTTGATACTCTACAGCCTTTTACTCTCTGATGAAAATCATGCTGTGCTTCTGTAGGATGGGTACAGCTGGCAAGGGGTGCCCTACTAGCCAAGCTGCTGAGTACCTTTAATCTTGCTGTGTTTTCTGCTGTGCCTTCTTCAGGAATTAAATAGCTGGTGTAGGACAGTGTGTTCTTTAGTGATATCCCATTGCCAAAAACTTGTGCAGTAAAATGTCTTTACCTGCCTCTTGCAGATGCAAATGTGAAGACAGAGCCTTTATCACCGGCCGCTTCCAGCTGCTCGGTCCCTTCGCCGTCATCTGTGGACTCTCCAGTGCAAAATGTGCCTGTATGCAAAAACTTCCTTGTAGCACAGACAGCAACAGCTCTGACAAACAAAAAACCCTGTGATTTACTTCTCTGCCCCAATTCATGGCACAAGAGGAAACAGTTTATTTTCCCAACCTTTGCCAAAACCCGTCAGTGGTATTTTCTTACCTGTGACCCATTTGAATAAGAGCATGTTCAGCTCTCTTTCCTCAGCTATGTTCATTAGCCTTGTTGCCAAACAAAATGCCTGCTAAAGGCTTCTGAGTCTGGCAGCTGCTGGCTTCTGCCTCCTGTTGCTCAGCTGATGGGGAGAAGTACTTGTTGGTTTTCTTTAGTGGCACCTGGCATTGACCAGAATCAAACTGCAGAACAAAACCTTTCTCCTGTTGGCTGCAGCAGCAACACTTCTCTGAGTTTCTGAAGCATTAATCTCACATGCTTTCTGTCTGCAGGATGATGTGGACTTCAACTGTAGCTCCCAGATGTCTCCCATCTCTCTCTACAGCAAGAGCTGCAGAAGCCCTGCATCCCCTGAAGGAGATGGAGAGAAGAAGCCTGCTGTGAGCATCTCTTCTCGATCTGGTATGAGAGACTGACATGGTTTAGCACAGCTTGAGTTACTTTCATCCTATAGATAATAAGTGTGTTGTCTTGCATCCAAATTATTAACTAACACTAGATGTCCTATCATTTATGACTTGGATATTTATCAGATATGTTTATTTTTAACAAATATTATAGATGGGTAGATAACCCCACATAAAAAGCCACTAAATTATTGCTTGAATTATGTATTTTATACCTTTTGGTCCAACTCTCTTTTTCCTTTTCTAGCAAATAATTCTGCAAGGAGCCTGAAGAGGTGTGGTCAGACAGTGTCCAGGCCTTTGATACAACCCAAACCCCTTTTGCCTGCTGTGCCTGAAGCTCAGGCTAACATTGGCATCCCAGCTAAAACCATCATTATTCAGACTCTGCCCACACTTGTGCCACTGCCAAAGAATCAGCCAGTTGTTAACATCCAGCCAGCACCTCCTAAAGGTGGGTGAATTGTCTTGACTGGGCCAGGTCTTGATGGTAGCATTGTTTGTTTGGGATGGCTGATAGGATGAAGTTAGGTTTGGTGCATGAAAGAGGAGGAATAGGATTAAAAAGGGTCCTGCATGCTTTGCTGGAAAAGCTTTAGGTTGAGAAAATTGCTTTACTCCTCATGTTCAGTCCTGTGAGAATCAGCACTCACATGGGCATTGTGTAAAATGGAAGACTATTTAGAATGGAGGACGGAGGCTGTGCCAAGCCTCCGTGGCTTATGTGGAGATAAAACTGCTGATTTGGAAGGATCTGTAGGGATGCTTTGCCCTGCTCTGCTTGCAATGTCAGGTGGTACATGGGGTGAGTACAGTGCTGTTCTGTCATAACCGAAGGAAGATCCAGCAGAATCAGTTAGGATGGCTTGAAGGAAACTGGAAAGCTTGGAAGAAGTGATAAAAGCTTTTTTTTGCCTACATTAAACTCTTCCACATGATGGTAGGAGCATGGGTTTATGGCTTGTTAGCTCACTAAACAGCATTAAAGAGAATGTTGTGAAATCTGCTAAAAATTGAGAGCTGTGTCAGAGGTTAGAAAAGCTGCTGATATTAACAAGAGGAAAGTGACTTCCTGCCCATGACAATTCTTCAGTCCTACAGGTACCCTGTAACCGATTTTGGAGTAGCTCAAGCTTTCATTTCTGGATCCAAAGCATTGTTTCACTCTCCAGCTGAGGCAGCAGGGACGCTGCTTGCCTTGCAGGAATTGCCAGCTGCAGTTGCTGGTCTCACCAGCTGATGGCCACAGTCCCTTTCAGTTGATTGCACAGGCACTGAGGCATGGAAGGAAAAGGAGGCAAATTCTTAAGGGCACGTATCTAGAAATTATTGCAATGGTGAAAAATTTGTCTCCACTACTAATTTCTCTTCCATCAGGAGTTCAGCCAAATCTGGAGATGCTGACATTTGTTATAACGTGCCTAAGATTGTTGGACTGCTTAAAACACAGGTCAGCACAGTCAGCGAGACCTAATTCTTAATTCCTTCTGATGTTCCAGCTGATAAAATACCATCTGGAATAAGGAATGCTGGGGTATGGATTTCTTCAGCTATAAGTCTAGTTCTCTGAAGATCAGCCTCTCCTTTTTCCTGAAGAAAAGTCAGGACAGTAGTTTCTGTGAGATGGTATAGAGGAAATACTTTTGAGAAAGTATTTCCATGCTTTCCATTTACTTTAACTGATGGTATGTTTAAAAATTCTCTTGTGCAGCTTCCATAACAAAAACCATAAGGATCTTTTTTCATCAGTCAAAATCCCCTGCATATGACAAGTTGAACTTGAACCACCATTTTGAAATATGCCATTATCTTCAAAGAAGCATGAGAAATTATATTTTTGCAGTCCCTTTTATAAAAGCTTAAAGGAGAAAGCATGGTCTTAGAGCATCATATCCTTTATACACTAAAGAAATGTTGAAATAGTCTCAAATTCATCATTTAAGATTCTTAAATAGAGTCGTACTAACTTATGATGTCTTCAAAATTTTGTCTGCAAAAAAAAAAAGGTCTAGTTTTACTCCATACATAAAAGATCTTGGCACGAGGTAAATTACTTCACTTTTCACCTTCCAGAAGGCCAGATAAATGCTGTAATCCATTGTCATGCATTTTGGTTGGAATGCTCAGCTGGAATATTCTCTTTCTAAAAGCTGGCGAGGTCATCCTGTTACAGAGGATTAGAGAGACATTAATGTGTTTTCAGACAACAAAATATTACTCAAGCACCTGCTTGAGTTAAATGTAGTTGTTGGACTGAAATTTCTTGGAAGTGACTGTTTTTGATTCCATTTCAAACTCTGTCAAAATTACCTCATTTTTTCTGCCTGCTTTTCTTTAAGCTCTGTTTACCTTGTGTATAAACTTTCTTGCATAAGACATTTTTCTAAAAAACTAGTCTTAGTGTGAATTGAAGCTTCAATGTAAGTTTTGAAAGTGTAATTTGCATTGTTGTTTTTTGTTCATCTTCCATCTCTGTTAGTTTGAATGATCTGTGTGGTATGAGTCACTTCTGTGTAGTAAGTTTGAAAACAGCACTAAAGTAGATATAGACAAAAGGCAGAAGGAGGATTGAGGTGAGTTGGCTAAATTCCTTGAAAAAGTTTTTCAGTGTTTCAGGTATTAGCAATACTGAGTAATGTATATAACAAATTGTTGAATTTTATTAACTTTGAAGAGCTTTTGGGACAAAGCTTGGTTTATTGGATTCCTTTAGTATCTGTAGTTTTGGTTTGCAAGATGGAGTAAGAATCCTGTAAACTTTAGAACTTCTTTTTTCCATTCCTGTTCTGTGGAATGTAATGGATTTGAGATAAACTGTGCGGGGCAGGAGAGAATATCACTCTGCCCCTACAGAACAGTGGTGTACAAATCTGTTTCATCCGTGCTGAGTGCTCTGTTCTTGTCTTCCAGGTCAATCCGTGGTGCTGCCCCAGCCTGCTGTGGTACAGCTCCAGGCTTCTGGGGTGCTTCCTGCCTCCCAGCCAGTCATTGCTGTCGCTGGAGGGGCCACACCACTTCAGAACCACACGGTGAACGTGCTGCCTCCAGCTGCTGGGAACGGCTCAGCCAGCAGCAAAATCCTGGTGACAAAGCCCTTGCTTCAGAGCAGCACCCCGGCCATGGGGCTGGATGTAAGTTCTGACTCTGTCTGATAGCTGCTAAGCAAGGCTTGGACACAGTTACCTGCATGTGGGCCCTGATGGGATAGCCAGGTCCCTTCTGAGTCTCAGGAAAACTCTTAATAGTATTTCCAACTATAAACAGGGAATTTAGCAGCTTGGCACAGAACGGGGAGGAACAGCTAAGTATCTGCTGGCCTGCCTGGAGTTGCAGACCAGGTGTGCAAGCATAGTGGCAGAATACAGTGCTGGTAGATATTTTCCATCACTTGTCTTCTCAAGTGCAAGCTCTCTGTGGCTGGACCTCTCTTACATGCAGGAAGATTTATCTGATTTTTGATCAGTGCTAAATCATATTTTCTAATCCATATAATAAAAATATTTATTTAGAAGTAGATGAACTGGAAATTTTAATGCCTAATTCTTCTTCCATTCATCTTTATCTCCCCAGATTTTACTCATGATTTTTAGAAACTTCAGTTACTGAGTTCCATGTGATCCTAATCTCTTCAGGCTCCCTTTTGATCATGTATTGAATGAGTAGAAGAGGGCTAAGCTCTCAACAGTTACAGTGTAAATAAATAAGTTTTTCCATAGTAGCTCACAGTAAGCAGTAGGTATAAACAGTAGCTTTTGAGATGCGTGGAGGTTTTTTCCCCTCTTCAGCTTTGACATCTTAACCAGCTAGCAAGCTGGATGTTAACTTGATTTAGCTCCTAGTAATCTGGAGCTGCTTTGATTGCATTGTGTTGTCCAAAGAAGACCTGCTTGTAGAGGACCAAAGCTTCTTGTTGGTAACTTTAAAGTTCTGAGTGTTATTCTCTAGTGTGGTATTCCAAGCACAGTTGTGAGCTGAGGGTCCTGTCACATCTCAGTGTAAGGGAGAAAACACTGGTGAAAACACATGAAATTTTCCCCAAAGCAGTGGAAGCCTGTTCAGCTTCTTTGGAGGGATGTTGCTGGATGGTTTCCTTGTGTCGGGGATTGCCACTCAAGCTTGGTGGTAACTTTTCCTCACTAATCATACCTGTATGTGTGCTGCATTTTATAATGAAAATATTGTGCTACAAATAGCTCAGCAGCCACAGTACAGTGGAAACTTGATATTCAGTGTAGCAGAAGCAAACAAAGGTCTGTCAAGTGGGCAGAGCAGTTAAGTGTGCTGCATTTTTAAATGATAATTCCCTGTCATGCGAAGTTAACTCAAGAGACCTGCCAGCAGTCATTTGGGACTCCCTATGAGCAGGGCTAGCATGGCATTGTCTGAATATAAGGTTCATTTGACAAAACCCCCTTATTGTCATCATACTCCATATACACATCCATGACATCAGTACTCAAATGTGTAGCTGGGGAAACAAAGAGGTATTTGATTTCAGGAATGGTTGTGTGGGTATTTCCACCCAAAGCTGTTTTAGGGAGGCAATTTTAAGACTTGTGAAATGCTGCACATCTTACCTGTGTTTGTTAAAACATGAAAAAACAGTTGCAACTGCTCTTTGGCACATACTGTGAAAAAGTGCTTTGAGAAAGAACAAGTGCTTTGGGATTCAGCTGGTGCCAGCAGGGTTAAAACATCTCCCAACTGCCTTGGACACTGTATGTGGTGCTCAGAGCTGCACAGATGGAGCTGTCATTTGAGCTCTGGAACACGTGTTTTTGTTTGCTAATCTAAGCAGATGTTGCAGGATAAAAAGAAACACTGCAGGACTTTCTTTTGGGCTTAGGAGGGATAAACTGTTAGCTTAACACTCAGACTTCCAGGGGATTACACTGAGATGGGCTGATGGCAAGCTGTAGGCGTGAGGCCCTGGTGGCACACGTGCAGCCTGCCAGCCATGAGGAACTGCCAGGATACTGAAAAACCTAGAAAAGATTCATTATGCCAAATAACTTCAGCATAAGTGTGAATTTCTGTTGAAAAATCCTCTTTTCTGTGCTGTACATTGTCTAATACTTGTATAACATGAACTCATTAGGCAAGTTGTGTTCTGTTGAGTTAGAGACAAGAAAACCCAGAACTTCCATAAGAACAAAAAAAACCTTGCGTATGTTTTGTATTCCTGCAATTAAAGATGCATCTTCAAAGACAGCAGCTTTCATAAGCTGAGGTTAGAAGCCAGCAAATGCTAAGTTGAATGGTTTGTACTTTTAGCTCTTTGTTAACTTTCCCAGCATGTGTACAAAAATCTCTCTGGCGTATGAGACACATTTTTACTTCTGGAAGTACAGCTTGTGTTGGAAGGGAGGTTAAATTTTGTTCAGAATTGAGTTTCCTTTGGAAGTAAATCGAGGTAGCAGTGTTTATTTGTAAAGTGCATGACTCTTTATAAAACCTCTGAGGACAGAGGACAAGTGCATGACTCTTTATAAAACCTCTGAGGACAGAGGACAATCTGAATCTGGTTAGTGCTGTCTGAAGCAAAGGTGACCCTTCCAGTTCTTCATATTTACAGCATTTTTGTGTTTATCCATGCTAGTGGTGGTGTAATTTTCAAAGCTAGAAAGCAGAAGTTACATCACTGATGACTGATTGTTTTTAAGGCCAATGTTCTCCCTCTATGGTCTGTGTTTTCTTAGAACCAGTAGTAGCTATCCTGAGTGAAACACCAGTACAATAGAACTTAAAAAGTTGGAGGCTGCAAAAGAAGTTGGCAGAGATGTTTGCTGCCTTTAATCTTGGTTCAGCACTTGTGCAAAGCAATGTTGATCAAGCAGACTGACATTGTAAATTAGTTCCTCTCTCTCCTGATTATGAAAGTGCTTGAGCAGGGGGCATGTTTATCTTGATGCCAGGCCAGCTGTGTAATGCTCATGGCCAAATTGCTTCCAGGTTCAGCAATCTTGCACTGCTTCACTCACACAACTCTTCCCATTGCCTGCATCAGATTTAGGTAGGATCAGGTGTGCAGTTGTGGCATTCCCCAAGAAGAGCCAGGCAAGACCTGGAGGGTTGACCAAGGACCTTAAGCTGTTTACAGATTGTAAATTAAAACAAAATAACCTAGGGACACAAATGCTGGATTTCATTTAAACAAGCTTAGAAAATGAGTCAAAACGTAGCTGGTGTGGCATAGACTGAAATGCAGATACTGCACAAAGTACCTGAAATCAGGCTGGAAGAGCTGCTATTCCTCACAGCATTTGGAGAATTGTGAGTAAAAGAGGACAGTCTGGATAAGTAACACTTAAAATGTAGATGGCAGCATCTGAAACAGTGGCAGATGTTCCTTAGGATGTACTCTAAGGGTAGAGGCACTGCACTGGTGGTCTAACTCCTTATTTTCTTCAGGGAAGCATGTAGATTTGCCAGAAGTTCCAGACATGTCATTAAAAGCTATCCTGTAATGAATAATCCTGAGCAGGTCTGCAAACAAGAATGGATGTAAACAATTTGGTCTTCTCTGTTCAGCTGCATGATGCAGAACCTCTTTTTAAAAAAGGGAATGGAACTCCTTGTTTGGAATAGCACACAACTTGAGCCAAAGCTGCTGCATGAACTCATTCCTTGTTTTTTCATCTCTGAACAGTTTAAGTGATCCTGGCCCCAAATTGATGTGTTCTATACACTGCAGTTCTTGGCTAGCCTGTATCTTTTTTTTTGGTCCAGTTTTTATATGTCTGCAGAAGCTTTTTTATGTTAAATGTTGTAGTACTTAAAAAATTCAAGACAGAGCTTAGTGTTAATGAAAATGTGCTAAAATCTTTTCCTTCGCCACTCTACTAAAGAGAGAAACTGGAGTAAGTACAAACAGCTTTGTTTTCACAGACTTTTGTTGGTGGCAGCAGACTAGACATGCAATAAATGATCTTTATAAAAAGCAGTTAGAATTTATAAAAAGCCTGGAATTCTAATGCACTGTAATACGTTTTCTTCATCTTTGTCACCAGCATCATGAAGAAGAGTGTTGTCTTCCGACAGCTTGTGGCCACTGTTTTTTTGCAGACACAAGTGCCTTAGAACAACATATTGTCTGTGTGCAGGTAGATAGAAGGAAAGAGTTGAAAAGCTGCAGTTAAGGTTTTTTACATAGCTGGACTCAAAATCTGAGTTAGTTAATGTTACTGTTGTGTGATTATACTATTTCCTTAGAATAATACTTCTGGAATAGTTGTTATCTTTTTTCTTTAATGTTCCTGCTCTGAGAGATACAGGTTACACCGGTGCATGTGGTGGTAGGTACTGAAGGATGTTCAGGTCTGTGTAAGATGGATCATTCAGTTATCTGTCAATGTAATTGTCATTAAGGCACATCCAATTGTATCTTAATGTGATGGTAGTCTTCTGTTCTTAATGAAAACACTTGTTAATCTGTGAGGGAAAGGAAATCAACAGACTAGGGTTTAAACTTAGGATTTCAAGTAGTTTTGTATAGTTCTGCAGTATCCATCATTGTTATCTTTGTCAACAGCAAGATGCTTTCGGTCTGGGTCATCCCACTCAGTGCAAACCACAAAATGAGTAAGTGGTAAAAGATGATGGAGTGTTCCTGCTTGGGAAAAAATCAGTCATTGGGACTGTTGGAGGATGGGGAGGGGTTACTTTGAGCTGTCCCAGTCTGGTGTTGCAGACGAAATGCCTGCTAGTGGTTAGAGTGAACTATGGCTCTCCTGGAGTACGTATGCTGGTTGAGCTTCATCCCGAAGGAATCCAGTATGTGTGCTCTCAGAGACTGTTCTGTGATGTGAAGTGAAGCACATTTAGTGAGACAATCTGGAAATGTGAATCCAAACCACACTCCTGATCTGAATTAAAATGTCGATGTAGATGCACCCAGAGACTGCATTTAAACTGCCATGTAAGTGCTTGATACACAGAATGTGCAATCTGAGATCAGGAACACTGTTCAAAATCTCAAGAACTGTGTAGCATAGGTGGAAAAGGTACAGAAGCAGGTGTAATCAGTGTGGAAGTGACTTCTATACAGAACAGACTGGAAAACCCTAGAAATTTCCTGTTAGGAAAGCAGATGACTAGATTGTAGCCTGTAAAATGGAGCAGGGAAAAGTGAAGATGAATGACATTCTTACTGCCTTGCAGACTTGAGGATAGGTATTTTCTGTCTTTGACATTTGATTGATCAAATCAAACTCAAGTACATGTTTGGTGATCCCTGCACGTAGAATGTTGAGAATGCAGAAGAAAACTGAGACAGGTGCAGGACCTGTTTTTCCCTTGGGTGTACCAAGATCCTGAGGTGCTTGTGTCCTGACCATTCCAGCTCATTTGAAGCAGAGTGTGGGAAACTGTCTGTGCAGACCTTTGACAAAGTAGAGAAGCAGAAATTCTGCATGAAATGGAGGCACTTTTAACTTGTGCATTGTTAACAGGCCTGTCTATTGTGTGCTCAGGTCAATGTCTTGAGGCGGCAGCAGCGCATGATCAAAAACCGTGAGTCAGCCTTTCAGTCACGCAAGAAAAAGAAGGAATACATGTTGGGACTCGAGGCCAGACTGGAGGCAGCCTTGCTGGAGAATGAGAAACTGAAGAAAGAAAACAGCACACTGAAGAGGCAGCTGGATGAAGTGGTATTAGAGGTAAGAGATTGTGATGAAAGTCTGATTTTATATGAAAGCAGTTGTTCAGGTGAAAGATGCTAGAACAGAATTGGGGGAATGTTGGCTGGAAGACCTCTGAGAGTTTCTCGCCCAGCATCCCATTCCAAGTATGACTTTGACCAACTGTAGGTCAGGACAGCTGACAGTATCTGGTAGACTTAATTCTTTACTTCATGGTGCTTCTGAATATTTCACTGGATAGAGGCTGAATATAGTGTATAAACCAAAGTTTTAAGTAGTTCAGGAATATATTCACGCATCATTAGGTAAAAATAAATCTAAAATGCATGTATAATTTGGTGCATTTAGCTTGTGACATACCTCTTCGTATCTGTGCCCCTCTTTTATTCAGTGTCTTCTGTTTTTTCTGTCTAGAACCAGAAGCTCAAAGTATCATCTCCGAAGAGAAGGACGCTGTGTGTGATGGTGATACTGGCCTTTATAATGTTGAATTATGGTCCGTTGAGGTAAGCTGCTTAGAAATTCCTCTTTGCCTGACAAGTTTACTGTCCTGAGATTTTTGTTTGAATCATTAATAACAGCCAGTGTTGTGTTTTAAAGCTTTGAGCTTGAAATCTGAAATCTCTCCTTTATTCTCTTCCTGTTTAGGGGAAGATGCATCTGTATAACGGTTCCTCTTTTGGAATCCTTCTGGCAATAAGAGCCAGATCTTGTAATTTCTCCTGGTTTGGCATTTTTTTATTCAGTGCAGCATACAGCAGTTTGTCTGCTCCATTTATACCTGCAGAGATTAAGAACTGTGTTTAGAATCCTTTTAGGAAAAAAAGTCAGACTTGGAGAGCTTAATCTGTTTGTTCATACCTGTGATAATTTCAGTAGCTATGACTCGAAGCTGCTTTAGTACTCAAAATGCTCAGGAAATCTGGCTGTACATTCCATGCCTTGCAGTCCTGACCCTTAGATGTGTCCAGCTGCAATCTCCCTCATTACAGTGTGAGCCCTGTATTACTTGTCTTGTGGGTCTGGTGAAGGGGTTGTTCCCTCTCCTTGTTTAGTTGAAGTGGTAATCAGAAACCTCTCTTACTTGAACTGTTATCAGTAGGGCAGAGGAGCCAGGGAGCAGCAGGGAAAAGCTACATCACTTCCCAGACAATTTATAAAGAAATCTGTGGAAGAAAGGAGAATCTTTTTTTTGTAACACTTCTTGCACATACCTGTCCATTTGACTTGGCTTTGGAACATACACACTTTTTAGATGGAGCTGTTTGCTCTTTCAAAAGGTGATAATATTTCAGTAGGATGTCAGTCACTAGTGTCTCCATTTCTCCTCAAAATCCCAGTGAAATTAAAGGAATGGGATAAATATGGAGGAAGACTTTGTTTCTGACTGTGATAAATTTTTAGAAAGTGAGGTTTGTATTTTATTATTATAAAATTTGCTAAACCTGAAATTACTTCTGAGGTATTTGCACTTACTGCAAATATTGTTTATCTCAGGAAGTGAAATGCAGCTGATAATTTTGCTTTGATACGGACAATGTTAAGGTAGACCATTTCTTAGTGTATTTAGGGTTTATATTGTGATTTTTGACTATTAGGAAGAAAAATCAGCTTCCAGATACTAAGGGATTGATTTGCAAATCCTATCTGCATTTCAAACATCACTTGAGAGAGACACTTGGTGAGAATTGCTAGAACCAATCATCTTTCCAAAGTGGGGGAAAATTTGCTTGTGTCTGCATTGCAGTGAGATGATGGAATGCATGAAACTCTTGTTAGTGATGAAAGGCTTGGAATCACAGTGAGGTGGGTGGGAAGACTTACCACAGTGCCCTGAAATTCCTGTGTCATCTTCCCGACCCCCAGGAATGAGTAAGGTGTTGAGCATGATGGCAAGGCACTGCTGTCAAAGGAGGCTGAAAGGTCAGGTTGTGTTCATATCTTTGCAGCAGTCAGTAACTACAGGAATGTGACAGGGTTAACTTCTTGACATGTTTGATGTTTAATAAAGTAGATAAAGCAAAAAGAAATCCTTGGACGTCTGACTGTTCCTGGCCAGTACAATAGCTGAGCATGCCAGTATAACTGCTGTGCCTGAACCAGGTGGCTTGCATCAGTACTGGATTTAGGCAATGAAGAGAAATGTAATTGCAAGTTTGCAAGGAATTACTCTTTCTGGTTTGTTTTTTTTTGGGGGGTGTTTTTTTTTGTTTGTTTGGTTTTTTTGGTTGTTTTTTTTTTTTTTTGTGGGTTTTTTTTTTCTTTTTTTTGCTCTGCAATTAAAATTCTGGGCTGTATCAAGGTGGTGTGAATGTTGAATTGAGCAGTACTCCTCGGAATACCCAGAATGTGGGACATACAAACCACTTCTTTAGATTTCACTCCTCCCATACACATTTTCTTCCTTTTTATAAAGGTGTCACTGAATGGTAGCTCCACAAATATGATAGAATTGCTGTTCTGCTACGTCCTTAAGAACAGAAGCTTCTGATATACGTGCTTTTTTTCAGTCCCTGCAACTTCTTACAGAAATAAGGAATTTTTTGAGATAATATCCATGCTAGCTTACACTTCAGCAAAAACACTCTTTTCTCCAAAAGTAGCTAACTGTGGAATCCCTGATATCCATGCAGTGGTCAGCTGGAGGTAAAGATGTTCTGAAACCTTGTGTTGCCATTTTTTCTAGGTAAGAAATCATTTCACTTGCGCACCTGAATGGAGATGTGCCAGCATTCAGGCTCAGGATGTTTTCATCCAAACACATTAGCAGTGAATATTTTGTTACTTAAAACCAGTGAACCATTGCAAAGAGAGAGTGACATCCAAAAAAAAGCAAAATCATGGGAAATTCACCCCCTAAATTCTGTAGCAGACTTTGAAATTCCCTTATTCTAAGATGCTTCTTAGGTTCTTGTTGGAAATGATAGGATTCTTTGAAGACTAGAGGTGAAACAAAAGGGCAGAAGTATAGGTTACCTGTTTCTGTCAAATCAGAGAAAGCAGGGAAGCAGTTGGATTGTTTAGGGATGGGGATGTGAAGCTGAGGACCAGGCAGTCCTGCAAACCCTCCGTGGCCTGCAGTGCATCAGTGAAGGTGCAGTGTTTGGGCCATCCCACAAAAGAATCCCATCTGGATGGGTGGCTGTGTAATTAGTTCTGTGTTTTCCTCCACATTAATGGATGTGTGTTGCTCTAATGAAGACTAACACATATTTTTTTAATTGGTCCTAAGTCTTGTTGACTGTGTGAGTGGTGAGATGTTTGTGATGTTTCATGGTGGACTCTGAGGACTGGTGTTCAGCTGTTTTAAGATTATGGAAAGCAGTCCAGGATGTGGCAGCCCTTAGCAAACAAGTTTAGCAGATAAAGTTATTCTGCTGACACATTTTTTCATGCTGACAGATATGTGTGGGGGTAATCTGTATCGTTGAACTTGGGAATTTAGGGGAGGGAGTGAAAGTCTGGTAGGGAAGCTTGCCTGGTGACACACAAAATCTACTTGAAAATACTGGAGGGAGAATGCAGTCCAGTCTGCCTCATTACCAGCAAGCCTTTCTGAATATCCTTCAGTCTTTGACACAGCACCATGGTATCTCTAAGAAAGGAATGCAAGTCTAATTAAATATAAATTGAATGCCAGTGTGAACTGAGGATGTGAAAGTGGCTTGGGTGGAGTTAGTGGTCATTCTGCATTAGGTAGTACTGTGTTACTAAACTCTTCTGGATTTGTTGCTGCTTTGTATTGAAAACTGAAACTGTAAGTTCTTAAAAGCAGAAGTAATTTAGCAGGAATTCTATTAGTGTTTCTATTTTATCCATTTGTTTTATGCTAGAAGAAAGGCGCCCAGGAATTTCCCGTCTGTGTGTCAGTGAGCTATTCTGTAATCTTCGTGAGTTATTTGGATTTGAATTCAACATGTATGAAAACTTCCTTTTATTATTATTATTTAAGGGTGATTGGTGAGGTGTGTGAAGGGAAAAGGGTACATTTTGGTTCAGTTTGTTGCAGAGGTCACCCCTTGCCCCAGCCTTGCATTCCATGAGGTGCAAGACAGGAATTGGCAACCAGCAGTGTTTGCACAAAAGGCAGTGAGCACACAGGCCTTGGCACTCAGCAGGGCTGGGAGCTGGAACCAGGGCATCTGGAGGCAGGTATCCCAGGGAGCCAGGCATCCCTGGGAGCCAGGCTCTCCTGCCTCCACATGTGCCTTCCGTGGAGCTGGCGTTGGTTGCATTCCCAGCTGGCATGGCATCCCTGAGACATGGCCGACTTCTGGCATTGACAAACATCTAATTAGCTGTGCTGGGTTTTGAGCACTTACAACATGAAATCTGGTCATTTTCAAATTACTGCAGTTCCTACATGCCTTTTTCTCCTTTGATTTCCACATTTGTGTTGGACTCTGCCTGTAGAGTAACCAGATCTGAAAATGTGTTAAACAAGCACAAACAAGGTTGAAACAAATGGAAACCAAGCACACATGTTCTAGTCTAAACAATCAGTGTATTTATTTTGGGAATATTTTTATTTTGATTCTTTTCCCTGTTCTCATTTGAATATAAATTGTCTTGTGTGTTTGTTTTGGGGTCTGGGTTTTTTTAATGTGATAGTAAAATAACCCAACTAATGTGTAAAAAGCAGGGAAAGGAGAACAATCACAGAAGATGCAAAAGATAAATTTTCTGCATCTCTCCTTAGGCCAGTAGAAGCAAAGCATGTAAGCCAAGTATTTGCTGGTGGCTGTAGCATTATTTATTTGGCTATAAGAAGTGTTCAACAATTTCCCCCCCCCCATAATCAGTCTGCTTAAGCTTACATGGTGTTTGTCACCTAGCAGAAATCTTAGAGCATTTATTAAGATGTCAGCCAGCCAGAATGTGTCCTAACTACCACTTTAGATATGTAGTGGACAGAAAACAAAGAAAAATATGAAGATGGAGAGAAGAAAGGCGGACTTGCAAAGAGATTGGAACAGGAGATTTGAGAGGGTGGTATGATACTATTTTTTTAGTATTATTACTATTTTTGTGTTTTCTTACGATTTGGCTACCTCTGTATGACTGTAACCCTTTTCAAACTGGAAAACAAACTGGTGATATAAAGCAAGCTGTATTTGTGGAGGATGACTGAGGTGATGATTGATGTAGCTCAGTAAAGCTGCTGCTGCTTCAAAACCTCTTGTGTCCTGTTGACCTCAAGCAGCTGCACTAGAATGGCTGGCGTCTTGTAGAGACTTCATTGCAGCTCCTCTCCAGGGTGTCCTCATGGATTTTCCTCTACTTTCCAGGACTATCCTGGAAACTGAATAATCTAGTAAAAATTTAGATCCACTGAGCAGTCTGCAAATAAAGACACTGGCCTGGCTTGCTGAAAAGTGTGATTTGTCTGCTGTTGTCATAGACTACAGCAAATGAAGAAGCAGTGACTCTTGATTCCTGAAAGAATTAGGGGTGTGTCTCATTTCTTAAATTGGTAGCACAAACAGGAAAAAAAATCCCAAAAGTGCTGAGAGTAATCATCTTTAACTAAAAATGAGGAAATTGCCCAAGGATTGTTCAGCTTGCAATCTATCACAATGTGCTGCTTGTAAGGATAAAGTAATAAAACCACAAGTCTTTCACCAGATTAGCATGCCACTTAGTCTGCAGGATGCTAGTCAGCACTACTGGGGTCTGCTAAGCTTTTGGAGCATGAAGAATTTGGACTGCTGACAGCACCATCCATTGAGCACACCTGTATTAGTGTCACTGTGGTCTAGTGCCCTTACTCAAGCTGAGCACTTGAGTTAGTGTGTGGTAGAGCAGGATTATTCTGAGGCCTGGTGCACTCAGCAGTGGTTTTGTGCAAGTTTTCTGTTGTTTGAGACTTTGTGCTGGACTCCTTGATTAAGGAAACGGACCCATCTTATGGCAAGCAGGAGTGTAGGGATACCTCAGTGATGGGATGTTGGAAAGTTAGAGAAATAGAGCTGTTGTTCCCTTACAGGAAGCATTTTCTGTGTGGGCAAGGGAGCTGATCTTGTTCATTCATCATCACGTGCAGCAAGTGTTGTGTTGCTGCAGAGATGTTGGAGCTGTCTGTTGTGTGCTGGGGTTTGTCAGTGCAGATCCCACCCACAACAGCCAGGCCAAGGTCTCGATGTGGTGTGGAGTCACCTCTGTGCTGCCCTGGCAGGTGACCCCAAGCAGTGTCATGGTTTGTTCAAGAACATCCCAAATGTCCCCTTGAGTGACATGTGCTAAGTAGACTAAAGCCATGTGTCTGGCACCTGCCCAAAGTGAAGGGCAGTGACTAATAACCCAAACACAGGGTTACTTTTGCCTTACATTAGTTTGTTCCCTTAACAATTCTTCCCTTCCTCCCTTCCTCCCTTCATTCCAGAGCAAAGTGGGGCAGGTGAGCTGGAGCCACCAATGGCTTGCAGGAGGAATAGAGGAGGAACTCCCAAACTTGCAATGACTGCTTGAAGCATTTCTAAGAGGTGTTCTGAGGGCAGAGAACCAGGTCATGGGCTGTTACTTTCTTTTTCTCAGTTCATCCAATCCTGGGCTTTTTTTTTGCCCTTAGTAAAGGATAGAAAAGGATTGGTTTTCTTTTTGCAAGCCTCAAGTAGCCTTCCATTTGCCTATAGGAGGTTGATAGATTTAAGTGTGATGTATAATAAACCTACATACACATGATGACAGTCAAATGCCTATTAATTTCTTACATGCTAGTGGAGAGGAACTGGTGCAACGTGAAGAAAAAACTCTGAGATGAGTGCAAGAGGCATGAAGCAGTGCCATGTTAGCCAGCTCCATGTCTTCTGTCTGCCAAGGAAAGATGAAGCCCGCTGGGTATTTTAGCAAAAACAGCAGAAGCATCAGAAGACATTTGTGGCTCTTAACACTTGTAATACAGGAAACTTAATGTAACAGTTGTAGCACTGAAAGAACATGTTTCAGTGCTGAGCTGAGTGTACATTTGTGTTGGAGATGGCCCAAAGATAAAAAAACTACTTCTGCAGCACACCTTTGGTCTCATGTTGTAGTTTCTTCCTGAAGAGAGAGGGAGAAATTGAGAGGAAAAGAACATGCTGAGTAAATTGGACTTGAGTCTAGGTTCCAGACCTTTCAATATCTTTCTTGATGGGTTGCTTCTTGAAAGAAAAATTGGATTCCTTTGATTTTCTTACAAACTACAACTCTGGGAGCAGAGTTCCCTCTTTCCTCTGCTGATCACAGCTGCAAGCTTTGGCATAAAAGGCCAGATAAAGCAAAAACAAAGTGCTCTGGGGTGTCAGTATTTGCTTTCTTCCTTTCTTTTCCAGGGGCTTTATTAAAAAGAAATTGTTCTTCAAGCATGCAAAACACAACAAAACCACACAAAAACTTCACTTTGGGCTGCTTTTCTTCTCTTCCCCTGCAGAGGAAGAAGGCTGAGCTGCTCTCTCCAGCCCAGCACTCAGAGAGGGTAGCTCTGGAGCAGCCCTCAGAAGGCAGAGCCTTGCTGTCAGCAGATGGTGCACTCATCGGGAATAGAAACGAGAAATACTTTCCAGAGAGTGTCTGGCACTATGGCAGCCTTGTCTGGAATCGGTTAGGAAGAGGACAAGGTCTTTGGTCGGTGTCTCCTTGCAATGTCAACTTTAGCTGGTTGGAAACCTCCCAGCTCATACTCAGAGATGGTTCTGTCCCCAGAAAACTCTTTGTTATGATATCACTATTGGCTTTCGTCTGCAAATTACTGTACAACTTAAATGTCAGTATTCAAAACTTGAAGTGCACAGGATTTGTTCAGCCAGAAGCACAAATGAAATTTAGTTTGGGCTCCTGGCAAGACTTGCTTTCACATTCATCAAACTGACATTTAAACCAAAGAAGTAAAAATACAGCTAAAATATCAGGTGCCATTGAATGCCTGGAGAAACCATGGCAGGAGTGCTGCTTTTCTTTCCCTCTTATAATCAAATTTATCTACACTTCTGAACAAACATCTGCATGAAGTATTTAGTGGTTCTTTCTTTTTTCCCTTGGATCTGGTTTAGCATCTGAAACAAGCTGAGAGCTCAGCCAGCTTGGACAGGGTGTTTGTGGCTTGTGAAAACCCTTTCATGCTTACAGTATCTGGGATGTCCAAATGCAGGCTCTAAAGCCTTGCTAGGCACCCCAGGTGTGTGAGTGAGCCAAACAGGAAAGATTCCAACTTCTAAAAGACTGTCTTGTCCAGTAGAGCCAATTCTCAGCTTCAGTCTTTTGTGACTTTTGATGTGGGGCAGTAACTCAGTTCCTGCAAATAGTGGGGCTTGCTTAGGGCAGGTATGCCAAAGTGCTATTCCTTTTCTGACTTCTCGTCTTATAGCTCAACAGGATGAAAAAACTGTCCATGCTTTTGCCATCTGTCCTATTAAACCAGTTCTTAAACCAACTGTTGATATCTTAGTTGAAAATATTGTTTTTCTGAAACTTTTTTTCCTCAGAGTGGAATCTTCTACCTTTCTTTTTCATGTTTTCTAGCCTCCTCTTGCCTGGTATTTTTAAATGCCCAATATTTGCTTCCTCTTTGGTGTCATGGTGTTGGGATGTGTTCTGTAGACCCTTCCTGTTGCAGCTTGGATTGTTGCTGTTCTGCTTGTCACTTGTAAAGCTCAGCATGCCTGAGGTCGGCAGATGTTTCCAGATGCAGCTCTGATGGAGAGGGCCATCCTCATGCCAGCTGCTTGAAGGGATTCCTTGGTCCTAAATTATGCTTTTCCCCCCATATTTGTTTGAGATGTCAAAGGAGGAGTATTTCTAATACCCTGTCTCAGACCCTCAGGTAGCCACTTGGCAAGGAAAGGCCCTGGCAAATCTGGAGGATATGGACCATTACCTGCATGTCCTCTCCTATTTGTTTCCTGAAGATGGAGCCCTATTTATAGACAAACTTCACTGGTTTTCCCTCATGGGAGAAGGGAAGAGAAAGAAATGATACAACAGAACAACATCATCTTCTATTCAGATGGGAAAATCTGGGAAAATCTAACAAAACTCCCCAAGTAATTAGAAGGTGGGAGTGAGGCAGGATTTCAATTTGTGGGGCTTTTCCTTATCCAAAACTATAGTTATTTTGGTTTTGGGTCATTGCCACAAACCAAAGGAGCACCAAAGGGGATTTTTACTTTTTTTTTTTTTCCCCAGACATATTGGAGGCATCGAGAACGAAACTTTCAGTCATCTTCAAGGTCCTAGAAAAAGAAATGGGAAAGGACGGGGGCAAAAGTTGCCCATTTAGCAGAAATTGCTAGTGCTGCTTCAAAAGAAAAATAACAATCCTGATGAAGGAAGGGGCATTGGACAAAAAAACCCTAATATCATATTTTGTTCTCAAGTTTGTATTCACACTGTCAGAAGTGGGAGCCATGGTTTATGCCTGTAAGGGTGGCAAAACATACTCTGTTCACCTCCTTCTTTGTCTTTTGCTGCTGAAGGTATCTGCTTTCAGGTGAAAACATCCTGTGCTCAGCTGATTTTTGATGAAAAGAAAAGGATGTTTTACACTTTAGAAGAGGGAAAATAAACATTTCCTCTCTTCTAGAGCTGATGCAATAAAGTGAAGTGTGTGTGGTTTAGAATGGGTGGGTAGCTAAAAACTCCATCACAAAAAGGGAAGATTAGCTGTGATCGTGGAGCAGTGTGTGTCTTTTTCCTTGGTTTGGATTTGTCTCTGTTGAGCAGAGTGCAGGGTGAACTGCAGTAGGAATGTATTGCATGTGACATTTCACCTCGCCAAGCTGGAACCCAAAATAACAAGAATCATTTTTGCAGAATGAGACAAATAGGAAGGAAGAAGTATCATGGAAAAATGCAATTTGTTACAGTTCTTCTGCTTAGATTTTTCTCAGCTTTAACTGTTTACATGGGAAGTTTCTCTGTCCCCATGTGTCATTTGGAATGAGAAGGGAGAGAAGTAGGATAGACTGAAACAAGGTCCAGCAACTGGATGGCTGATACACTTCAGGCTGGGGAGAAAGGATTTGCAGCAGAGTTAACAACTTTCAGATCTTCTGAGGGATATTCTTGGTCTAGTGAATAAACTACCATGTACTTCTGGCTGTCATGACTTCAGATTAGGTGCAGTAAGGGTGTTTCACAGGTGGGTGGCTTCCAGCAGGAACATGAGGCATCTGTTTAAGCATCAGCCTTAGTTTTGAGCTCTGGTTCTTGGGCTTGAGACACTGCCAGTTGTGCTGATGCTTTCACTGGCAGAGAAGAAACATGATCTCATAAAACCTAGTGGGTAGTGGCGATTGTTTCTGTAAAATTGGGTAGACCTGGTGTTGCCTGATAGGAGATGATGAATTAACCATCTAGCTTTCTGTGCAGTAGAAACAATGAGACATTTTGATACCGGTGTACACAGGCAGTAAGGAAACTTTTCTGCTTATTGGCGCAAGTGAAAGCAGAGCCTGGAGCATTTCTGCTGCCCTCATTCCGTGCTGCTGCCTAGAAACCTGGAGGAGAGGAGGTAATCAAGGCAACGTCAGCCTGGGTCTGGGATGGTCCTGACTCCTGTGGTTCAGAATGTGGCACAGCTACACACAGGGACACCTGGGTTGTTACTAACAGGAGTGCAAAAGTGTTGGCAAAATAGAGGGAATTTCTAGGCAATTCTGTCTGCCTTCTTATTTGTGGAGTATTTAGTCTGCCCTCCTTGCTAGGTTTTGCCTGTATCTATTTGTATTTGTTGCCTGTTGCAAAGTGATGCCATGTAAAACCAGGAAATACTCCCCTGCAGGGTTTATGCTCTGCTGCACAGGAGGGGTGGGGCATGAATTAAAATATACTCTGTGGGCTGTGATCAGCATGAATGGCAGAGATCTCATCAGCGTGCTGGGGGCTTTTTGCATTTTTGTGTTTTTGCTGTGTTGCTGCTGGTGATGCTGGGCTGTTGTCAGCCAAGAAGTTAGGACTTGGGTTTGTAAACATGCATATTTCAGGAAGCAACCGTGTTATGAAAGTGGAAAGCCAGCCTGTGGAGAGGAGAAATTGAAGTATTGCTTCTGTGTTTTTGAGAATTCTCCCTTGTAACTCACCCTTCTGACCGAGGATGCAGATCTGGTACAGCAATGGTGTGGTTGTGTTTCCAGCTCACATGTGCAGTGCTGCTCCCTCTCTTTGCATGGAGAGCAGCACAGACACTCCTGTGCTGCGTGGCTGGCTGGCTGAGCAGCCCCCAGGCCAGGATCCTTCATCACACACCAGAACCACAGGGTGTCTGGCACCATGGCCTGCTGCCGATGGGGCTGTTGGCCCTGCCACTTGTTCTAAATCCAAGTAGAATTGAACATGTTTAAGTTTGTGTACAGTTCTGGTATAACATTCCAGGCTTGCAGCTGCACGGAGTTTGATAGCTAGGTTTTCCTTACGTGTTGTATTCATATAAACTATGTAAATTGTACTTTGAGGTTGATGAAAGATAAAGTTTGGTAGTGCTTTGATTTGAATGTAGGTAATTTACTTATGCCTGTAGACCTGGGTTACAAGCAGAGTATTCTTAGTTTCATCAGGTGAAGCTTATGTGGGGGAATGTGAAAACCAGAGCATCAAAGTCCTTCAAACAATTAAAACTGAAAAAGAGAACAGAATTGCTTTTCTGACTGCTACTGCTTTGAATGATGATATTGTAATGACACATCCCTTTTTTACATTAGATATGACATGCACCTTATCCATGTAATGTAACAGCAGCCAGAAACTTCCCCACCTGAGTATTTAATGCCGTACAGTAAAGTGCCTTGCAGACCCCTTATGTGGTGTGATACATTTTGCTATGTTTATTATGTTTTCCAGTGTATTTGAAAAGGATCCTAATGCAGTTGATTCCACTGTGAGTTCTAACCACCGGACCAGAAATCTTCTGGAGTTCTCAGCTGCCCAGGAGTCTAGCACAGATCAGAAAATACCTGAGGGCATCATTCCTGAGAAGACTAATAGGTGAGATGAAAACCTTTAACATTTTAGGTGGCAGAGGGCAATGGTGCTTTCAGCCCTTACTGCCTTGCTCACCTTTTTGGCCGGTGCTGTTGATTCTTTTACAGAGTACCTGAGTTTTAAACACAGTGTTTTGAAAGCAGCACAGTTTGCTTTTCAAATGAATATGGTGTTTTATCTGCCAGAGTACCCAACACACAGAGCTTCAGAAGTGTACACGTGGCTGTGCTGTGCAGTGTTAGGGAGGAGAGCATATCCACAAGTGCTGTTCACTGAGATTTTCAGGACCTTCTACAGTTCATCTGTTTGCTTTTTCCCTCTGATCTATATTTTAGCTTGCATAGTTGTGATATTTGTCATATTATCTATCTCTTCTTACTTTTCTTAGTTGCTCAAGAAAAGACTGGGGAAGTTCACGACTAAGAACACACTCTGAACTTAGCTCTCTACTTTTTCATTTTAAAAAGTCCGAGTCCATCCTTGTGCTTATCCATTTTTTAATTAAATACTGGCTTTCAGGCTTCCTAGATCTCTAGTATGCAGTGAATAAGTGAACATATAATTGTCTCCAGATTGAAGTCTGGCTAATACAGCTAATGTTTTCCCCTTACAAGATTTATCCTATTAGACTGTCCCTTTCCAGTGGAGTGTTTTGGCTGGTTGAACAAAGCCAGGCACAGATGTGCAGAAAGCCCTAATGTATTTTGCCATGCAGAAAGAAGGCAATAAATCAGGAGCATTTTAACGCTGTAGCCATGGTGAGGGCTTTGGATCCTATGTGGTACATTTCAGACCATGACCTGTGGGACAGAAGAGTAGAGTGGTTCTCTTAGGAGGGTGTGCTTGTGCTTGTACCTCATTTCCTTTCACTGTTTCACCCTGGATTTGGCAAACTGTGAGCTCTCTGCTGCATATTCTCCTTTATCAGTCCTCAAAGCAGCAGGCAGGAGAGGCAGACATGGAGTTGAAGAGAAAGCTGGGAAAGAGAGGGGATATGAATAAGGCTTTCATAAGCTCTTACACCTGATTTTTCAGAGGGAAGTTGAGGTTCAGGAGCTACAGGTCTGTGAAAACCAAGAGGACTGAGGCTGTTACATTGATAACCTGTCAAGAGAGAAAACTACATTAGGTATTTGGTGATAAGTAGATAACCCCTCAGGAGGCCCTGAGAGTATTACAGATTTTTGTACTGCGAAATACATGCTCCTTTTCACTTTTTGTCAAAACCAAGCTAGATTCTGGAGACAGAGATGTAAATCCTCTCCACTCAGTTTTAATATAGTTTGTGGCTGCTCGACTGTCATACAGCTTATGGTTTGTTTATCTGCATGGTTTTAGTGGAAAATAAATGTAATATTTCTGTAGCAAATCTTGCACAGCTCTGGAATGAAAAAGACAGTTGTGTCTGCAGAGATCACATAGTTTGCATACTATGAGGAATATTTTACAGACTACATATTCTATCAATATCTGGCCTTCTTGGGAAGAGATCCAACATCTGTTAATGTTCATCTGTCTTCCCTACTTTGAGAGCTGTCAGCCCCCTTTGAGGGATTGACTGAGAACATTGGATGTTTGATAGGAATTGTTACTCACCTGCTTCAAAGGTCTCACGGGAGCAGCTGTAATATTTGTGGGTCTGCTGGTGTTAGTGCTCATTCTCTGGATTTGGTCAAAGGGTCATGAAAAAGTTTTTAAGGGACTTCTTGATGTGCTTTTCTTGGTTTTTCCCAGGTATGACCATTCTACGTCTGATAACAAAGCACTAATGATAGTCTCAGAAGAACCACTGTTATATATTTCACCACCACCGCCCCCCTGCCGGCCTCTAATCAACAGGACAGAGTCGCTGAGGTGAGCAAACCGTCTTTTGTGAGCATTTGAAGTTTATTAGCAGTTGAGATATAAATTCTGTGTTGGCTGAGTGCTACTGGACTGCTGTGAATGATGTTGTTGTCCATTCATGGTGTTCATCCAGTACGTGACCAGTGTCTCATAAGTGTCTGCCCTGTCCAATGTCTGCTGCCATAAGAGCCACTTGGATCTTTGTAATCTTTCCATGGTTTTAGTAATGATTTTCACCACTCTCTTTTCACACCGGTCATTTGCAGTAACCAAATAACGGTTTTCTGATTGTCTAGGGGGTTTTCATGGCTTAAAAGAGAAATCACTTCATATGTAGAAATGTTATTATTTGGAAACCAAGTCCAGCTAAAAGCCATTTACATCTGAATTATATAAGAGATGGTCTTATATTCTTCACCTTCTGGTAGAAGCAGTCTGAACCTGGCATTGCAGAGGTTCTTTGTTCACTGTTAGAAAACACCTAGCTCCACTTTTCCCATAGATATGTCACTAACCTTATCTCCATTCTCTGTCCATTCTTCCTCTCAGATTTATGTGCCATAATTTAGCCTTAACCAATAAATGATCTTGAATGGATCAACTTTTGATTTTAAATTTCAGTAGTCCTTCTGGTAATTTCAAAATTACTGTTCCTTGGGCAAAAGAAAGGACTGTATCTACTTTGTGCGGAAACATCCATTAATCTAATACTTTATAGACAATCCCTTACACATTTAATCTTAACATTGTATTTTCTTACTGTGGTATTAAAAATAAGTTTTCAAAAGGTAAAATAATAGTAAACTTCAGTGTCTGTATAGTGACTAAACTGTTGTATACAACTGAAATACTCTGCCAGCCGTGTTTGAAATCTGTGTTGGTGCTGTGGGTTTTCCTAGGCTGACCCATGAACTCCGAGGATGGGTGCACAGGCACGAGGTGGAGCGAACCAGGTCCCGAAGGCTGTCCAACAACCAGCAGCAGAAAGCGCGAGTCACGCAGGTGCGCCCCTTCGTGCCCCTGCCTCAGGGGCCTGACAAGATAATTTCATGAAATGTGTTCCCTGACTTGTTTGCACTTGTCATTATAGACAAAAGTAGCCATCGTGCCTGTAATTAGGGCAGCCAACACTTCCCATTTGAAATTGCTGGGTTTGGTTGATTATTACATTGTCAAAGTTGTTCTTCTATTCCTGCTCTTGGATTCAGGGTTTGGAATATTTTTAGTGTCCATCAAAATAGCTTCTACATTTTCTAAAATGAAATCAGTAGTTACTGTTTTATGGCTTTTCTGTAAGGATAGGCAATTGCTTAATGGAGAGAAATAAAACCTACAGCACATTTATCTGACTCACTGTTAAGGGCCACAACTGATTGGTTTTGTTGAAATATTTCTATTGTTTAAATTTTTGCTAGCGGGGTTCATTTCTTTTTGGTAAGACTATAGAATTGTAGCTCTATAGATACATGTATATACCTATAGATATATGTATGTATCTATATAGCTAGATATATATATGAGATTTGTACTCATATATATATATATATGAGACTTGTGCTCAGATTTCCCATTTTTTAAAATCTTTTATCTACATGGCATACTGATACCAAAGCTAAAACTAAGACAATGAATTTAATTTGATTAGGGGTAATACCAGCTTTAAAAGGAATTGAGCATTACAATGTGGGAAATACTGCAGTTTTCTAGGGAAGAAGTGTTGTGTGTTAAACTTCACGTGCTTCTCATTGGTGTCCAAAGCAGAATGGTAGAACATTTAGAACTGTTGTGTATGGTGCCAAGCTCCCTTTCTTGTCTTTGAATGTTGACTTCAAATTTGGCTGTATTAAAATCCTGCTGGTTTTGTTGTTCCAGCTTGATTGCTGACCATTTCAGTTTCTTGTGTTCCACCAATGGGAAAATGCACATTTCTGGTGCAGAGCACTGATTAACCTCTGCACCCCATTCTGTGTGTTATATTCTATGTAGTGGCAAACGAAGGAAATGCTTATTGGTTTCACCTTGTGTCATTTTTTCCTTCTGCCCCTTTTTCAGAGCTCCCTCAGTGACAAAGCAGATTCCCAGCTAGTGGCCATGCCTTACACAGACACCAGTCTCAGGTAAAGTGGAACAGTTCCTTTGTTACTGCTTTCTACTTAGCCTAGTTTTTCACCAACACTTGGTAAAGAATGCCCATTTTCATCTTGTCAGGATTCTTAAGCCAAATGCAGCTACTTTCCTTGGACTAATTTCTGTACCTTACCAAATAACTGCTTCTAACTATTTATATTACACTTAAAGGGACCCCTGTATCACAGCTCCACTCTTCCAGGGTCTTTCTAGCCATGAGTTTTAAGAAAATCCTCACTTTGCTCTCTGGAATCCCTTTCTAAACAGATCTGAATATTAAGGGGAAAAAAGGGGGAGCTGACTTGGGGCTTTCTGTGAGAACATTTCAGAGGGCCATGAATCTGGTAAGGGGAAGGTTTTTCTCTTTGTCTTCAGGAGCAGAGCCATTATAGCTAGCACCAAGTTATTTTGATGAACTTAAAGTGCTGTTATGTCTCATTTACATTCTTTGTCTCCATCTGCTGATTTTTCTCTGCTGATTATTGGAGCACCTTAATGCAGAGTTTCCTGATATCCC
Source organism: Lanius collurio (assembly GCA_020086605.1). Lineage (NCBI taxonomy): Eukaryota > Metazoa > Chordata > Aves > Passeriformes > Laniidae > Lanius > Lanius collurio. The sequence continues at coordinate 2,438,485 of JACBWW010000016.1, read as the reverse complement.
CTGCCCACCCCTCCCCATAACCATCCTGTCCCTCTTCCTGGTGACAGGAAGTACCGGAGAGAAAAGATCAGGGAAACAAAATTTCTCTCCCCTGAATTCTGTAAGAGACTGTTGAGGAGGCTGTCTGCTTCAAGGTGCCAAAGAGGAGTGTAAGGGCAGAATGGAGTATAAAGGGGACTTTTTGGTGAGAACACCACCTGAAATGTTGCTGTGGAAAGGAAGACAGCTGTGGCCTTTCCGTTTGTATTGTTGCTTTGAAAGCAGGATCAGCCTGGAGGAAAAGAGCAAGCTGCAGGCAAATGTTACAGAAACCAGGCTGTCACATCTGATATGTCTTGACTTACAAGAAAAAAAAAGTAAGAAAAAGCTTTCTGAATTCTACAGGAAGATGAAGGATAGCTGTTTTAACTGAACACTGATAAACAAGCCTCATGGCATAAGGCAGTTTAATATATATGCTTGCATTACTCTGAAAAAAAAATCTGGATTATTGGAAACAGTGTGCAACATCATGTAGCTCTGCATGGAATAATCTGTGGTGCTCTGAAGGAAGTGAGATTTTTTGGTTTTTTTTTCAGATTAATGATGTTTATATGAACAGGACTAGTGAGTCATGGCAGCTGCATGCTGTGACTGTCCTGGAACTGCTAAGAACATAGAACAGACTTCCAGTTCCTCCCAGAGCCATCAGCTATTAGGTGCTCCATGAAATCATAGAATCATGGTGTAGTTTAGGTTGTAAAGGACCTCAGGAGATCCCTAGTGCAGCTTCCTACTCAAAGTAGGCTTAACTTCAGGTTTACTGAATGTCTCTGTTAGAAGAGGTGGTCTCCATCTCCATTGTAGTCTCCATCACGAAACTGAGGATTGAAAAGAATTTCAGGGAAGTCAAAGCAGTGGAGAAGATACATTTTAAGATTATGTAAAAGAAAATCTTCACACCTAATCTCTTCATAGTCCATTTAGCTTTCTTCAGAGGTGATTTTGTTGAGGGCTTCTGTAAGTGTGTTTCTTAAGGTTTCAGGTATCAAAATGAGACTCTGCAGCTGTTTTCCTAAGTTTTGCACTATTAATATTGTGGTTTTTATGCATAAAGCACTGTGTCCTGATTAATTTCTTCCCAAAACAAGCCTATGTGCAACATCTCAGTGCTCTATGGTGCATAACAGGGTGTTCTTCAAAGTTTTAAAACAAAAGACTTACTGATCTCCCAATAAATGGCCAGGTTCAGCACCGTTGTTTGGCATACACAGTTTAATATAATGCTTTCTGGTAATATGCAAAGGTGTTACTAAAACAACTGATAGTTTTGCACCTGGCTTTGGCTCGAAGTTCCTCCCTTCCTTTGGTGGAGAGGTCCATCGTGGTTATCAGAAGATGTTCAGAGGCAGATGCAATGTACTGCCTGTAATCCCCTGATATCGCGTGGTGTTCGATTTGTTACGTGACCAGGGCAGCTTTATAAAGGCTGGGTGGTTTCCAAGAGCTTTGGAACAGTTTTCTCCCGTAGCTGGTTTTTAGGTCTCTCTGTATCTCGTGGAGCGTGGGCGAGCACACGGATCTGTGGGCCCGTGTCAGCTTTCAGGATGTGCTGTACCGAGCCGTGCGTGGGCGCCCTGCCTTTCATCACAGCCCAGCTTCAGTGCTCCATCTCAGGGGTGGCTTGGTGGGCCTACGTGTTTTCATGAGTGAGTAATCAAGCTCAAATTAGCTCCAGTCTTCGTTTCCTGTGTGTGAAGGATGGGAGCTGATTCTTCTCTTGCGTAGTTGTGCAGAAGGAGATGTGTAGTGTAGAGCTCCTGATCTCCCTGGACTTACACCCCCAATCCTGTGAAAGGGCAACTGGCCTGGCAGCTGCAGTCCTTTGCTTGCAACAGGGCTGTTAGCAGTGGAGGAAAAGATAATGACAGCCTACTATTACTGCTGCTTGAGAAAGTCACTTGATGATAGATTTGTGCCTTGTTATATTTTAGAAATGTACTAAAGTAGTCTAAATTAACCCCGTAGTTCAAAACCCAAGTCAGCAGAGCACAGTTGGGAGGGGAGGGATAGCCTGATCAGTGTCCTTGCTACAAACACACAGTGTGCTACTAAAGTGGGGGAAATTAAAATGACAGATTGAAGGTCCAGCTAATGGTTTCCCTGAGTACGGCTTTCCAGTGTGATTAAATAAGTTATTTGGGAGTGAGACTGGGGAAGTATAAATGATAGCAGTATATGCTAGGAATTTCTCACCTTTCCAAGATAAACAGTGGGTAAGTACCATGATTGTAGGACTTGCCAGTGTTTTGGCTTAGAATGGTTTAGACCATCTTTTCCTTGTGTCTGATATGCGTAAGATGAGAACCGTGGAAAAGATAAGCCAGAATTATGTAAATATCTTATTTTTGCTCCTCGGTCTAAATTGAAAATCTAGAGCAAATCTTTCAGTTGACCAGAGGACATAGTGGGGAAAAAAGGGTGGGTGAGAGAGAAGGTGTATTTGTCATTTGACAGTAAATTAAAAGCTCTGGTTTTGCTTACCTTCACACTTCTTTCAGTTTCAGTGGTTTGGATTCTTAGCAGTAAAATAAATTTATTAAATTATTTGATATTTTATTTTTGAATGACATTGCATCCTAAAATTTGTTTTCAGAAGTCATCACAATTTTTCAGACACTTTAGGTTGAAGTTTTTTTTTCCTGTTGACCTAGTGAACAGGTTTTTGCTGGCCTCAGAAGCATGAACAAAAACAAATCTGGAAATCTTTGCCACAGTAAGACCTTTGAAGCCCCTTGAACTTTCAAAAAGTACTGAGTAGTTTCATTGTCTTCTTCACATGTGTTCTGTGTTCCTTATGCTCCTCTCAGTGGATGAAGAGCTGCTGTTACTTTAAAAAGCAGGTCCAAAGTCACTGTCTCACTGAAATTACTGTCTTGCTAAAATAATTATTTTTGTCTTTCTTTATTTCAGCAGGAACTCAGGGAATGAGCTGCAAGTGTATTATGCCTCTCCGAGGAGCTATCAAGACTTTTTTGAAGCAATTCACCGAAGGGAAGATACATTCTATGTGGTGTCATTCCGCAGAGTAAGTGTAGCAGTGGGTGATAGTGGCCTTTTATGTGTGTCCTTAACACTGCTTCTAACAGAGATACAAAATATGACTCAATCAAAGTTGAAGGTAAATTTGTTTCTTTTGAAATGATGCTTCTGTATATCCTTTACAGTAACATGGCCAGATCATGGTCTTTGCAAAATATGCCTATCACATTGGGAATGGAAAGCTTTGCAGAAAACATTGTAGTTCCAGGGCAAGACAGCCCAAAATTTCATGAACCCTGTGGTTAAACACCCATTACATCTATGTAATAGCAGTACAAACCTTTTGTGCTTCTGGATATAGAAATAAATGTACCCTCTGCACAAATTATTACTGTTAACATAATACGGTTTCTGTCTTCCCCTAAAACTCCTGCATTTGCAGTTTTATGTGTCAGTTATCGCAGCTGTACAGGACTCTGTGTAGGGCCACAGTTTTTCTGCTGTTTTGTGCCTTGTAAGTTGAGAGAGATGAGCATGTCTGCTTTCTGTGCTGAGATACAGCAGAGGCTTGTGCTGCAACTTTGTCAGGCACAGCCTCACATCTGCAGTGCAGTTAGTGACAGTAAAAGCTGTTATGAAATGGAATTTCAGATGTCTGATGGCACTTTCTGCACTGCAAGCCTGACTGGTGTTGAAGCCAGGACAGCTGCAGTAGTGAGAAGCTGATTATGGTCTGGTGGTGGAAACGATCAAGGCAAACAGTGCTTGAAGCACCAACCTGGGGTTGGAGGAGTTTATTCCCTCCCTTTTGCAGAAGTCTTTGTGAGTCATTAGAATACATCTATAATGCACATCTGTCCCTAGGCTGAACCTGGGCTCTTGGCTTGCTGAGCCTCCTGCCCTTCCATTTTGCATTTGGGTGTTAGATGAGAATTGTTCTGGCCATGTTCACACCCAGCCTTGATCCTCCCAGGACCTTACAAAGCTCCATTTGTTTTCTCTTTGTAGGATTTTCCTGAGAGGGGCCCCAAGGTAGTGGGGAACCAGTAGTGGTCACAACAACAGCTCATCCAGCTATAGCCAGTCCTGTGTAAGAGCACACAGATAATCAATACTAGTTTTAGCAGTTTCTGTGTCATCATAACTCTTCCAATCTATACATGCCATAGGTGTATAGGTAAAACAACTCTGTTCCACCTGGTACACAGCAAGTTTCTTAATTTGTGAGATGCATGTCTGTAGAAAAGGTTCAGGCAAAATAAAAATAGTGGTGCTCTTCTTAGGATTAAGGTTTTATGCTGAGTAGAAATATGAGGTTAGTTTCCAGTCTTGGGATTACTGAGTTGTGTCACAAGGCTGGAATTTTGTTATTAAATGCTTGGCATGTTCTGCTGTTCTTTCAGCTAGCAACACAAATATAGCCAGCACCGGGCTCCACATATCCTGAGGATGAGGAGAAGGGAGCTGAAAATAAAAGTTTTCTTGGAAACTCAGAACACAAAGCAGAACAGTGTTTGTAGAGGTCTGCATGTGGGGCTATGGCTCCAGCCCACCTGAATGCATGTACGTGTCCATAGGTCCTGTTTACACTGCCAGGTTAATGACCTGGAAGTTGTCAACTGCCATTTCAAGTTGCAGAGCTGTCCCTGGAAACTGTGTGCCTTGTGCCACAGAATCCCTACAGTTTGGCCCTGCTCTCTTGCAGGGAGAGGTGCCTTTTAAAACCATCTATGAAGTTTATTTGGTAGCAAAGCTTTTGGTATTTCTGTTTTATGAATGAAATATCCTCAAATAGAAGGCAGTTTCATACATTACCTCATTTATTGTTTTAACTGGGCAAACCTGATCTAGCAGCAAGCTCTGCCCTGAGGCACTTGTAAATGACTTGCTTGGATTCTTTTGTGAGTGCAGAAGAAGGGACTCCTGCACAGCCCGAGGGGTGCCATCAGCAGGGCCTCAGCCTGGGAGGTGCCCTTTCACCTCCTCCTGGGGATTGCTGACTTCATTTTCTCTGGACCACAGCTCCCTTTCCACTCACGATTAGGAGCTGAGAGGGGACTGATGCCTCCTCGGTTTGTTCCCCTGTTCACTGATGTTGCTTGTGCTTGTCCAAGTGAGGAGCCAAGGCCTGGAGATGAAAGGGTTTGTTCTCCTCGCTCACACGTTGCAGTGCAGACACTCCCACATACTTAATAAGCTGTTAACAGCCCTATAACATAGCAGAGCAAGAATCCTCCAGTGAAAAGTTCCAGGGAGTGGGTGGTTCTGGTGGTAGCATGCTCCAGTTGGAAGGTGGGACTGTGGATCTGAGATCCCTTCCAACTGGTGTCTCTGGATCCTCTGTTGCCGTTTTCTGCTCTGTGTGCAGCCTCACAAACCCCAGCGTTTCTCCTGGATGCATGTGGTAAAATGTAACATTTTTTGTATGTTCTCACTTGCACTACAGGGGCTCTGCCCTGTGTTCCTTGGACTTGCTAGGGCTACCCGTGGTAGGACATGGACATGGCAGGACTCAGCCAAGGCTTCTGAAGTGCAGGGTTGGGAAGCAAAGCTCTTGCACACTGCATGTTCTTCTGGTGATGCTTGGTACCTGTAAAACTGAGATTCCCATGAGCTCATCGATCTTATTTTCTTTCCTTGCCTTGGAAGGCTTGCAGATCTGCATATTTACAGTTGAAGATTACATGGGATTGTTTTCCTTTTTAAGGAGGAGGGAGGAAAGTAGCATTTGGATTAGCTGAGTCCATACAAGAAGCAGGGCTTTTGCTCTGGGTGTCTAAAGAAATGAATTTACTGCTATTATTAGGGGACTCTGTAATGTCATTTTTAAACAGGAAGAGTCTGCTGCTCTGGCAACACCTTTGATTTCTGCTCTGTAACATCTGTGATACCAAGTCTGCTTAATGTCTTCTAAAACCCCAGAGGAGCATGGATAAAAAACTCGAGTTGGTGGATCTGAGGTGCTCTGTTAGCAGGGAACAGACACCTGGCTGCCTCTCTGTAAGCCTGGCACCCCACACAGCTGTGTCTCAGAGCTCACATCTGTTTTGCCACAGAGTACTTGGGCCTTGAATTGTTTCTAGAATTACCTGAATAGCTAGCTTAATTTGAAAAGTAATTAAGTAAATCACTGGAGAAAACAAATCCCTTCCAATTTACTTTGGCCTGTAAATGCTGTTTCAGATCATTCCACTCATGTGGTTAGGATCAGAGTCCCCACAACTTGGAATGATTAAGCAGTAGATTTCCCCATCCTGGAAGGTTCACTCAGAGACCCTTTGATGACATCTCTGCAGACTTATTTAAGGACAGTGACATTTTTTAGGTTAAGAATGTAATTACTATTCTTAAGAAAAACATAGTCTAAAGTTTGATTCACTTGGGAAATTCAGAGGACTTCTGGCATTTCCTCTCACTACTTTCTCTATTTCAAAGCATAAATGTCTCCTAATCAAAGTTTGCCACTTGCATTTATTGCAGTGCATATACAGCATCTTCAGTAGAATGCAGTAAGAAGTAGATATTAAATGGTGATTCTGTTTGTTAGGGCAAGAGGGATGCTGACCCTATGGGAATGAATGGCAAAGCCTTTACCAACTTCTGTAAGACCAGGATTTTGCTCTTTAAATTTCTTCTTCAGTGCCATAAACCATAGAGCTTCAGGGAAACCTCTTATTATGAAAGTGAATTTCTGGTCCTACAAGCCAACATCTGCAGTAAGCATTTAAGGGTTTCTCAAGTTCTGCAAACAATTTTTTGCTGAAGTGATTAAGCCAAATTTCAATCAAAACTTCTTTCTTTGTTTGCTAGGAATAAAAATGTCTAGGTTGTGATGTGCTTCTGTTGGTAGTAAGCCTGTGCTGTGCTAATTGTATTTGGGATGATATAATTGTGTTTGGGATGTTATATTCCTTTCAGGAAGCAAAAGATTATAAAGTCTGGCTTTGACATGCTTGTGCAGCAGCAGTCTGCTGTGCTGCACACACTTCTGGCAACATAATTTGAATGTATTCAGAGAGCCCGAGGCAGGTTCCAACTCACTGCACTCCTGATGCCGTCTACATCCTGCAGGCAAAACTTTATAAGAAGTTGGCTTCAGATGGTGTTTCACAGCCAAAAATTCAGTCCTAACATATACTTTCCTCCTACTTTGTTGTACTTGACAATGGGTGGTTTTTACTGAACATGGAGTTTTCTGCTGTTGACTTTTTTGCGGATTTCTGCAGGCTGGGACGTGTAATTTGGTGTTTCATTCAGATAAATTGATTAGACCCACATAGTCCTGCTGCCCCTAGAGATAGAGCAGCTATTCTCTATGTTTGAGTCCTGTGGGTTTGCAACTGTTGCAAGTTAATGTGGATTTTTGAAAGATTTTATAAACTGCCCTTTTTCCTGGTGAGCCTGACCTTAGCTATTCAGAGGAAAAAAGTTACTTTATCCCAGGATTGTAGGATTTTAAGATCTTGTCCTATATTTTACACACATGCTGAGAATAGTATGTGGTAAAAGAACTAAGGCTTAGGGCATAGTATCCATGATAAGATTGCCTGTCCTTTTCAGAGCAGAGTTCACCCTTTAGCCTTTCTTCTCTGTAAGGCCAGTTCTTGCCTCTCTGGGAGAAGTTGAGGGAGCAAACTGTGTGTGTGATTGTATTTCAACATGCCCCGAAGCTCAGTGAGCTGAAGCATCTGTCAAACTACAGCTGTATTTGACTTTCAAATTTGAAAATCCATTATGAAAACCTCCTGTTTCTATCTAAGTGTTGATAGTGAGAATTAAGTCTGGCCTGCTGCATTCTTTGTTACACATTCCCTCTTTTCTGGCTAAACTTTGGATTCTTTCTGTGTCAGGGAATTGTCTCCTTCCAAATCCCTGGTCCGTATGAAAATAATGAAGCCAAGCTTTCTTTCTGGTCTTTCTTGAACTGTCTTCCTTTCTGATACGGAATATTTCAGGTGGGTGGGGATCAGGGAGAGGTGACTTTCAAAGGGACTGAGAGGTGGTGGGGAGAAGGTTTGTCTGTGCTCTTCCTATTACTTAGCTGGGGAAGATTGTGCCTTTGGTAGCATCTTAGAGCTTAGTCTAAAACCTCCAGAGAGAGATCTAATAATCTAAAATTAAGTCTAAAAATGTATGTTGGTCTGTAGAACACAAATGTCCTCACTCAGTCCTGGGATTCTCAAAATACTTGTGTATGAGAACAATGCAACTGCAAGTTAGGTAAAAGGAAGCTCAAAAGAAGTTAATTTAGATTTGCAGCTAAAGGCCAGCCGTTCTTTAAAAGGTGTTTCCATCAACACCTTCTAGTGTTTTCCTGCAAACCTGACTGTGCCATCATTTGTCACATGAGGACATCCTTTGGGGAGTGAAGCAGCAAAGAGCTGTGTGTGTGCTGTGGAGAGCGAGCAGGCTGACAGGAGGGGGAAGAGAAGGAGCCAGGCAGCGAGGCACCCCAGATGTGTAGGGGTGGAAGGCAGAGAGGAGCAGCCACAAGTGCTGCAGTGCAGCATCTCCTGCAGCCTCCTGGCTCAGCCAGATGCAAACAGTGGGTAGGAGGGACCAGAAGAGCAATGCAGAATGATGTTTCTGAGAGGGGAGGTAATGCCTGTCATGTCAAAGGGCGTTTTGTTTCCTTTGTTCTGTTCTTTGCTCCTACTTGGAGAGCTGCTCCTACTTGGGAATCTATTCCAAGGCATTTTGGAAGCAAAGTCTTAGTTGCTCTGATTTTTATCTCCTTGGGTCCCTTTGAACCCCAGTGTCCTCCCAGTAAAATCAAGAATAGATGTAGTGTTGAGGACAGATGTATAAGCAGAGGCAAAAAAGTCAACTCGAATATGTCTGGCGTGAAGCAAAGCTCCTCTTGGATTTTGTGTGTAGTCTTGATTCGTTTGTCCTCTCTCTGGTTGCTGGAGCTTCATGAATCATATTAATGCCATCAGTGAACTTCTTTCAGCTTTACATGTGCCAGATCTAACTAATACTTTGTTATTTTTAAACTAGTATTTGGAAGGACAACATACACTGCAGATAATTATAGTGAAAATAAAGCATGCTGCAAAAAATGTCTCCAGAACCCAAAGTGGTTGCAGGCAGACGTGACCAGTAATAGCATACATGTATTTAAAATGTGCTGCATGCTTGAGAGACAAAGAGTTGTGGGCAAGAAGGAAAGGAAGATTGTTGGGTTTGGAAAACCTCTGTAAAAGACCCACTGCTTATGAAATTGGTATGGGCCATAGGCTGGAGAAGTATAATTGGGAAGCATGGGAGGAAGATGTGATTATAAAGTGGGAATGGTCTCAGTGAAGGAAGTGTCAGCAGTATCTCACTTAATGAGAGTACAGAACAGCACTTAATAAACAGACAACTGCTACCAACAAAGTGAGCAGGAGCACGAGTTTATGCACAAACAATTAATGTGTGTTCTGTTAGAGCAAGTGGTGAGAATATGCAGCTCTGAAGCAGTTCTCTTCCTTCAGGAAATAACCTAAGTTCAATAATGCATTAATAATACTTTAATTATGCCAGATAATAATGCATCTTTCTTTAGTGATAGCATGGTATTCATTGAAGAAAATTTTGCTCAGATTATTCTGAACAGTTCCCAGAAGGGAATGATAGGCCCTTGCTTACAATCTGTAGCAGTATTTAATTATGGGATCGATGCTGGCCGAGCCCTAACTGTACAGAGACATAAATGATACTTTCAGCCCTGGAACTGCAGTAGCCAGTAAGACATTGACTTGAATTTGGTAGGAATGAACTGCTTGAAAAAATTCATGATACTTCCTTTGCCTTGAACGATAGTACATGCAGAGAGCACTTTAAAATACTTGTGCTTGCTTTTTTAGTTGTACTCCACACTTGCACAGCTTCAGACTAGTGACTTTTTTGCTGTTTGTTTTCAATCTGACACTCTGGACAGTCTGTGTAAAAGTAAAGCATGCAGAATTGAGTTGGTTTTGGTTTGATTAGATAGTGTCTTACATTTTAATGAATGTTAATCATTACAGTATTACATTTGAGACCATTATTTAAAATCTTAGGCACACTTTTTAGGGTTAATTCTGGTCAGATGAAGTTATTGCTTCCAGTTTGAATTAATCTTTCTGCCAGATTTTTAGCTGGACAGCACACAAAGCTTATTTTATGAAGTAAGAGCCCAGGTGCTGTTATGAGTGTGTACAGATTATCATCACCTCCCACTGGACCGAACAGAACTCTTGCAGCTTCCAGGTTTTATTTTTAAATAGCTGACACTCCTAGGACAAGAAGTGTGATAGAATTAGCTGTACATTTTTATCTTTAAACTGGCTTTGAAACTGCTTGAAAGTGGAACATAAAACTTGTTTTCAACTTCTGTGTCTCCTAGTTGCTTGTGGTCTATCTACTGGGATGGTAATAGGTGTGAGAAGAGCTCATTTTACCTTGTGCCTGGCATGGCTTGCTCCTCACCATGCAGTTGGATAAACTCCAGTTTTGCCAGCACATTTGATAGAGGCTGTCAGGCTTTGTGTTGGTGATTAAGAATTTGGAATGCTGTGGGCTAAGCTGAGAGAACCTTCACGCTGGAAACCACTGTTCAGGAAATCCTCTTTGTGTTTTGATTGCAAATGTTAAAATGTGCCTGTGAATAATTCTGGTGCTTTGAAGTGCTTTTCATGAAGAGAAGGCAAAGCTGTGCAGGAGGGGCACGTGCACAGCTCGAACAGTGCCTTACACCGTGAGGATGCCATGGAGAAGCTGCCTTCCTGTTAAATGCCATGGGCCACTGCCCTTGGAGCTGGTTGGCAAAGTGCCACCAAGCATTGCATAAGTGATTGTTATTGTTCCTTGGTTTCGTGACTATCCAAAATAAGGTTTCAAATGTCAGCTGTCTCCAAGAGGGTTATATCCAATATGAGGAAGGCAGTCTGAGCTGTGCTCAGAGAGGTCGTGCTGTGTGAGGAAGGTACACAGGCCTTTGGATCTGAATCCCACCAGGCTCCTGTGTGTTAAACAATGCTCTAGAGACTCTAGAAGTGCATATTCCCAGCTGTTCCTCAGTGTGGAGATTCTTAGGTCGAGTCACTTGTTAGCATCTGGGAGGCCCTTGTTTAATCTCCTTTCCAGGAAATCAGCATGGAGCTCTTCTTTCTAAGAACAGTCCTGAGCCCTCAGACCTGGAGTTTTTTATCAGGAACTCAATGAGTAATCAGTGGGCAGGTGACTCATGGAAAAGGTGACTGAAAATAAACCATTTTGCTGTCTTGGGTGATCTGGAACCAGCATCTCTAAAAGAGAATCTCCTTAACATGAGGGAAGTAACACTGTGAGTTTCTCTTTGCAATTGCTGGACCATCTGTTTGGCATTTGCTAACCAGCTGTAAGCTTTAACTCTCCAGCAGGCAGCAGAGGTGCTACATACAATCCAGGCATGATGTTTCCTGACTTCTCAAGTTCAGTTTCCAAAGTGTCAACATAGAGAAATATGTATAAAAATGAAACTGGATGCAAATGTGCCGTCATTTGGAGAAAAGCAACAGATGCATCGGTTTGCTTGGTGTAAAATTTTGGCAAAAGCGGGTAATTGCAGCTCTATGTGAATAAGAAAAAGTGTAAATAACTACATTTACACAAGCAGAAAGGAACTTTGGGTTCAGGCTAAACACAGGTATGGTTCTCAAATGCTGAAAAAAGGTTGTGAAGCCAGCTGGGTAAACGGCAGTGTCGTGACAGGGTATTTCCGTTTCAGGGTGGAGTTGGTTAGTGTTGGCTTGGTATGGCAGTCCAGGAGGAGGATATTGCTCACACCATGGCACTTGTCAAAAGGATCTAAGAAATGCATTTAAAAAGAGTGTATGTCCTTCAGTCTCATTGTCATGCACACATGCATGTAAAGAGTGCAGAATAGGCCAGAGAGAAGAACCTGACATCCTATAAGTTCTTAAACAATTACCTTTTAATTCCCTACAGCACTCCATCCCTCTTCTGCTCTCCTGGCAGTTCTAACCATCACTGTCCAGCAGAATAGAACCTCTTGACGTGGGTCAAAACTGACACCCTTATGACTTAGTCTCTCCAAATCTTGATGGTTGATTTGAGAATTTACCTGTTTGCTTGTAAAAGTCACTTCCAGTACCTTAATTCTCATAGGAAATACGCATCTAAGAACAAGACTGGTGTGGATTAAAAGAAGGAAACCAGAACCCTGTACCTCAGCTGTGGCACCTTCTGTCTGATTCGGTTACAAATCACCTCTACCTGCTTGTAGCGCTTTTTTTGGTTTGAAAATGTCCTGACAAAGCCCTGATGCAGCTGGCTTTTAGGAAGTTACAGTGTTCAGTCTGACCCATCAGATGATGTGTTGCTGTGCTCCTGGTCTGAGTTTCCCTCCCAGTAATGCCATGTGCAGTTGTTAACAGGGCTTTGTGTGCTCTTGGTGTGCTTACAAACATATCTTTGTGGGATCAGAGGGAGAGGGGGAAATGATCTGCAGCCTGGGGACTGTCTGGAGTTCACTTGCCTTTGTGTGGGTCAGGAGTAGCTCTGCAGAGCCAGAAGAGGTTCAGAGAGCGAGAGGGAATGAAAATGAAAGGGAATACATCCACCAGGAGGAAGTAGCCTCAGGCTCTTGCTCTTCTGTAGACCTGCTCATTAAGAGCCTGATAAGGTATTTTTGTTGATGAGTTGGGGTAATAAAGAGAGTTGTGACTACACGTATTAAACTGGTTAATGGCAAGCTGAGTGACCCTCCAGCTAGAAGAGAAGATTTGGATTGGTGCCTTCAAGGTGCTCAGTACCTCTGATATTTTGCAGAAATCATGGTGTGTCTAAGATGTTCAATCTTTTCGTGTAGAATTAAAACCAGTACAGGAATAAGAAAAGAGGGGAGGGTTCAAATGGAAGCATGATTCAGGTGATTAAAAAAGTGCCCATGCAATTGATGCTATCTGTGTAGTGAAATCAATTATTTTGCCATATTATTTGTACCCTCAGTGTCTATAAAAGAACACTGATGCATGTACTCACCTAAAACATTTCATGCATCATTCCTCACATCTTTATTCTATTAGAATTCTGATACAGCTTTCTTTGACCTGAAAGTCCCCTGTATTTTGAAATAAAAAAGCTGAAAACTCCAGTGGTTTGGTGAAATGTTGTCAATGGGGCATTTCATTTTTAAAACCCACATTTATGAAAACAGAGCTTCTGTGGTTCTCTGATACGGTTGCATCATACTTTGCAGAATATTTGTAGAAAATGTTGAAATTAGCTTGAGAATTCTTATTCCACAAGAAAAATGTACATAATTAGAACACTTGAAGGCAAAAGCATTTATTTCTGTAGTTCTAGATGTCTTAAGTTACTGGCACATGTCAGGTGACAAGTGCACTGATAAAGGCTTAAGTTTGCTTAATTTGCAGTGTTCCTCTCATGCTTCTGTTTTTCTTCCTTAATTTCATTTCATCTGGCTTCTTTCTTAAATCGTTTCACAGATGGCTACTGTGCTACTGTTGCTACTTTATGGACTACAGGCACCACACATTCTCAAGCACCACTCAAGGCTCCTTCTCTGCTTAATGGGGGCAGAAAAGCTCTTCTCAATTTTTTCCCACCTATCCCAAACACCTACCATTGCGTGGACTGGATTTCCTTCCAGAGGTGCCTTTCCTTCTGTCGGTTTTAAAGGGAGCCCAGACAGCTCTGTGACACAGCTAAAGCTGGAAAAAATTAATCTCACCCTGAGTGGGGAGATGAAAGGCTTCTATTTGCTTGAGTTGTTATGTTCTAAATGTGGTGGAGAGCTGGCAAGTACTGATAGAAGAAAACATATTACTCTGCAGGAAGGGAGACAGGCCCAGCCTGAAAGCCATAGGCTGATGTCTTCTGAGTAGCGTGCAAGCAAGCATCTCCACGTTTTTATCTTCCCACAGCTGACCCTTTCCCTCTCTTTTATCTAATCTGGTGCCTGTGATCTTGCTAATTCAATTGCTGTAGTAGACAGGCAGTTGCTCACATGCACAGTCACGAGATGGACAAGGAGCATGATGCTCATGCACCAGTTTATAGCTCTGTTTGTCCATTATCAGGCTTCAGACCAGGATCCAAGCAAACTATTGTCACAAGAGAAAGCTTTTTCTGTGGAAACTGCTGTTTTCCACAAGCTGTACCATGGGCAAGTACAGGTGGCTTATATGATGGCTTGTACAGCACTGTAGTACTCTCACACTGTTCAAAACTGGATGATTTCTTCCCTGGCTACACAAACAGATCCCTGGACTTTTTAAGGGTAAAGACCAGTGAGTCATTTTCATGGTTTACCACCAGCAGAAAGGAGGGTTCCTGTTGTCCATGCCAGTTCCTTGGCTGTGCATGCTCTGGTCAGATCCCTCCTTGGGCCATTTTATTGTCTTGGTGGGAAAGCAGCCTGAGGAGTTTGGGGGACTGTCAAGAGAGTCTGACAATTGCCAGAGGATGGCAGGGAAGGAGAAGGAACCCTCATGTTTTATGTGGTCATGGGGATCAGATTGCTCAGGCTGTGCCATTCTGAAGTGCACTTAAGGTAGCTTGGGAGTTATTAAGAAAGAATCCTTCATGTCAGGCATCCAAGATACTTTTTGCTTCCAAGTATGAGTTAATCATATACCTTATGTATGTTTTTAAGACAATTTTCCATCAGATTGTTTTCTTGTTTTGGTTTGAGGGGTTCTTTTAAGGGGGAAATTTTCCCTTACAAAATTATCTCTGTTTCTAAAACTGATTTATGTCTTCCTCAGCAAGACTAGAAATTCAAACAGAGCAGACGTTTGGCAAAAAATCTGGACTCAGAACTGAGATTTAGAAGTGAAACTTAGAAGTGAAACTTAGATACAAATGTGAAAAGAAGAAAGCTCATCAGGCTAGGCTAAATACAAACCAATGGGGAAAAAAAAGAAAGGAAACTTTATCTTCATACTCTCTTAACTGAGATTATTAGTAACAGAGGCAATAACTTCTTTAACATTATTATGTTGAATATCTCTTTAATTAGAAGAAGCTATTAATAGTTGATGAATCCTTAGCCATACAGATGTCCTGGGATCTGCAGAATAAGAATCTTTCCAACAAGCAGCTGTAATGCAATACACATTGCACAGCTTAAAACGCTGCCATCAAATTTGGATTCAGCCCAGTGCATCCTAATATGAAAACTTTGTTGTCTGTGCACCAACATTTTGGGGAAAACAGAAGGCAGGTTGGATTTGGAGCCCCAGCCATGGCCTGAGTGTGCCAGACCACCATCCAGCCATCAGCAGCCCAGGAACTGTGCCTGTCCCTGCTGCCAAGATGTGCAGAGACCCACCCAGGTCTGAGCTGAGGTCATTGCAGAGCTCTGGGTAAATCTGGGGGGTTCAGGCAAAAATGCAACTGGCTGCTGACTGAGAAGAGCATTTATTTCTGTGTTATCTGGGTGTGTTTCTTTCCTTATGTCCCATGTTGCTCTATTCTTGTGGGTTTTGCAGTGGCACTTGCATTGGGGGTGATTATATTTATATAAAGGTATTATTTTATTCAGCTTTGACATAATGTGGAAGGAGGGGGACACCACTTTCAGTAGTATAATCAGAGGAGAGAAAATGGCAGATTGATAGAGAAGAAAGAGCACCCAATTCTTTAGGTTCCATAGAAAGATGCTTTCAAAGCCACTTTACCCAGCAGGTACTGACAATGCAAATGAGACCTATATTTTTAAAACCAGGTCAAAGGTAGTTTAGTAAAAGTAATAAACACGTGCCTGTGTTTATAAAACAGCTTTCTGCCTGTGACCTAAAACATCATTTCTTGCCACAGCTTGGGAGGTGATTACCTCCATCTCTGTGAAGAGGAGTTAGCTTCATAGAGGTTTAGAGAGAGATTCAGGTACCCTGAGCATATGAGGCTAAAGGATGGAGGGCAGGAGGAGATCCCCAGAAACGTAACTCATGGCCGGTTGCTTTTTCCAAGAATTTGAGGGATAACAAACTCTTCTAACCCAGACTTTCCAGTCCTCTGATGTATTTCTGTGTAACTGATGCAACTTCCACAATTAGGAAAAATTTGTTGCTAATTTCCTGTACATCTGCTGTGGTCTCAGAAGTAGCATCTTTCTGGCTGCAGATGAGAATCAAGCTGCCACTGTCTGCTCTTGGGCACAGTACCATGGTTTAACCTCATCTAGTAAATAAGTACTATGCAGCCACTTGCTCACTCTCTGTTTCCCCACTAGTGGAGAAGACAACTGGGGGAAAAAAAAGTACACCTTGTAAGATAAGACCAGTTTAATAATTAAGATAAAAGAAATATGATAATAATAAAAGTGGTAACAATTATAATGAAAAGGAGAGAGAGGAGAGGAGCAAGTGATGCACAGTACAGTTGCTGCCTGTCCCAAGCAGCAATCCCAGACAGTTCTCCCCAGTTTGTGTACTGGACACTACATTCTGTGGTATGGGATATCTCTTTGTCCAGTTTGGGTCAGCTATCCAGACTCCCAGAAGTGCACCTGCTCACTGGCAGAGCACGGGAGAGCCAAAAGTCCTTGATTTAGGGTAAGCTCTCCTCAGCACCAGCCAAAGCATTGGTGTTACCAACATTATTCTTACAATAAATTCAAAACAGGCACTGTGCCAGCTGCTAAGAAGAAAATTAACTCTCTCCCAGTTGAAACCAGGACAGGCACTCAAGGACAAGCAGCAGCAAGCTGGAGCTGTCCCAGCAGGGAGAAGAGAGAGGAGCACCCTGAGTTTGGCTCCCACTGGGTTTGGTCTGAATTTAATTCAGATTTACTTTATTTCCTCCTGTCATTAGCTTTGCTTTCAATTTGTTTGCTTAGCCTCCCCAGTGAATATATTTCCAGCAAGCTGGCAACAATCACAGATCAGTGGATGGATCTGGAAAGGGAGTAAGTCACACTGCGAGATGTGAGCTGCAGTTGTCATTTTATTCCCTCAAACCAGATCTGAATCCAGTACCTGATCTCCTGGCTGCAAAGGGCATGTGTGCTCTCTTTGCAGACACTAAAACATGTTTTAAGATAAATAGCAGGTGTTCAACTCAAAAATGCATCTGTGCACACTCAGTTTTTGGGCTGATGGACAGTTGGGTCCTGTTGTGCCTTATGATGGACCAGGTGCACACTTTTTAGAATCATTAGCAGCTTCTGTGAAATGGAGTTTTGCAGTCTAGTAGTATTTTTATTCAAAGCTTTAAATGTATCTTCACCTGTACATATATAATTTTTCTTTGCATGGGAACATGTTTGGATCCACTTAATAAAAATTGTCCTTCGGACTGAATCCTGCATGGTGTCAAAATTCTGACTGTCTCAGCTTCTTTAGCTGAGCTGTCTCAAGATGCTGAGTCTGCTGCATTGACAGCTGCAGGTGATCTACTTCTTGGTTTGCAACTGTCTTACATAGTGTGGAGCTTGAATGGGAGATGTAAATTCTTTCTGTTGCTGCAGAAGGCAAGAAGACAGTAACTTCAGATCAGGGCTGGATCTTGTGCCATATGCATTGTAGGATTGAACACACTGTGATCAGATTAATTGCCTTGATTTAAAAAAGATTGAAGTCTTGACTCCACTTAACAGTTGTTTCTGGTTAGGATTTTAAAGTTCTCTTGCATTCCCAGCTGCCTGCATGTGTGGGCATTTTTGCTCTGTAAGAAAGCATCCTTTCTGCTGCTTTGAAATTAAGTTGTTCCGCCAGAAGAGCGTTCAGTCACTGGCTGTGTGACCTTTCCTGGACTTGTGGAGCTATTCCTGAACGCTTCTCATGTATTTAACCTTGCTTGCTGTCTTTGATATCTTTGTAACCCTGACTGCTATCAGCATCTTTCTCATACAGTCTTTTCATGAGAGGTCTGCAGGTTCACACAGGACAAGGAAAAGGTGAGGTAGAAGCATGATCTTGACAGACTTCCAAATTTGAGCCCAGGTCCTTATGGATCTTGTAAATGCTGCCTGAAGAGCCTTCTGGTCCACCCTCCTGTGTGGAGGAAGGCTATTGCTGACAGTGAGTGAGGTTGGCTGTGGCATTGTCAAGTGGGCTCTGAGGAGCTCTCAGGATGGAGATGTCACCACAAAGCGAGATCAAAGCGTTCTGGTACTTCACTGTGCTTTGAAGTCAGCTGGAAGAGAAAGCAGAGGACAGCTGTATTAGCAAATGGGTTTGGAACCGCAGTGTTACATTGATCCAGCATTTGAAGAAAGCCTGGCATCAATTTCTTTTTAGCCATCCAACTTCTGTTTCTTGGGAATGTGATCTGAAGAGATCACCCTCCACTCTAAGGAGTGCGCCCAGGAAACTGCATCGTTTTCGTGCCCTGGCTGCCTCTGTGCTTGTGGGGCTGCAAGAGGCAGGACAGCAGAAAAATGTTGTTTGCTGATAGTAACATTCTGCACTACAGTTCGGGTTGGCTGTGCTCTTTGGGGCAGTCTCCAGCTGAGCAGTAATTCTGGGAATCCAGGATTTGTCTTCTGTAGAAGACCTGAGGTCTTGCTGACAAATATAGCAACTTTGGGTTAATGTTTTGTGAGAGAAGCAAAGGATCTGGATTATATCCTTTTTGGTTTTACTGGGCTGGATTCACATGCCCTACCTAAATGACATGTTTTTGCAATTACAGATTGCAGTTGCAAAACTAATAGCCTACAGATGCTATGCAAAGGCAGAGCTCTGCTGCAGTGAATTATAGAAGGGGGGAATTTCTTTTTATGGGTAGTAGTAATAAAACAATTAATTCCTTTTGGGTCTTACAACTTTGTAAAATCTGCAAAGATAGTTGACAGACTCAGCTGGGAGTTACAGATGAACTGCATTTCTGTGCTCCTATAGCCCCTGGGAAGGACAGAAAATGGCAGAGAAACATAATTTTTAAGTAATTTGAGGAAAACATTTTTAATTTTATGATGCTGGTTTGATTAAAAGAGCCTTTAGAAGAAAATTTGATCCTTATCAAACATAACTGAGGAACTTTTCCACCAGTACAAGCCGGGATTTCTTTCCCTTGCCATAGGCACAGAACTAAGTCAGCTAGACATACCTTTTCCAATTTGTTTTGAAACTCAGCTAATTTCCACAAATAACACACACACAAATTATCAAAGCATTTTCAAGTCCTTTAGAACCTTCCTATAAGATTTTAACCAAAACTGTTTACTTAAGCATAGAATTCTGTCCCTCACATCCTCTTACTTCGCGTTTAGGAATTTTTTTTTAATCTGCTGCCAAACCAAAATTACATCATAGCAAATGCATGCATTGTTCTTTACTTTTGAGCCTGCAGAGCAGTTCTGCAGACAAGCTTAATTGGGGTCTCTGTCCTGTGCCCTCCTTGTTCACATGGCCTTTTTTCTTCCTATTCAGATAAAAAAAGACAAAACTACAAGGAAACTACATTTATGATAGAAATAAAGTCCAAATGAGGTGCCTTCATCTCATTCTCCCTTGCAATTGGACTGGTGTTTCTGTGCCTCATTCAAGCTTCTGCAAACTGTGATTTCCTGGGGCATTCCCTATCCACAGGGCAAGAATGATGGCATTTAGTGCCTCTTATTTAGGATGTCCTGCAAGTCAAAAAAGATATTCAAATAGCTTGGGTAGAAATGAGACAAGTTCATCTTGGGTAATTCCAGAGTGAGGGATTGGGGATCTTGAGAGAAGCTGGTCATTTTGCAGCTCTGGTGTCACTTGGATAACAGGATGAAGATAGATGTTTCAGTAGGACAGATGTTCCACTTCCTGAAGGGAGACATGGTGCCTTCTCAGAGGCCCTCTGGATACCTCATAAGCAGCATACTTCAGTGTTATCCTAAGACTGATAGCAGAGAGGCTGATACCGTGTGAAATTTTATTGTGGGTTTTCTGTGGGTTCCTTGCAGTCGTTATCCCACCTTTCACCTGCTCCCATACTTTTCATGTCATGGATTCCCTGTAAGGATCCGTGATGAGGTGAGTAGATCTCCTTGGATTTCTAAGGTCTACCTTTAAAAAAAACCCTCAGAAACCAAGCAAACAAAAAAATTCAATGCATCAACTTTAAAAACAAGTCAGCTTTACTAAGTTCATGGTATGATGGGCAAAGAGTGGTGGCTATGAGTTTGTGTAGAGGTTTCAGTTAGTTCCTCCTCTTTGGCCTTGTATGTTGAATAAAGGGATTGTAAGACATGAAAATAGGAAAACTGAATAGTGTATCAATATTTTCCACCTTTGTGTGACACGTGCTTTACAGCTGCCTTTTGTGCACCTCCACAATGCTTTGCATGGTTGTGAACTGCAAAGGACACAGTTCCCAGCAGGCCTCTGTTATCCTTAGTAGTCTTAACCTTTCTAGTTCTTAATCCAGGAGAGGTCCTTTGCTGCTGGTTCTCCTTTACTGAGAGAAAAACAATCCAAAGCTGAGCCCTGCTCGTGGGCAAGCAGCAGTGCTGCCTTTGAAGGGAGTGGGGAAAACTTTCAGAAGAAGCTCGTGACAGAGTGGATTTTCCATTCCTCTGAGGTCTCTGGGATTTTCATAAGGCTCTCTGACCCACAGTGAGGTGTTTTCCAGTTAGTTTGCTTTTGGAGCCCTGGTCATATCACATCTGGCAGTAGCACAGTTGACAATAAAAGGTTAAAGACTTCTTCATTAAGAGGTCTCTCATGTGGGAACTAAGCTGGATAGCAACTCCTTCTTCTGCAAGGATAGTGACTAGAAACTGTTCCAGAGTGCAGTTAGGTTTTATTTATGAAAATTTGACTGCGAATGGCAGAAAGGTGTAATCTTGCACTACAGGACATTTTATTGACTGTGGGAGCCATTTCTGGAAAAACACTTAAATCATATCTCTTCACTTCATTCCATCTCTGTGCACAAAGTATAGGCTGTAAAAACCACCTGTGTACAGAAACACAGGGATTGGAACAGCACTGGGGTGAAAAGGAGCAATTTTGGCAAAAATAAAAGCAGAAAAAGAATCTCTGTTCCCACTGCTTTTTGGAGCTTTCTGGTTCTGGGACAATCTTCTCCCCATCCCTAAAAACAGGCTTAAAACCTAGAAAAGTAATTAGATGCTATGATTAGGGGTTGAATTCTCAATTGCAAATTGTCTTTAAGTGTGCTGCAAAATCAAACTGTTAATGTGTTCTGGCTAACATCAAGGTTAATATAGGTAGAACTGGTGCAATTTCAAACCAAGCTAAATGGTTATTGTTAAACTCAAAGTAGTAAAGCTACTGGGACCTCTCAGGGTGGGCTGTCAAGAGCTGGTGCAGAGAGGCTGATACTGTGTGAAAATTTATTGTGGGTTTTCTGCGGGCTCCTTGCAGTCGTTATCCCATCTTTGACCTGCTCCCATACTCTTCATGCCATGGATTCCCTGTAAGGATCCATGATGAGGTGAGTAGATCTCCTTGGATTTCTAAGGTCTACCTTTAAAAAAAACCCTCAGAAACCAAGCAAACAAAAAAATTCAATGCATCAACTTTAAAAACAAGTCAGCTTTACTAAGTTCATGGTATGATGGGAAAAGAGTGGTGGCTATGAGTCACAGTTTGTGTAGAGGTTTTAATTGGTTTCCTCTCCTTTTTTTTTCTGTTCTCAAAACCATCCCCTTGCTTTTCAGATACAAGGGTCAGAAGTGTTTCCAGAGGCACTCTCCCATCTGCATTTCTCCCTGTTTAACATCCACTGATAGTGAAGGCAGTCAGGAACTTCTGGCATTTTGAGATGGACCAGTGCTGCATCCAGTGTGGTGTAACCTCAGGGCACCATATGGTTGCCATCACTCAAATGAATCCTTAATGAAATTATACAGCCATTTCCTCTACAAATTTGTAAACTTTCGTACACGTCCTTTTTGAACTGGCAGAGGAAACCAGAAATGCCAAGACCTGACTCCCATTTACATCCTGATCTGTGCTCTGTGGTTTTGGGAACTGCTGGGCTAGATGAGAATCAGCCCCTTGGCTCTGAGTGAGCCCTGGTGAATTCTCTTCCCTGGGGAACAACCTCCTTTTGTATTTGGAGACCTGCTGAGATCCAGCCCTGGATTCCTTGAGAATTAAGTTCTCAGGTACCATTTCTTGGCCAAGAGTTGTGTGCCAAAGGCTATGATGCTGCTCAGGGCCAGGTCAGTGGCCTGTGTCAGAGAACAGGACAGACACACCACATCTCTGGCAACAGCAGAAAGCCTGAAACAATGGTCCTGAAAATTTTAAAATGTGTTGTATCTGTGGTTTGTGGGGAAAAAAGCTGGCTCATGGCCTCTGTCAACCCAAGGGGTTAAGAGGTCTAGCTTCTTGGAGTATTTGTACTCTGGATCAGTGTCTGAAGCAGCAAGCAGTCTTTTGGGCCTGGGAGAGCACCTTTTTGATGCACATTCTTTGTATTGCTGAAAGCATACCTATAACGAAGGTCCAGTGCCAAAAATAGGTTCGAAAGACAATACATGGATTTGATGCACAATTTTTGTATGATTGTAAAAGCACTTCTTTTCTATCTGCTTTACTTTGAGATTACTAGGTGTGGTTGGATTAAGAGATAAGCTTTTAAGGTGTCAGGAGATGTTGAACACTGCAGAAGCAGTGCCATTAAAGAAAAATGGTCCCTCAGTGGGATGTAGAGAGCTCCTCAGGCTGGGTTGGCAGTGCCTGTAATGTGGTCCTAGAATCACAGAGCAGGAAGAGTCAGGCTGGAAGAGGTTGAGGCACACAATTCTCTGGGAGACTTCTTAGTCATAAACAGAGATGAAAAAATGCCCAGATCCAGTGTTTGTTTGCTGTGAGAAGCCTTGGGAAGCTGCTGGACAGAGTGCCCTTTGGCACGCCAAGGCGCCTGGCTCAGTTTGCCCCCTCTGCTCTGGCAGCTGCCTTTGCTGGTTGCAATATTCTAGCACGGAGGTGGTCTCTAGGGCAATGGTAAAGATCAAATCTCCTCATCAAGGCAAATTACCAGAACAGCACAATAAAGTTTTCCTTTGGTATTTTAATCCAGTCCTCCTCAGAGCTTTTATTGCTGTAAAGCAACAAATGTCACTGGTTTTTGCAAAAGGTTATGCTTGGTTGGTTTGTCAGAGATGGATCTCTTAACGAAGAGCAGGGCTCGTTGGGACATCTTGACAAAGCCTTTGTGGGAAGTGGGCTGGGGGCTGTGTTCCTGGAGCCTTGGCTCCTGCGTGGATCACATCTGTACTGTGCAGGGTACATGCTCCGAGCCACTGGGAAGGGTCAGAGGCTCGGCCTGCCCTGCAGCAGCATGGCCAGCAGTGTTCACACAGGCAGATGTGCTAAATATGCTCTAACAAAGCACATCTACATCAAGTGTCGTTAATTAAGACCTCAGAAAAGCCTTTTGAAAAATACTTATCCATACCTAAGCCCAACAACTAAGAAGGTAAGAAAAATCAGGGGGAATTGATTTGACAGACAGTAACCTCTGGGATAGGAGGAAAGACAGCTCATGCTGAGAGTGCAGAGCCTTGCAGGGCTGGAAATCCGCTCCTTTGTGTCCTGTGTCACGCAGGCTTCCCTCAAATGCGTGCACCTCTCCTCCAAACAGTCCCTGTAGTATTTTCCTCCATCGTGGGCATACTGCGAGGATTAATTCCTGTGTGTTTCTGTCACACAATGAAACAGGAATGGAGGAGGTGCAGGGCTGTTCCCTGGGAGGTGCTGTGGCTAATGGGATATGCATTGCAAAAGCCAAAACAAGCAATATTGCTAGTTCTACTAATTTGAAAGCCAAGAGTCCAGCTTAGAAGCGATGATAGTTTAAGAAACAAAATGAAATCAAAAAGACCCATAGCTGGCATTTTTTTTCCTCTAATGAAACCTCATGGTATACAGTGATGATGTTTTGTTTATGTCCTTAAACTATGAGAGTTAAACCCAGGGTTTTTTAATAAAAGCTAAAATGTCTTCATATTTTCATGCATCTGGGTAGGAGGGACTTTGAGTACCAAACCACATGTCATGAGACTGAGGCTGAAGCTGCAAGAGCAGCAGGACTTTTGGAATATTCTAGCACAGTGGAGCAGGATTTCCATTGCCATTTGGCTGTAGGGGTTAGAGATACATGAGGCTCTAAAGCTTAATCCCTTCCAGAGTCTTGATAACACTGATGTGATATGCAAGAAACCTCAGAATCCTTATTGCGGTTCCACGTGTTGTTGAGATTTACTAAATGAAGGTAACGTGTTCGTGGCTGGGTTTTAGTATCTGTGTCTATATTTATCTGTCAGTCCATCTCATCTGGCTTCAGTATCACAGAACTGTAGAGATGATCAAAAGGAAAATGAGAATGCTGAAGCAAGGGTCTCTTTTGGAATATTCTTTCCAGGCTGATATTTTTCCAGTCATTCTGCCAGCAGTCTCAGGTCTGCTTCGTCTGTTTAAACTGTCGTCTAAGTTTAACTCCTGGTCCCAGCCACAGCCATCTGTTGTTGGGTAATAGTTCTTATTCTGCCTCTGGTTGACACTCATGCTCCTGAGCCAGATGCTGACTTGCAAAATTTGCTTTTATTCGTTTTCAGTTTTATACCATGTGTTAATATCACAAACAGTATTTTAATTTAGGGGTTTTTTTGGTCTACTGTTTAAAATTAGTGATGAGTAATAGTATCACACCCCTCTCTGGGAAACAATTCAGCATCCTTCAGAGCAGTACTGGACATTTTAGAAATACATTCTAAACGATGTTACTAAATATCTAATTTCTTCCAAAGCACTCATCTGTACACTTATTTCTGTGGCATAAAATTAATTATGTATTGCTTTCAAATAAAGGTTTGGACTATTTGAAGACTTTCAGGCTTGAGAATGTTGTGGGTAGCTAACTGTGGTCAAAATATCTGATATTCTGCAGCATACCCTTTTGACTTCAATGTAGAGTGAGGGTAGTTAGGTAACTTTCCAAGTTTGCACTGATTATCACAGTGCATGTTAAAGATAAAGATGATTAGAGAGATAGATAAATTTCACCAATTCCAGATTTATAAAACATCTCACTGTAGATGGGCAGCTTCCAGAAAATGTGTGCATCTTGCCCATTAGCTCCTGGGGGCAGTCTGGTGTTGAATCACTGAGAGGTTGTGCAGGAACTCCAAAGCACATTCGAATACAACTGTAAAGTCCTTGTGGTAGTTGTTAATACAGTTTATACATAGAGTAAATAAAGGTGCCATTGTAAAGCAGCATAAATTAATGCACCAGTCCTTCAGATAGGTTAGCAAAAAGCTGCTTGTAATGACTCTCAGGTGATCACCTGTGCAGTCCTTGTGGTTTGGGAGGTAATGATGGTGTGGACCATCAGAAGCATTAAAAAAAGAAAAAAAAAAAGAAGTTTTAATTTTTTAAGCTCTGCTAAAAATAGTTGTCAAATCATGACAAGGGCATTGTTACAAAATGTAATTTAATGGACATCTTATCTGTGGCCTCTTCCTTTGGGAATGTTGGATTTCAAGAACAGTTTTTATGTAAGATTCATTGTCTTAGTGAATGTTGTCTTAATCTTGAGTGGTTCAAAAGTGAAATGGGAATTACATATGTGATCTGAGAATTATACCAGAGTGGTTTTATAATTTTGGTACCAAGATGTTTTTTGCAGACATTTATTTAAGTAATGTTTTCTTCTCATGGTCAGTCATTTGGTGTTTTGAGGGGGGAAATTTTTGATGGGAAAAAAAGAGAGTGATATTTCTGCAATGTATTTATAGAATAGCTTGATACGTTTAACACCTAACTGTGTGTAACTCAGTTCCCAGAATCTTACATATAACAGTGTAGTGTTTATATTTTAAAATGGAAAAATTACAGTTACCCAGACATTAATAAATGAATGTCTGAAGGACATTAATAAATTAACTTCCTGAAGGAAGTCTCATTCAGTCTGCCAAAAAGATAACCTTGCCCAAAAGTATGAGATGTTTGTGTGGGAAAAGCATGGGAAAGCATGAAAGGAGAGCATCCAACTTGCTTTATAATATGGGAGATGCCTGGACTAGAGCTTTTAAGTTCCATTGATAAGGGAAGAACCAGATTTTTCCAGGCTGCAAGTTGGGCAACTTGAGTTCAGCACAGCACAAGAGCCCTGAAGAAAGGCTGCATTTTTCCTTGCAGGCCAGGTCTGTATCCAGAGCATTTCCTCCGGATGCAGTTTCCACTGTCAGAGCCAGGGCAGTCATTTTGAGCACTGCTGCCTTACAGCAGCACCCAGGAGAGATAAGATACTAAAGTACAGCTTTACCATCCAGCTTCCCTGGAAGGTTTTGTCAGCAGAGCTCGTGTTTCACACCCCATCCCAACTCTGAGCAGTGCAGTCCTGCTGCACAAGGCATGTGGTGTCGAGCTTGACAGAGACAGCAAGATGACTTACATATAAAGAGCTCTCCAAGTAAAAGCTTCGATTCAGCAAGGTCCTTAACCACATGTTTAAATATCATTGAAGTCAAGTTAAATTACTTTAATCATATATATAAGAATTCTGTTGAATGAGGGCTTAATAGTAGTTTCCATCTCTTCCCACATGATCAAGGCTTTTTCATGTTCTGCTGCATGCAGTTGGGATTTCTTCTTGGTTACACAGCATGAGCAATTGCTGTGACTTTTGGAAGACTCTCTCAACAATATGAATTTTCTGAGCTGTTGTAAACAGTTCCGTGTGGACTGTCAGTAAGAGAGAATGGAAAGGCATTTTCCCAGCTCTCTACTTTGAGAGTAGATTTAACACATCTTTTCTGCTGTTTTCCAGGACCACCTGTTACTGCCAGCCACCACACATAACAAGACCAGGAGACCAAAGATGTCTATAGTGCTGCCAGCTGTAAACATCAATGGTAAGTGCAAAAGAAGGGAACAATAAGAGAACAATTTCAAAGAGATGTGCCTGACTCGTACGTGAAGAGCAGACTTGGGCCAAATATCTGTCATTACAGCTTTGCAAAAGAAGTAAAACTGATCATTACTGGGGTTTAGTTGCCAGGGTCCCCTCTGGAGATGGGGTACTGGCAAATCCCCTATGCTTGGTCACCCAGACTGTGAGGAGAGGTGGGGGACTTGGCCAGCAGTTGTGCGTTGTGGCTCCTTCAAGGATGTGGAGGATGTTGCCCAGTCCTGCTGATTTGTACCCGGCCGATTAAGGGTTACATGACTGGGATTTAACTGCTCTAGCTTGGTGGCTTACAGAGCCCGTGGGGACTGTCCTCATCTCCTCCTTTGGGTTCCTCCCACGCCTGCTTAGCAGGGCAAATTCCTTGGCCTTGCTGGTTTGTTAGGATGCTGACTGCCTTCTGTGGCCTTCCTCAGCTGTTTACCACGCTGTTATACAACACTCAGTGTGAGTGGGACCTCTCAGCACCGCATGGTCAGGATTAATAATCATCATGTTACCATGCTGCAGGACAGCAGAGAAAACAGCTTTGCACTGGGGCACAGGCTTATTAGTGCACAGAAATGTTCTGATCAGCATTTCAGTCCCACATGAGAGACAGGACATGACTTGCACAAATATATCATTAATTCAGATGGTGAGGAATTGCCAAGTTAGGACATGTTTGGGGCACAGGGTCATTGCCACATGAGTGGCCACACTGCCACACTTTCAAATGCTTTGAAAACCCTGGAACAGTGTAAACTTAACTTTCTGAATAACAGTGCACATAATGCTTTTTTAAAACATCTGTGTTTTACAGTACATGTGAATCATAAACACAAATGTTACTGTTAAATCCCAGCATGCCGAAAACATTATCTGATGATGCGAATTTCCATAAACTAAGAAAAAAAAATCAGTTCAGGCTTTTGGCATTTTGATAATTGCATTTTCCCATGCAGTACAGCCGAGTGTGATAATCTGTACAGCTGTCCTAGGGGAATTTTTATTAGATGTATCAGAATTATTTTTGGCATTTATCTGCCTGAAACTCCCTTTTTATGTCTATTACAAAAATTCTTTTCTGGCTGACCTGAATTATCACATGCAAGCGGGCACTTTATCACTTGAAGTACAAACACTGTTTCTAAATTACAAAGTATTTCTTCTTAACATTTTACTGAGTCCTGTTTAACTTGAAATAACTTTTCATTTGTTGGAGTAAATATAATTTGGAAAATATGCATCAGAATCCAGTGACAAATCTTATCCTTCATTAATAATGAGACATTGTGAAATTATATTTTCTTCAGTTCTTCTGGATTTTTCTTTGGAACATCAGCATAATCCAAGAAAAAAAAATGTCCAGGGAATTGGGCAGAGATGTCGAAACAGATGAGACACAAGAATAGCATTAAGTAAACAACGGCATCAAACACTGATTCCTCTGTGACACCTAGCCAGGTGTTAGGAAAAAAGTTACAAGACACACAAGAGCCAGTAGGTAACATGGCTTGATTTTTAATTTGACCATTGATAACCTGGAGGAAATTACTCCTTAAAATGTTCTGCCTGGAGAGGAACCCATTTCTCTCCTTTGAGAGCATTGCTTCTCCACCCTGTTCTGCCTCTGTGGGGACTGGAGGCGTCCTGCACAAGCATCTGGAAGTTAGCTGACAACAAAGCTTTCCTCCTAGCTGTCTGCTGTTCTTTTAAACCCACCTTAATTCTTTGTGCACCTGCAGAGAGTTGGCTGCTGGAAAAGAACGAGGCTCCTTTGGAGAAACTGGCAAAACTTCCAGTGAAAGAACTTGTCCCCTCTTTCCTTGTGCCTCAGCCAGATCTCTGTGCAAGATGGGAAACCCTTTCTACTGCCACTTCCTTGCCCTTCCTTTTTACTTCCACAGCTCTGGCAGAGGAGATGACAGGAATGCAAGTGAAGGGCTCTTTGTTTTGAAACTTTTTCAGAACTTCATCACTTGCTTCTGCAGGGTCTTTTTCTGTGTACTAAAGTTTACCCATGGCACTGTTTCCAAAGGTGAAATACTTGACAGTGCAGTTGAGAACCAGCCATTTGAACTACTTGGACAGTCTTTTCCCAGCAGGACAGTCACCCTTTTCTGATCACGCTTTGATTGCTCTGGTGCCTTCTGAGGTCCACTAGAGACTGCATTTAGCTGGCTTGGGCCATTCTCACTGCTGGCTGCAGGGACAGAGAACAGGTATGGATCATGAGTACCAAGTAGAGTGCAATGTCCACTGCTGTCCTACATGGCTCTGCATGTTCCTGACGTGGTTCTGCAAGACTCATCTGGCAGTTTTCACCAGTGTACAAAACAGAGTCAAGGTTACAACCTGAAGAGTTTTTCTGTGAGGAAAGAGGCAGTCCTCGTGCTGTGAGGTAGTGGCAAATGTCAACAGACAATCTTGTGATTGATGTGTACGTGCACATCTGTGCAGTCAATAAGATGGAAGTTTAAAAGATCTTGTACAAGGCAATAGCAGTATATTATTAATTTTCAAGATAAAATCTTGCTTTCAAGTATTCAGTTGCTTTGTGTTGGAAAAGAGTAAAATTAGCCATTACCTTGTAACATTGTGCCATGTGCTCCTTCTCAGGGTCAGCCTCAATCACCCATGCCCCTCAGTGAGCATTAGGATAGAACCAGATCCTCACTGTGCAGGTGCATAGGAACATATTTGCCTATTTAAATATGTTTAATGTGTTAACATATGTTAAATATGTTTAGGTGTACATTTTTTTAAGTATAGGGACTTGTTACACATTGGTACATGTTAATCCTCCACCTCTTAGTTCCTTTTCCCTCTTTCCTCTGGTCATAGCCCCTTTCCAAGCTTGCTGAGCCATCCCCCAGTTCACAGTCAATGCTGGCAGCTTTCCCTTTTTTGCCTCCCCAGCTGCTCAGAGCCCTCTGCCCTTGACCCTGCTGGCTGCTATCCTGTGGTACAGCTCTCCCTTTGGCCCCTGCAGCCAGCCATGCCCAATTTTGACCTGCCCCTGTCCAGTGTCAAAGCCCCAACATTTGTGGACGCATGCAGTACTCACAGAAAATCTGCCTGGTGGTACCTAAGGACCTCAGCATTGGTAAGCCTGGAAGGAGAAAAGCAGAACTGGGGAGTCCTAGTCCTACTCTACATGGTTTTGAAGACACCATTGGTGTGCCTTCCTGAGACTCCAAGAAGTATCTTGCAGTTTCTCATGGGAATGAAAATGAACTGCAGTCTACAGTTAAACTCAGGCTTTTGTTTTCAAGCAAGTCATGTTTGTTATGCTGGATTGCAGCTATTATTTTAGAAATCTAACTATGCACTTGAGACCAGTTAAGTCTCCAGTAGGTTTCATTCCTAAATTTGCTTTCATTGTAATTCAGAATGTTGTTGGCTCATTACACCAATTCCAAATTGTCATATAGGCGGTGCCTTTCTTGAAGTTTAAGTGAAACCATCTGCCATTAGCCCTCTATTTATTTAACTGCTGTAAAAAATGCAGTGGGTTACAACATCGATCTTTGGATCCAAGTAACCTATAGAGAACAGCATAGCTGAGCCACTCTTCCCACAAGCCTTTTGTTTGCAGAATGCCTGCAGCTCTGCAGCCCAACACAGCCCAGCAGGACTGCTCTCTGCAGCACACAGCAGTGAGGCAGTGTCAGAGATCCAGGTCAATGTTTGGCCCAAGAAGCCCCTTTCAGGAATGCAGCTCTCCCTAGGATTAGGTGAGGGACTCTTGCACTTGCTCTTGGTAGGAGCAGCTCTAAGTGTCTGTGCAGTGTGTACTCACCAGGAATACTGGTGGCCTTAGCAGCAGCACAAAGACCAAAAAGGCTTTTTTTATCTTCTTGGGATGCCTGTGCAAAACAGTTCTCTATATGTGAAATTCCTTCCATCACTCACTCTATTTAAACTGAGGGTTGGTGTCTGCACTCGAAGCCAAAACAAAAGTGAGAGACCTGATGAGAAAGCCCCTGGTGAAATCTGAGGCTCATTTTCTTGGAATTGGCAACTGTGAGAGAGAGAGTTTTGAATTTTTTACAAATATTTTGGGTAGGTCCTTAGTCTGATGCAGTCCAGTGGGGCTTGTCTTCAATCTGCCTTTGAGATAGCTGTTTGTGTGCCTGACCCTTGATAACCTCTATGTTTCTGGGTTCTTAAGGATTGCTTTTTGTCATGAAATCCAACAGCAAAATAATCTCCCAAAGGCAGAAATGGAATGGAATGACGACTTCAGCAAAGTCCATGTGCTCTGTTGTGTTGGCCAGCCTCTGATCATGACCAGTTCTCTCAGCTTCCCTTCTTGCCATCCATCATCATACTGATGTAACAGACTTCAAAAGTGCTCTGAAATACACATCTAATTAAAAAGGTGGAAAACAAATCTAGTGGTAAGGCTTTTTGATCAAAACTGGAGCGATTTCTGCCATCAAGCAGCATGATTTTTTGCATGCATCTACACAGAACCTCCTTTCAGCTGACAGCCATGTGCAAGCAAGTCACAGATGTCCAAGGCTGGTAGCAAACTGTCTGTGAAAAATCTGTAAGGCAAACAGAACCCACACAGACTGAGGAGGAAAATAAAAACAAAAGCTCTTTGGGAAGTGACAATGGTCTGTAAGTTCCCATGTCTTAGGGTTGAATAAATAAAGTCTTCAACTTCCTCTGCCTTTCAGGGTCAAGCAAACAAAAGATGCTGTTTCCGTTTTTCAGAGCAAGAAGTAGAATTCCCAGTCAGTCACTGAGGAAGGTCTAAAACAATACATGTCTGACTGAACAGCAACTGCCTTCC
Organism: Lanius collurio; assembly: GCA_020086605.1. Classification (NCBI taxonomy): domain Eukaryota; kingdom Metazoa; phylum Chordata; class Aves; order Passeriformes; family Laniidae; genus Lanius; species Lanius collurio. The sequence goes on along the minus strand of JACBWW010000016.1, from coordinate 2,406,810 downwards.
CTTGAGGTTACTGCTTGACATCTTGGGAAGCCTCTCTCACTTTGGATACCTTCAGAATGGTTTCCAGGAGGGTGATGGCCCCCATTATCCATAGCTGTTGTCCTTTGTTGTTCTCCTTGTGGCTTAAAGCCAAGTCTCAGTGCCCATGGCTCCCTCTCACAGCTGCTGTCCTTGGCACCAGGCTGGGAAGCTCGTGCCACTCTACCAGGTAGAGAGGACGCATCCCTTGGCTGCACAAGCATGAGCTATAGAGATTGTTTGTCCCTCAGTGTTTCTGCTTGCTATCTGCATTGAGCAGAAAGTGCTGAGAACTCAGCACAGCCTTACAAGCTGTAGTGTGAGCAGAAAGCTCTGGAAGTTGTGTATGTGGGATTACAACCTAGATGTGAGATGAAAGAAGGGCGACTGCTGAGGTTTTTCAGGAAAGTCATGGAGAGTCTGTGACATTCTCTACACCAGGATATAGGAAAACACATTTGAGAATATCTCCAATGCTGTTGTTTCAGTTGTTTTGAAACTGCCATTCTTGTGCTTCTTGAGCTGCCAGCTGAGGAGTAAAAGTAGTTCAGTGAAGGGTGACTAGGGAAGAATCAGAGCTGTGGTTAGCTCTCGGTTAGACCTCACGGCAACAGCTGATCACTGAGCCTGGGCTGAGAAAGAGGGAGAGCCTGCAGTCTCCTGTCTGCAGCCATGGACAAGCAGCATGTCAGGGTACTGTGGTTCTCCTGTAATCAGGAGGATTCACTAATGCCAGAGATGTACTTCTGCTCATTTAAAGCTGTGCTGCAGAGGTCAGGATTGAAATGATGGCAGAACATAGTTTAACAAGGAATTTTAACAACAGATTTTAATCTTGTAAGATGCTGATATTCGCATTTCTGTTCTGAAAGTCATGTAGAAGTGAAGTTTGTCAAAGCAAAATACTCAAACTTTGCTAAATTTCTTTGAATCAGATTGATCATTGCCTAGATTAAACCTTAAATAGAAGTTTTTGACAGCTTTCGTTCTTTCGTTATCTTTGAAAGACTTTGCTCTCCCCAGCCATGTTTGTTAATATGTTGACTTTGACAGAAAGGAGATTAAATAATTCAAAAAAATATGAAAGAAATCGTTCAAGAATCTGTGCACAAAAGTAATGGAATCTGTGTCACTTGAGTTCATGTTTATTTATTTAGACAGGAAACGATCGCAAAATGAAATCATGAAGGCTTATTCCCTAATGAGTTTTCATAACGAGCTGTTTACCTAAATTGCTAAATGAGTAATCTATTTTTATGCATTCAAAATAACGGAAGGTTATTTCAGAGGATCTTCAGTGCCTTCTTGCCCCTTAATTAATACAGAGAAGAGTATCTCATGGGTTTTGCTAGAGCAGGCCAAGCCACAGTGTGCCTGGTGTTCCCTGTGCAGACAGGATAACTGCTGCAGATGGCATTTTGTTGGGAGCGTGCCATTTGCCAAGGGGATAGGGAATTAGTCATAAATTAATTGGGCTTCATACTTCGTGTTTCCAATGCCAGTGTCGAGTTATTACAGCAGATTGGTTTTTCCATAAAAATGACACACTTCCATAAAATTCACGAAGTATAATTAAAAAGAAGCCTGTGACATAGGCTGGCAGCACAGACACCAGTGTGGAGTCACAGAATTGGTTTGAGCTGAGCATGTATGTGTCTCCTGGATGTTCCTTAGCCCTGGATCCTGGTGCTGCCATGGACATGTGCTCTTCCAAGCTTCACAGAGAGCACTGTGCTGCAAAGCAAAGAGGGAACTTTCACCCCAATCTGTGAGGTTACTATTGCCATCCTGGCTACCTTGTGCTATGGGCAGCATGTTGTAATTCTAGCCTCTAGCCTAGCCAATCTGCCTTAATATATCTTCAAATGTCATAAATTCAAGATTATATAATTCCTCTTGGTGTGAAATTATAGGTGGCAAACACAGTTTTATGTTTGTGATATGTAGGCCAACTCTGGTAGCTCTTTATTTCTGCAGTGATCTGAAGCATAATTACCCATAATGAGCTCACCCTGTAAAAACATGAAAAGCTGCAACAGAGCTGGTAGAGGAGGTTCACATTTATGAGTTGTGTCTTGAGGACATCACTGGAGTAAACCTAGAAACTGGTGAAAACACAGCAGTCTGAGAGGGCCTGTTTTGGTGTTTGGGTTGCAGTCTCTAAGGAGATTCCTGCCAGCAGGGCTGGGAGGCTTTTCCCTGCTCCTCACATCCCGGGTCTGTCCTCCATGCTGCACTCCCCTCACCTCTTCAGCCCACCTTACCCCTGGTGCTTCCTGGCTTGCTTCCTGGGCATCTTCTGGGCTTAGAAAGTATTTGAAAAACACATCCTGAGCTCCCGAAGAACATTTTGGGTTATTCACCGCTTCATTAAATAAATCATCTCCCTCCATCCTGCCTGACTGTGTAGCAGCCCCAGAGGTAGAGGCTGTGCCTTATCCCCGTACAGCACAAATGCCTTTGGGTGAATGTGGATGAAGAAATGACTGCCAGCCCCAGCTGCCCCTCTCCATGGGAAAGGAGGCACCCCTGTTTCAGAGCAGGACTCGTACATTAAAGCTGTAAATCTGCTGTAGCTGGGAGACACAAATGTTTGATTCTTTATTAATGCCTGCTGCCTTCAGACAGGCTCTGCAGTAGTTTCATAATTAACTGACAGGTGCACTGAATCACAGCAGCTCATGGGGAGGAGAGTGCTTGCCCCACACAGACGGAAGATGGTGTTAAAAATCTCTTCTACGAGCAAGAGCTGATTGCAGTATCTAAATAAATGAGGTAACTTTATGTATCCGAGTGAGACAGGTGGAAAATTGAGCTCACTCTTTGGATACCATCCAAACTATAAAGACATTTCAACTGTAAGGGAATAGAGTCTCTCACCAGCCCTCTGTCTTAAATCAGTGACACACTTTAACACCAGGATACAAGTGATACTGAGTGATAGGCAAGGTCATGTCAATCAAAATGTGATGCTGCCTCTTGAAAATAAAAATTAAGTCCAGTGGTTAAATTAATTTTATTGATAAGTGCCTACAACTTGAAATGCCACAGTTCAAAAAGGTAAGGGCTTAATAAAACAGAAAAACATTAAAGGAAAAACCAATGGGATTAAAATGCTGGCAAATGAAGATTGATTGAAGATTAAAAGCTCACTGCAAAATTCTTTGAAAGAACACTTAAAAAATCCAATGGGCTTAAGTAACACATTCAAGTCAATTCATAGAAGTAAGAAGATATCTTTTAAACAATAGACATTGTAGCCAAATGAGGGAATAGGGAAAAAAAGAAGATAATTTCTGGCAGACTAAATTTCAAACTGTGAGAAGTTAAGCCAGAAAAAGATACTGAGGAACGGCATGCCTGAGGCATAAAAAAATAATAAAAATATTTTTCAGAGGAAGCCTGCCAGGGAATCTCTAGTGCCTGGGGAGGACCAAGGTGTAAAGGAGCACTTAAAGTGGAAGTCAGCACTGCTAAAGGAAGGAGTAAAGTGTTCTTGTGCTGGTGTTAACCACCGAGGCTGTATAAATATCAGGAAGATGGCAGGTGACAAGGCAAACTTTTAAATAATTGCTCCAACTGAAGTCTCAGTTTTGCACAAGTTGGCAGAATCTGTGAGAGCTGAGTGTGTCCTGGCACATGCAACAGATTGGGAAGAGAGCACAGCTCCTGCAGAGGAAAGTCCTACCTTAGTGCTCCTTTGGAGGCCCCAGAGGGAGAGTGAGTGAGGATAAGGGGGATCTCTTCAGCACAGTAGCATACCTGAGTGTTCAGAAAACTTGGAAAAAGATAGTTCTTTGAGACTGCTAAAAGGAAGGAAGCTTTTGTGAGGCAAGAGGGAAGGCTCACTCACAGATTAGTATCTCTCTAAAAGGGGGAAACAGATGGTCTCATTTTGCAGTGAAGGGGTCGACATCAGTCCATTCACACCCAGGTCTGTGCTGGGGAGATGCCATGGCTCCCAGTCCTTCCCTGCTGCACTCCCAGGGAGCAGTGCCCTTGTCCTGGGCCAAGCCCTCCAGCCCTAGTTCTTGAAAGAAGTCTTTACTGGAATGCCTTTTCAGGCTACTCTCCTGTGGGCAGTTTTATGTCTTGTAAAGTGGGTATGTCTGGATTTGCAGGCAGTGGGGGAAGTTTGTTTATCGTTTTAGTACCTCCCAAGTGGGCATGGGATGGTTCTGACTAAGAGCATTGCTCTTCCTCCAGCCTCTTTCCTTCACTCCCAAGAGTTTTCTGTGCAGCAGAACTCCTTTGACCCTTGTCTTTGTTTTCTCTTTGGGTTTTTTCCTCTTGTCATTAGCATTGTCACAGCTGGTTAGATTTTAAATATGGTCATCCTGCGGCAATGCTACCCTGCCAACAACACACATATGCACAGCCAGAGCTGTCAGAAATGTCTCAGTTTTTCCAAGAAATGCTCCATCCAAGGGAGTTTTAAATGAAGTGCCTGCAAGGGTCAACACTGGTGAGTCTGAGCTTCTCTTCCTGAGATGACCATTGGCTCTCTCTCCAGAATGAGAGCAGTCACACCAAGTCCACAGTGGGCCGTATCCTCTGTAGCTCATGTTCTTTCCCTAGAGAGAAGTCACTGCAGCAGGAAAGAAGACTGAAAGAAGAGGTGGGCAGTCAGGTGGGAAATAGTCCCTGGGAAGAGCCAACTTTCCTTCCCTCTCCCTGAGACCTCCCAGTCTAGACCAGGTGCTACCAAGCACCAGCTGGCACAGATTGGCCACTGACCTCATTGCTCACAGGTGCTGCTCACCAAAATCACACAGTGGTGTAAGCTAAGGACCCCTGATGCTCCTCATCCTCAGCCAGTGCCAGTCTCTCCAGTGGCTCCATTATTTACTTCAGAGGCCATAGGGAGTTTGTTTCCTCCAGTTTGCTTGCTTACCCCTCACGGCCTGTGTGTATCTCCTTTGGATAACCCCTGACAGCACTGCTCCAATAGATGAGGCGTGGAGAGAGACCCTCTTTGCTGTCAGCCGGTGGCTTGTCAAGGTGATTTTGATGATGTGGATCCCGTGTTTCAGACCATGGCCCTGTTTCTGTACTCCTAGAGATGCCTGGCTCACAGTCTGAGAGGTGGTAGGAGACCTGGAGCCTGAAATGCCAGGGTCTCACTTAGCCTGTGCCAGGGACTGAAGACAGCTGAGTTCACAGAGGTGACACTGTTGTAACTGTTCTGTTTGGAAGCAGTTTCAAGTGGGAATTTGCTTTTAAAAAGGGAAATTATTTGGGTCACACTATAACTTTCTCCCTTGCCTCAAACAATCCTGTCTAATAAGTCAATCTGTAAATGTTTTAGGAATCCTGCTGCGTTGCTGCAGTGAGCGTATTTTTAGTCTGTAACACTGCTTCATTTATATACTTATTTGGTAGTGTATACCAGCCCTTCAGATGGAAACATTGTCCAGATGTGCTGGGTGGGACAGTCAGAGCTTCTTAACAGAGATGAGATGAAAGATTGCAGAAGTGACAATGCAGAGAAAGCCCCCTGAATTATGTGTGGGGACAGCTGCAGCCCTTCAACAGGCCAGTGCCAAAGTGGAGCTGGTGCCTTCAACTCCTGAAGCTTGTGCTTTCTCAACCCTGCTACCCTAAACATAAGCTCTGGTTTGGGCCAGGGCAGGTTACAATAAAATCTGTTTGGGTAATTGGGTGCTAAATCATTCTTAAAGCTAAACTTTATCATTGTCAGCTTGGTGCAGCTCGCACAAAGCACCCAGGTGCTGGAACACATCAGTGGCTCTTTGAAAGCTGCCCTGGTTCCTGCTGCTGTGAGAGATGGGCCTGCAGAAGGGGCTTCAAGTGTAAATTAACACTGACACAGACTGAAAACTTTCTCTTTAGAAGGAATTGTGGAAAGTACAGACTGTGAGTAGCTGTTCAGCAAGGATGGCTTTAAAAGAGTTGGTGGGTTTGGATCACCTTACACAGGGATGATTCAGTGGCTCCTATTTTGACATCAGTTATGCTGGTTCCAAGGGCAAATTCACCCTCTGCTGTTGTCCACGAGGAGGGGATGATTCTGCAGCCTTACTGACAAAGACAGGTAGTTAAAGTAAGGATGGGGTGAGTTCCCTCCCTGTACTTTACGAGGAGCAAGGATATGTAGTCCAGATCTGTGTGGCTGATAGTACTTTAAATGTGTGTTCAGTGAGCACAGCAGATACAGAGCTAGGCAGGTTCTGACCATTTTAAAGTCACCTACTCAGCCAGTAGGTACATGGGTTATCTGCTTCAAAGGCAGCTGGGGCCTTAGGAGAGGGTCTGAGGAATGAGGATCTCACTGAATGGTAGAGTATTGCTCCTGCAGAGTATTTTTTGGTAATCCACTGTGATATTTCCCAGAGTAAGGTAAAATTCATAGTTCTGGTCGAATAAGGCTCTGTAAATGTACCTATGGCATGAGTACACCTTCAGAAAGCTGTAAAGCTTTTCCATGGTGTTTGGTTACAGCCTTGAAACACTCCAGCAAGCTCAGGTGGCCTTTCAGGGGAGCTCTTGTTTCAGTTTCTTTGCAGACACCCGTTTCACAATGAACACTTGCTGCAGCAAAGCTTTCTGTGGCAGATGTATGTGAGTAGGAAAGGATAAATTATCAAAATTACATCTGTAAGACATATGTGTCCATAGGGCCAAACAGCCCAATGATATGTGTAAAGCTGAAATCTAAAAACAGTTGTCATCACCATTTGTTCTGACTAACTGCAGAACAAGTTTCATTGCCTGCCTTTGAAGCCCTCTGCCTGTCTTCTGCCTTTCTCTGAGAGCATCTCCCATAGAAGTAGGTGCTCAGTCTCACAGACAGACATTTGAACAGTCAGCTGATTGATGGATGTCTGTGCTCCTGAGGGAAGAAGGATGATTTTGGTTTTATGGCCTTTTCAGTAAGACAGTTTTGAAAATCTAGTGCTTCAAATATGAAGGCAATCTTCCATCATCCTCAGTAATTTGTAGCAGCAGTTAATGCCCTCAGCCTTATTTGTGTTTGGTTTGGACTGCAGAATTCAGCTTTCATCTGTTGGATATTGCAACATGATTGTTTTTAGGGGGAGAGCAGCACTGGGAATTAGGTTTCTGTTCCCTAGACCAAGCTTGTGTTGGGAGTTTGGTACAGCCCACAAGAGCCAGCAAGGCTCTTTGGGAAAGTGCAGTCAGAGCAACAACGCTTGGCACAATTACCTTTGCTAATTATTTGAAATTGTCAATCATCTGAAGCATGGCTTTTAAACCTGTTAACAAATAATTAACTGCAGCAGGCTCTTGGCCCAGCAAGGATGGCTTCTTAAGCCTGAGTCTGCACTGTGTGAGAAACTGTATGTTCTGAACTTCAAAGAGGAGCAATAAATCTATTTATAAATCCAGACACCTCTACAGGAGATCCGTTCCTGTGTTTTCACTTACGTAATCCCACAGAACATCAGTCATAGGTAATTCAAGACAATAAACTTTAGAAATCACTCAGTGTCAGCGTTGCTCTGGGCCCTTAGGCAGCCCTGTGTAATGCATGCTGGCAGTGCTGACCTTCCAGGCAGCACACAAGCAGCAGGCAGCAGCCTGGGGCTGTCAGGCCTGCTCACAGACACCCTGCTACCCGTGCCTCCCTGGGAGGGTGGGGAGGGTGTGCTCAGGCAGGGCAGTGCAGGCTGGCCTGAGCACTGGTTACACACACTGAGCCCTCCAGGGATCAGCCACACGTGGCTGGTGAGCTCCCTGCTGAGAACGGCCCCCTGGAATCCCACCCTCTGCCCCAGATATTGGCACTGCATGGGAGGGGGAGCAGAGAAAGCCTCACAAGGCCATGTTTAAATGATCCGACACAGGAATCACCAGCAAAATCGTTCACTTGTTCTGGGGATCAGATCAGACCATGGAGTCCAGTGGAGAGCCCACGACTGCAGGTGCTGAGTTTTGGGAAGGTGCTGACAGCAGCTGCAGTCATGAGCAGGCACTTGCAACGCACAGAAGGGCAGGGTCAGAGAGACCAGGAGCAAATGCAAGTGTGTCTGTGTGGAGCAAGGTACCCGAGGGTGTGATGGGCAGCTGGTCATCCAGCCTTTCCTTAAAAACTCTCTGTCATGGAGATCCTCTCATCTCCCCAAGGTACTTCCATGCAGGGCTTGTATTTCATTATCATTAGAAACTCGGTCAAAGTTAAATATGTTTCTCTTGAAGTCAAGCTGTTGTTTCTAGTCCTGTCATTCTGCTGGCTTATCCACAACGATCCTCTGCAGTCCTCAAAGTTTTTCTGTTCAGCCCCATTTTTACTCATGTTTTCCAGCTCTGGCCATGGTTGAAATGCATTCTGAAGATTTTGGACAGCTTCTCTCTTTTATCAAAACTGCAGTCTCATCCAGTCTAACCACTCCAAGGTGGTTGAAATCTCTCCAGTTTAGCATCTTCCAGAAATCTTCTAAGTATGCTCTCTATTCCTCATCCAGATCATGAAGCAGTTTAATGGCATTGAGCTCAGGATGGAGCCGTGCAGTGACAGTGAGCTGGTCTTCCCAAGCAGAGGATTATGCCAGCTGCACTCAGGTCACGTTTTCCTGCTGGTTTGCTGAGGCCATCACATGGATGTTCACAGAGCATCAGCCCCTCCCTGGGCTGGGGGGAACGGGTGTCCTGAGCCTGTCACCACTTTCAGACCCCTCCTTACAACAAAGCTGGTCCAGGTGCCTGGCAGCAGCACCAAGCAGTAACTACTGTCTTTGGGGAGCATCCCACCTCCTGTCCTGTGTAAGTTTGGAGCTAATGGTAGTGAGAAAGGCTGCTGGAAATGCCTGTAGTGGGCATTGAGCCATTCCCACTACTGCCCTCACCCCTGTGAGATCAAACCCTTTGCAGAGCCTTTCTGCAGTTCAATACCCTCACCCCAAAAAGGGAAAGAATCCAGCTTTAAACCTGCTTCTAATTCCTGGGGTAACTCCGAGGCCCAGGCCAGGATTTGGGTACTTTTTGTGAATGTCTGCTTGGGGAGTGTGCATCTCCTGTGTGCCTGCTGGCCAGAGAGGCTCATCGTGAGCATGATTCCTCCCAGCTCCCTCTGCTGTGGTGGACTCAGAGGACACAGCCCCTCTTGCCATGGCGTAGCAGAGCTATGGCTTGCTTACTGCTGGCCCACTTTGTCAGCCCTGGGGGAAGTGGGATGCCAGCTGGCCAGAACGGGCCAGGCTCGTTCCTGTGCCAGTGCCACCCATGCAGCACCGCTCCCTCCCTTGCCTGGGCAGCCCTTGGGATTGGTGTTCCCTCTGTCTGTGCAATGCCCAGGAACCTGATGATAGCCCTCTGTGCTTGCTGCTGTGGGCAGTCAGGGAAACTCACTGCATTACCAAGAGGTTTTCCTGGCCCATCCTATCCCACCTCATCCACTTGTGGCTTTGGAGCACTGTTTCTCACATAGCTGGGGTCCTATCACTGCAGCATGAGAGCTGAGGAGCTGTGTTTCCACCCTGCTGTGTCACAAGGAGCCCATGTGTGCCCATTTACTGGCTCCTCATGCCCCTGTGCTCCCCTTTCCAGCCCCTCTCATGAGGGACACTAGCAGCCTCAGCCCCCAGGTCCTGAGCCTGTTGGGTGGGGAGCCAGGAGCACATCCAAAGGCAGAGAGGAAGGGTGACCTGGAGGGATGGCCTCTAGAAGTGTCTGGCTGGGCACACGGCACCTGAAGTCGCAGCAGGGCTTTATCAGCAGCACAGCATCCAGGAGGGACGAGGTGCCTGTCAGGGGTTTTGGGTCAGTGGCACAGAGACTTGCACAGCTGCTCCTGGCTTCGATCTCTTGGTGGCACATACAGAGCTTTTTCCATTTCATTTCTTGCAGGTGGGAGCTTTTATTTCCCTTGCAGGCTCTCAGCCCCCTAAGCAAGGGTTTGCTCCTGCTTTTCATTACTATACCAGACATAGCTGATCTAATGGCTTCTGCAGGTGGCGTGGGGTACAAGAGGGTCCGACCACGGTTGTCAGCTGTCATCCAGAGTCAGAGTTAATCCAGGAAAACAGTAAAAATTAGTAATGTATATTGCATTCCTCCAGTCCATACGCTTTCCATTAGGTGATCTTCCATCCTCCTCTGCACAGAAAGGAAACCCTGCCAATGGCAGTCTTCTGACTCTGAAAGGATTGGTCGTGCCTGGAAATCCGATCTCAGCTCTTGCATTCCTGGGCACACTGTCTGTGCAGGGAATAGTCTCCCACCTTTAAATCCAGGCAGCAGATGCTAGCCATGTGCACATCCTGTAAGCCCAGGAGCTCCTGTGGCAGCAGATGTGCCGGGCTTGGGGCTGCACTGGGGTCCCCCATGCTGTTCTGGGTCGTCCTGTGTCCAGGGGTCTGTCAGGGAAATGGCCCTGCCCAATGTCACCACATCACTCAAGTATAACAGCCAGGTCAGGACAGGAGTGAGGCACAGTTAATTCTTCTGAGAGATCACATTTTAGCTTTTTTTAATTAATAAACCAGTGAAGAAATTCCTCAAGATCCTCAGTGTCAAGAGGGTTACAGAAAGTGAAACATTCAGCTTTCTTAAATAAACCGTATCTTCAATCACTCCCATACTTTAGTGGCTCAAGAACAACACTTCTGTAATAAATGTTACACAGTGCAAACTCAGTCAGTAATTATGTGCAGATGAAGAAGGGGAAATAAAGGACATTAATTTCTAGGTGTGACTGCACATGCTAAGTGTGGTCTGGGCTCTTTGAGGTGTCACGAGCAGTCTGGGGCTCTGCTGTGTGAGATGGAGCTCCATGTGCGCAGCTGCAGAAAGGGACTTCCCCCACTGCAGCTCCTGCTCCAGATGAAAAAAGGCCCAGAAAGCTCTGCTTTTAGTGCTGCTGGATCCCTGGCTTGCAGGGCTAACTCTGACCTTTTTTATTAATGCTTACTTTTGCAGAGAATGTGATCAATGGGCAGGACTACGAGGTGATGATGCAGATTGACTGTGAAGTGATGGACACCAGGATCCTCCACATCAAAAGTTCCTCTGTCCCTCCATACCTCCGAGAGCAGCGCAGAAATCACACCGAGACCTTCTACAGCTCGTCCCCCTCTGTCCCAGGGACGCCCCATGCCCTGAGGGCCATTGTCAAATCCCTGCAGTAGCTCCTGTGACAGCACACAGGGGAGCACCCGGCATGCAGCAGGTCCTGCCGCCAGCCTGAGCCCCTTCCCTGGCAGGTCCTGGGGCTCCTGGCACGTGGGCACGGCAGGGACAGTCCCCTTTAGCCCATTCCTGTGCCTGACCCTACCCAGTGGCCGCATCCTGCCCGGGGATTAGGCAGCTCAGCTGGCTCCTTGCCAGGGACGGTCCTGGGGGGCCCCATGCAGCATGGGGGGACACAGGCCATCCTTGGTACTTATGCACTGTCCAAAGTTGTGGGTTGTTTTTAATCTTTGTCCCTGTTAGTCTGCCAGAGGTGAGCCAGAGACATCGCAGCAGACACCGATGCTTCAGATTAGGCCTCTCTCCCTGCAGTGTGCCCGGGCAGCAGGAGGAAGCAGTGCCCAGCTCCAGGCTGCAGGTGCTGGGCCTGACCAGACAGCCCCACTCCTCATCAGTCCCTGCCCAAATCCCTGCCTGTGCAGCTTCCCTGTGCAGAGATCCCTGGGATGCAGTGGTGTGGAGGGGCAGCCCAGCCCCAGCCACCCAGAAGGGCAGTGGGACCCCGCACTTACCACTAAAGCACTACAGATAGAACAACCCGCACTGCCCCGAGGCCTGGGCTGCCTCTGAGGCACTGCCCACCCCTCACCTGCCTGGCTCTCCAGGATCCTACTGCTTCCTGCCCCGGCCCTCATGGCTGCACAGCTGAAGGCTTGGCCCAAGGGAAGTGATTTCAGGCAGCAGATGCATTTGTAAAGTTTGGGGTTTTTGACTTTGTTTTTTTTTTTCTTCCTGGTTTTTGTTTGAGTGAGTTTTTTGTCTGTGCTATTTAATACTTTTCACTGCTAACAACAGCCTGTGGAGCAGCACTGGCCATGCTGCAGCAGAGAGGCTGCTTCAGTTCCATGGGACACAGCCCCAGCATCTTCTCCTGAAGCCCCACACAGGTCACACATTCAAGCCCCACAACCCTCTCTGCCTTGCCAGCACTGACAGCCACCCGCCGGGCACGGGGGGAACATTCCATTTGCCCCAAATACTGAGTGCAGACAACTGCTGCCATTCCAGAGTGTCTGTGGAGCTCTGTTCATTGATCCCACGTTTGTTGGCCGAGCCCCAAGCCGGAGCTGGGCCCAGGAGCTCCAGCACACTGGTGCTCAGCTGGGATGAGCGGCCAGCAGAGCATCAGTGTTGCATAATGACTTCAGCATGTTGTTACATTATTTTTTTCCCCTCTGCAGTTCACACAGAAGATGATGGGCTTCAGTTTGCCAGCCAGCTGACTTTCCTTCATGGTGTGAGCGCTAACTGGCTCATGTGGGGTTTTTAATTATTATTATTATTAGTGTATGTGTGTGGCTGTTAGGAAATAAAGGTTGATCCTGCAGCAAGACAAACAGCTCCAGGGGCAGTGAGGAGGAGGATGAGGAGCAATACACCCCTGTGAAGTATGTGCCTTGCAACACCATGGAAAAGCTGTGCCCTTTGCCACGTCCTCGGCGCAGGCTGCGCAGGCCCCCCGTCCTCTCGGCGCTCACGCTGCTGGGAAGCAGCCGGGCTCGGCCAGGGGTTTGGCTGCGCTCCTTGCACCAGTTCATTTTCCTGGCCCCGGCCCACCTGACTGTGGGCCAGCTCACACAATAGTCAAAAACCCCAGCAGTGCCCCAGCCAGAGGCACGCGGCTCCCCTGCGGCCACGGGTAGGGGCGGCAGGCTGCTCTGGGGGGATTTGCTGCCAGGGAGCTGGGGAGGGGCTGGAGGTGGTGGCTGGGCTTGGCACAGCCTGGCATTTGGGGAAGGGCTGCTGGGAAGGGCGGGGGACTCAGGACTGCTGCAGCACCACATCCTCAGCCAGCACCCTCGGGCTCTGGTGGTGGAGAGCATCTCTCATCCTGTGTAATTCTGTTCTCTGTGTCCCTAGTACTGAAGGCAATAAAATCCTTCTTTTATTTATTATTCATATTTATTATTGTACTTGTTAATACTGTTTTCTTTAGGCAAATTACTGGGACACCTGTCCTGTGCCTGCCATCTCTTAGGCTGCAGTGTGGCTCTGCTTGGCACAGTGCTGGCACTGCGCAGGGCACATGCACCCAGTCCCCCTCCTGCTGCTGCAGAGGGGGCACGCTACACGAGCTGCTCACCCAGAGCTGGGGAGGGGAGCCCATGAGGGTCTTAGTGCAGCTTGAGTGACCTGAGGACACACTTGAGGTGTCGGAGACAAGCTCTGCTTATGGCAGGACATGGCCATGTCACCCTGCCCCAGTGCCAGGCCCAAGCAGCCTAAAGCCCCCTGGGGTTTGCCCCCATCTGGTGTGTAAACTGACTTTCCCCAAACCATCCAGAACCCACCCAAAACAGCCCTGTGCATTTTCATGCACACAGAGGGTGACACAGAGCTGAAGAATGCCCCAAACAGCTGCGAAGGTACTGGATCCTTTATTACTGACAGCAGGTAAATACAAGATGCTGCTGGGCAGGAGGGCAAGGGCTCCCTGTGAGGGGATCCTGGACCAGGGTGGGTGGGGATGTGAGAGCGAATGCAGGAGTTGGAGTGGCACAATGAGAGCTCCCCCAGCCCCCAGGGCTCCCCAGCCCCTGCCCAGGCAGGCCAGCACCCAGTAAATGCCAAGGGGGACTACTTTGGGTTACAAAATGAACAAACAAAAGCCATCTACACGTATTTACAGCATCCCCCTCCTGCCGCCAGCTCCCTCCAGGCATGAGTCAGGGTTCAGGGTGCCCAGAGCGCCCTGCAAAGAGCAGAGCCCCGGCTGGAGGGGACAGTCCTTGGTGTAAGTACCAGCACCAGGGGCTGCTGGAGCTGTGCTCACAGCCCCGTTGTACAGCAGGATCTCCAAAGGGCCTGCTGGCCGTCAGCTGGGAAGATGGTCCTGAGAGATGGGACATTCCCATGGGACATGCAGGTCCTCCACCAGGACAGGCAGGCATCAGCATCCCGCTGGGACCTGGTGCGTGCAGCTTTGCACTGGTTCAGGGTGTCTTGCTGATCATCTCTAGCTAAAAACATCATCAGGAGGACTGTGGCTGGGCCACCTCCTCTTCCCTGGGCAGGAGAGCCGGGGCTGCCCTTCCAAAGGAGAACCTCCTTCCCCTGGGAAGGAAAATCAGAAGCAAGGATACAGCAAAGAAGGAGGTGGTGGTTCTGGCCTGGGGATCGATCTACAATCCACCATAAAAAACCAGCTTGAAACAAAACCCATCATTTACTCTTCAATTTGTACAAAATAACAATAATAACAATAAAAATAATAATAAAAGGTGCTGGTGGCCCCTGGCTTGCAGTGCCCCACTGTGGTGGGGAGTCTCAGTAGGCAAAGATGACATGGTAGGTGACTTGGTGGCCATTGTCCCAGGCGTAGAGCAGGCGGTCCTTGGGGTTATAGTCTATCTGCGTGGTGTAGGCGTACTCGTTCTCAAAGAGCAGCCTGGGGATGATCTGCGTGTTGGTGTGCGTGTCAAAGGCGTAGGAGATGTTGGCGTTCCTCTTGTTGTAGCTGTCGACTGCATACAGGACCCCACAGATGACAAAGCAGTTCCCGTAGAAGTTCTTCCGCAGCCCCGTCCGCCACGTGGTCTCCTTCTGGGTGCTGAGGTCAGCCGCGTTCAGCTTGCTCAGCACGATCACCTCCTGGTTGAAGCCCTCATAGCTGATGGCTGGGTAGATAACCCACAGGCCATTCTCGTCCACAGCAAAGTCCACATCCGAGTGGCCTCGCCACCGCCACGGGGTGGACTCCTCGTAGGCCACGTCGTGCAGCATGGCCCAGGCGGCCACGTAGCGCTGCTTCAGGTCGTACTTGATGATGTTGCGCGTGAAGGCCCTGTTGTAGTAGAAGGAGCCGTTGTAGACAACGTGCCCTGTGCCAATCCAGCTGTACGGGAGCTTGTAGGAGTTGCTCCAGCGACCTGCAGGGCAGACACTGGCTGGTGAGACCCACCCTTTGCTGTGGGCAGGTGGCCATGTCATCAGCACCCTCTGCCCCCAGCTCAGCCTGCACTCCCTCCCCGGCCACCAGCCACAGCCTGTGCCTGGTGGCCGGGGAGGGAGTGCAGGCAGAGCTGTGCCATGTTCTGAACCCCCCATGCCAGGTGCCAGCACCCAAGAGGGCAGATCATCCCCCCACGATGTAGCATCCCCAGGAATGCAGATGCTACTTGGATCAGCTGAGTGGTGGCTAGCATGCTATGAGAGGGGGTGCAAACCCACCTTGCTTGAAATTGTCGAGGTTCCTGAACTCCACCAGCGTGTTCCCATAGTAGTAGTTGGTGACATAGATCCGCTCCTCTCGGGCCAGGGGGTCCTTCATCCAGGCTCCCTCGTTGCGCCCATAGGTGTTCTGGGTGGTGGGCCCCGAGATGGTGGACAGTGTGTCCTTGCAGCGCCCTGCATAGGCAGAGAAAGGCTTGTGAGCCCAGAGGCAGGGTGGTACATTGTCCTTGGAGGCATCACCCCCCTCCAGCCCCTTGCTCACCCAGCAGGTCCCCCCTGCCATCTTGGCCCTGGTGCAGCTTCGTGACGCTCAGCAGCACTGGCCAGACCCTGCAAACATCTCCCCACAGCCTCAGCCATGTCCCTGCTCCAACTGAGACTGCTGTCTGCCTGCCTCAGGTCCTGTCTCTTTTTGCCCTGCCCAACCCAGCCCAGCTCCTAAAGGTGGGAGGAAGCTCCAGTGGGTTCCAGAGTTCATAAGCAATGCCGGCACCCCAGTGAAGTGCTGCCCACCATCTCCATGAAATCTCCATGACATCTCCATGACACCTCCCACCTGTGACCAAATCCAGGTATGCTGTGCTTAGCAGGTCACACTGTGGGCATGATCCAGCCCCTACACACACAGCTGGATGGGTGCAGGACCTGCAGGCACTCACCAATGATGTTCCTGATGTCCTCCTCCTCCAGGCCCTCCTTTGGGGTGGCAGGGGTGGCCGGGCTGACCGGTGTTGCAGGGGTGTTTGCCTGTATCCAAGCTCCTGGGCTGCTCTCCATGTCACTCCAGCCTCCAGCAGGGGTGGCCACGGGCAGGTTCTCCGTGGCTGTGGCCACCACTGTGCTGGCCAAGGCTGCCACTAGCTGTGGGGTCCCCTCCTCTGCCAGCCCTGCCGGGGCAGTCACGGTCTCCGGGGTGGGGGTCAGCCAGCTCACAGCGGTGGGGTCCGGTGTGGCAGGGGATGGGGGCACTGTGGCTGTCACAGCAGTGCCAGCGGCTGGCAAGGTGGTGGGAGCGCTGCCAGGGGTGGGCGGCCACCCCACCGGGGAGGGCTTCCTCACAGCCTCACCTGCCCTGCTGCTGGGCCTCAGGAGCTGGTCCTCGATCAGCAGGTCCACCGTGTTGTCCCCACTGAACAGCTCTTCCACTGCCAAACACAGGCACAGGGGTCAGCCCTGCAGCAAGGGGGGCCAGTCCCCCGCAGCTCTTCCAGCTGGCTCCCTGCCCACCCCTGCAGGCTGTCTGGTTCTAATTCGCTCTCCATGTCCCCTCAGAGAAGGGCTGAACTGCACAGGCTGACAGAGCCCGTGTCAGGAGGTGAGCAAGACCATCACAGCCACATCCACTACCTCAGGCTGGGAGAGCAGGAGGTGATGGAGAGCAATTCTGCCCTGCCATGTCCCAGAGACTGATTGGGCAGGATGGAGACCCAGCTGCATTCCCAACCAGATCCCACCTACCAAACCCAGGATGCCAAAGCAGGTGCCTCAGCCAGGGCATGGGGACCACTGGGGCTCCCCAGCTAGCATGGGCACCTTTGCTCCTCCTCATGTCCAGGAGCTCACAAGCCCCTGCAGGGCAGGGCTGGACAACCTCGCTGCTAAGCCAGTTTGCACAGTGAGGGCATTTGTCCTTGTGCCCATGCTGCACACTCTGCTGGTCCCTGAGCGCTCAGCCCCTGCTCCCACCACAGCCAGGGCTGTGAGCTCTGAGCTGCCTTCCTCAACACAAAACCTCATGGGATGCCATTGGGCAGGCAGATTTGAAACACGAACATATTTAATAAACCTCCATTTACTTTTCCAAAGGTGTTGATGCTGGGTGTTTCAAACCAAAGCAGTGACCTATTTCCTTAGCTAGCAGGGATTTTCCATGGAATAACAATGCTGCACTGCTCCACAGACACAGCTCAAAGGCTGCACAGCAGTGAGGTACCAGTAGTCCCACCTCCCCCTGCTGCTCCCACTTGCTTTGCCCTTACATTCCCAGGGGATGAGGCACTGGTTTGCTGCAGGATGCAGCCATCCCACCAACTATGGCTGCATACCCAACTCACGTTGCTCCTCGATGTCATTCTCTGACTCGGTGGACTGGGCTTTGTAGTAGGTGACCCCTCGGACAATGGTGGGCTTGGAAGGAGGCCGGCTCCTCACCCGCAGGTTCCTCTGCAAGAGCTGCTCAGGCTTCTTGTCCTCCAGAGAGAGGTGCAGCTCCGGGAGGGATTCCACAGAGTTGATCTGCTGGGAGATGGTTTCATCCTTCAGGAATCTTTCTTCATATTTTCCCTGGAAGAGACAAAGGAGGATGTTACCAGAAATGCCACGTTTTGGCAACAGGGCAGGTCAGGCTGCACAGCCCCACGCTGGGTTGGAGGATCTGAGCTCCCTCCTTCCTCAAGGTCTCCCTCAGTCCATTCTGCCATGGGAAACCCTGCAGGAGACAGCACATCCATATCCTTGGTGCCACCCTGCCGTTCCAGGGCTCAGGGGTCCATAAGGCCCGGGCTGGGGGATTCAGGGATGCAGGGCAGGGCTCACTCCCTGGCATGCCAGGGGCCAGTTCCAGCAGCTGATCTGCAGAGTGTGCAATGTGCACTGAGCTCTCACAGGGCAGAGAGGCTGGAGGCACCTTCCCAGCAGGAGCGGGAACCTCCCGAGGCAGGGACCAGGAACCCCCCGGGGCAGGGACCAGCTGCCACAGCTCAGGTCTGAAGGATTTCATCTCATTAAAGGAAATCGGAAAGCCAGCCCGAGGGTTGAAGCCGTGCCCATTTGGCTGAGAAGATGGGCCCTGCTGCAATTAGCAGCAAGAAAAGGGGAATATTGGGAAATGAGGTCACTCGGGGTAATAAAAGCCCCACGCTCCGCTCCCCTGCCTGGCCGGGGCTGGCTCCTGTCCAGCAGGCAGCAGCTGCTCAGCTCATGGCGTGGGGAGCAGGGGAGAGGGGCTGGGAGCATGGCCGGACACCCCGCCCGGGTACGGCTCTCCCTGGGGCACGGCACGGCACGGCTGGTGCCGCTTCCCTGCCTGCTGACACACCGTGCACGTGTGGGAGCCCAGCCCTGACCCCACCAGGGCTCGGGGAGCCCATCCCCACAGGATCCGCAGCGCAGGGGTGGGGTCAAGTGCAGGCTGTTGCCATTCTCAGGAGCTGAGCGCCCCTGTTTGAGCTGGAAGTGACACACTAACTGTCCCCCCCTGCCAGACACCTCCCATTGCCCTGCAGAGGGACACTGCGGTGAGGGCAGGATGCTCCAGGAGCCGCTCAGCAGGGAGCAGAGGAGCACGGGCCATCCTAGAGAGCACCACTGAAGCAGCAAGAACTTCAGGCCACTCCGGACAGACCTTTTCCCAAAACACTCTGCTTACCCCTGTCTGAGGCCGCGCAGAAAGTGTGGTGCTGTGTGCCAGAGCCAGGGGGATGCCCGAGCCCCTGCCCGGAGCCGGCCAGGCGCAGGGGCTGGCAGCGGAGGGGAATTGCCTGGCAGGGAGGGAGGGAGGGAAGACGGGCGACGGGCTGTCCCTCCACCGAGCCCCAAGCCCTGCTAATCAAAGGCTTTGAGTTTCCCACCGCTTCCCAGCCGGCCCCGCAATGACATCACGCTTTCCAAGCAGCTCAGCCACCGCTGACCTCGAAAACCAACAGCCCCGTGGGAAGGGGGGAGGCCGAGGGAGCAGCCTCCCTCTGCTTCCACCGACATCCCGTCCCAGCAGCAGCTGGGCTGTGCCGAGACGCGCAGACTGGAGTCGGAGGCACACAAACAGGGTCTCTCCAGCCGAGGAGAAAATCGCCCCAGGCTGGTGGCCACATCCAGGAGACACCCCAGGGCTGGCTCGAGCAGCAGCAGTGACACCGAGCTGTGCCTGGGAGGCCGTACCTCTGAGTGAGTGTAGGCAGCCTCAGCGTCCCGCTGCAGGGAGCTCTCGATGTCGGCCAGGCTGTTGGTGAGGAGCCTGGAACAGTTTTCCCTGCCAGGGGGATCCTGCAGACCCTCCTCCCCGCTGGCTCCTGCCGGCTGGCCTTCCTGCGTGAAGTTCCTGGACATGCCCTGGAAAAGTGAGAGAGGAGACTTTACCCCACTTCACCACAAGGGATGTTCTGCAGCCACCAAACCACAGCACTGGAGCTCTGTGCTGTCATCCTGGGCTCATAGCTGGGGATTCTCCATGGGGCTGGGCACTTCAGCTGCCAAGAAGATGCCCCTGACACCAGTGGGATGCAGGGACCCCACCCCTGGTGTGCACATCCCAGATCCACTCTTTGCCGCAGGCTCCCATGGAGCAGGAGAGTGGCCTTGAGGTTCTTCAGACCCCATCTTCAGGCACACTCACCACCGGCTCACAGAAGGAAAAGACAAGCTGAAACACCTTAAATCAGTCAGTGTCCTTGGCCTGTGGCAGCAAGTTCATCTTGCATTTATTAATCCCAATTTCCTGGCCTGGCCACACAGTGCCTGCACTCAGGGCCTACTCCTCCCCAACACCCTCTGCTCCCACAGAATCTGAGAATCTGGGGACAGGACAAGAGCCAGTGACCCCCAGAGAGCTGTCAAGTGACCAGGAGGGAGCTGGGGCTGGCTGCAGCTCATCCAGCAGGCAAAACCCCTTGCCCTTCTCAGTCCCCCAGCCTTGACCCAAGGCAGGGTGTACAGGCACACCTTGGACCCAAGGGATTGTTGCAGTCTCTGCTCATCACTCCTTGGGCTTCTACACCTCAAACAGCAACTGCTTTGGATAGGTGGCACATCAGTCAAAGCACTTTATCACAGGCACTGGGGGTGGTTACCCTGATGCTTCATTTACAATCTGTCCTGCCATTAATTTCTCCTAAAACTCACCGTGACCTCCATCTGTGACCTCAGAATTGCCAGCTGATGCGACAGCTGTGAGCTAAAGACAAAGCAGAGGAGCTGCCTCACTAGAGAAGGCACTCCATGGATCAAGGATTGGGGGTTCCTTCCCTCCACTGACACCATCTGTCTAAAATACCTTGTTATACTGGAAAGAACTCATTAAACCCTCTAATCTCTTCAAAAATAGAGGGGTTAACCCCCAGCACCCTCCACAGGCATCTGAATTCCCAGTCTTTACCCAGGAATAATGAGTCACAGATTTAGCAGGACCTTTTGAGGCCGAGTGCAATGACACAGGGACGCTTCAGCAAGCGTTTTGCTGCAGTAAGCAGAGCAACAGGGGATCTCCCCGTGCTCTCCCAGGAGCAGTGCAGGAGCAGCTTTCAACGCCATCCTCCTTTGGAGAGGATGACTGATTCCAACAGCCTTGTGCCCTTATGGCTTCTCCTGTGTAATGTTTGGCTTATGATCTGCTTAGGGATAGGATTTGCCTCCCCTTGAGCAGAGAGGCACCACCAAAGCCTGGCCTGTGATGCTGCTGGAGGCTGCTCAGCTGCTGCGCTGGGGAGCAGCTGCCAAAAGCACACCCGCCTGGGAGGGCAATGCTTTGAAGCCATGCCAGGCTCCATTTCAGCATCTCAGCTGTCCACTGTGTCAGACCCCACGGCTGATGCAGGGTGTGATCCTCCTCCACATCCTCCCAACAGGAATTTCCAACCTAAGCCAGCAGCAGGAGGCATTTCACACCTGCTGCCTGCATCACTTCGGCTCTGCCCCGGAGCACTGGGCAATCTCCTTCTAACCCAGGCCTCTCCTGCCTTCCTCCATCCTGTCCAAGGTCCAAGCGCCTGCAGGCAGCTTCAGCTGCTTTTATATGATCCTGCAGCCCCATTTCTGGGAAATTAAAGACTCCAACTTGTGAATTCCCAGCTCCTACACCTCTACAACTTCATCTCTGGCCAAAATACTTCAGCCCCACCGAGCTTTCTGTCCATCTGGCTGTGAGCAGAGTGACCAGGCTGCAAAGGTCACCCCACGTGCCCAATGTGCCATCAGCACTGCTGGCTCTGAAGCCCCCTGCAGAAACTGGCTCATAGGCAGGGCCACTGTGGTACCACAGCAGAGTGCAGTGATAACCCCACCTGAAATAATCCCTTGGCAAACCCAAGTAACAACTGGAGAACACACTGAACCACAGGAAGAGGGTGGGATTGCAAAGGGGAACATTGGTGCTTTGTTATTTTCAGACCTCAAAACCCCTTTTGGGTCAATTTCCATGCTTGGAAACCCAGAGCCCCCCAGGCAAGCATGCTCCCCTCAGCTGTCTCCTTCCTGACCCCGGGATGGAGCACGCTGTGCCTTCCCGAAACACTTTGCAAGCGGAATTTTGGCTTTATAAATCATCGCCTCTCGCCTCCTGGCTGGAGATGAACAGGACTGCTCCACTCCGACAAGAATGTGGAATTACCGTCCCAGATACAGACCACGGGAGAAAACTCCAGTATTTAATCTGGCAACCTGTGTCTACATAGCTGAGCGCAGCTTAAACTGCAAACCATACGCTGCGCTAGCCAAAGAAATATTAAACTGTATAGAAGTGAAAATTATTTCACTGGAAGTCTGCTCTAAAATAAAATGGAAGGTTGAGGGTCCTGCTCTTTTTTAACACAGGCCAAGACATAACTTGGTCCTTCAGGAATCTGAGCTCCTTGGCTCCCCACAGTCCTGCTGAGTGCACCCTTCACCAGTCCTGAACCTTTCATCCCCACATCAAACAGCACAAAGGCTCCTGGTTGAGAGCAACTATCACACCAGCACACAAGTAAAACTGAGAGGAGGAGAAACTTAACAGCAGGGCCTTCTGACCCAAAGGAGATGCTGCTCCTGGTGAGGCTGGGATCCCACTCCCAGTCTGGGCCCTGAGGGACTGGGGGAACGGGAGAGGGTCAGACAAGGCTGATGGGGTGGGGATGCACTCAGCACTGCCTGTGGTCCAGTCTAGTTCAGACATCCAAGTCTGGTCTGGTTTAGTTTCACCCAAATAGTTAAATAACATTTCTTCCCAAGCAATGCAGCTCTAAATGCACCAAAGGCAGCAGGAACTTGATTGAAGACCGAGGGCAAGGACACTGAAGGAGAGCAGGACTCACCTCCTCAAGCTTCTCCACTCGCCCCACCAGCTTGGTTGTGACTGAGTGCAGCTTCAGAAGGTCCAAGCCATAAAAGGCACTTTCCAGCATCTCAACGATGGAGGAGAGCTGCAAGGCAAGGAGAGAACACAATTAGGCAGCAGCACTTGTTGTAACACACCCCATGGAGTTTCCTCAGCTGGAAAGTCAAGGGCAATGCACCCATCTGAGTGCAAGAATTTTGATTAGAAAGCAAATTTTCCCTACTGCATTGCTGCCCTGGTCAGAGCACGGCATGCAGAGCAACACACGCCACCTCCACAGAGCCTCAGGGCTTCAGGAGCATGTTTTGGGTGCTGGGGATTAGTAGCAGAACAAGGTAAAATGCTGCTCACTTTGCCAGCTCTAGGCAGGCTCTCCCACAAGCCCAAAGGCTTAACTACTCCACCAGTGGTGTGACTGCCAGCAAAAGAGGCAACAAGAAAAAGGCAGCTCAGTTTGAGATCAGACTCTGAGTTTGTGCCATCCTGTGCTCTTTTTCCTGGAACAAGAAGAAACTTGTTAAAATATTTTAAAATACTCCCAGATTGCAAGAGTGAAGAAGTAGAAATTCAGTGCCAGCCTGGCAGCAGTTCCCTTCCTGCAGAACAATTTTATCAGAGGGATGCTGCCCTCTTCTGCAGCCACCCATTTCACAGACACCCTGTATTTAAGTCAGCCCTGTGCCTGTGTTCTGCCAGCATCAGCCCTTTGTCACCCATCCTGGGAATCTGGACAGCAATGCCCTTGTTCTGCGTTTTGTCCAGTTTCTGGTGCTGCTCCACAGAGGACAACACTGAGCGTGGCAAAGCTGGTGGGAAGTGCTCCTGGGCCACCTCCCCCTGATCCCATGTGTCCCCACATGTCCAGTGAGGTGCTGCAGACTTCACAGCCCCAAAGGCTGAGCAGGATTTTCAATGCATAGGAATTACTGCAGGGCGGTGACATTTTCTCCCAGCAGCTACAAACTGGTCAACAGAGCTTCATAAACATGGGAGAATCACAGGCAGCACTGCTGGCAGCACTTGGAGTTTCCACCCCGGCCTCTGCAGTCTCCCTGTGGAGCTGACAGCAAAGGAAAGATTTTTTTGGGCCAGATAAAATGGCAGCATTAAGAGACAAGAGCTGTTTTATGGCTAAGCATCCACTTTCCACTGAGAGCTGGATGGAGACGACCGATACAATGCACACAGCCTGCCAGACAGCCACTGGAGACCAGCGCTTTCCCTCCAGCCTGGAGAATTTCCATCAATGCACAAAGGTTGCAGACTGCATTAACCTCCTTCCAAATGATCCTGAGCACAGCCTCTTCGCACTGACTCTGCCCTAAGACCCCCACAACACCCGCTGTGCCTACAGGCAGCATGCTGCAATTTCACAAAAATAGGTCTGAGATTAGGCTACTCCCTGCCAGCACCATGCTGACCTTCCCCTAAAGACCACACTGATGTTCCTATCAACTCACTGCTGCCTTCCCTTCACCCACTGTGGACTTCAGCTCTCAGTGGTCTGATGGTCCATGAATCCCCACTGGACCTTGCAAAAGGTCTGAAAGAGACTGAAACCTTCAGCTGGGAAGACCAGAGCAGCTGTTCAACTGAGTTCAGTTGCCCAGGGCTATGTTCCTGCTGCCTGGATTTTTCTCTCTTTCTCACCATTCCCTCAGGGACTCATCCTGCAGCCCACCCAAGGGAGAGAACTTCCCCCGGCTCTCCCACATGTGGAGTACCCAGGGCTTTTGTGTCAGATCATAAGAAAGTCTGGTAAAACACAACACACAAATGACCCTGTGCCATTCCTGCTGCTGGACTGGGCAAGAGCAATGCTTGTTGGACCAGCAAAGAAAATAAAACCCTTTGGGACTGCTCAGAGCTATAGGGTGGCCTCACCTGGCCCCTCACTAAGGAGTTTTGGGAGCTGCTCCTCATGAGTGGCATAAGAACTGGAGCTGTGTCCTCTACTGCTTCCCAGCTTCTCCTACAAGAAGCGGCTGTTCCCAGTGATGCCGACCCCAGGAGGGGCTCTGTGCTTGGAGGGAAAGCAATCCTGCTGCCCAGCTCCTGGGACAGACCTTAGCGGCACAGAAAACAAAACTGCCGTGTGTGTATGTGTTTGTATGAACCTTGTGAAATCGCCTGGCCGCGAGTCCTTGCGAAATGAGCGGGGGAGCCGGGGCCAGTTCCTAGAGGACAGGCTTTCACACCACAGCTGGCTGCGAGCAGCTCCCCGGTGGGAAGAGCAGCCGGAGCCAGGGGCGCAGCCAGGCACGCCGCTCCGCTCCTCCTGCGGGCTGACCGGCTCTGCCGAGCACAGGGAGCTGCTGGTGCAGGAGCTCTGCCTGCCTCCGGGAAGGGACCACAGCGGTGCCTCTGTCACCTCGGGGGGAGTCCCTCCCCTAACCGCAGAGAGCTCACGACTCTCATCTAAGGCCACGTGGGACCTCCTGGCTTTTCCCCAGACGAGGGACCACCAAACAACTCCAGACTGGGACTCCTCCTCCCCTGGAATGATGGATTGTCTGCCTGCGTCTGTTTATCTTCCCTAGCTGCAGGGGCGCTTGGACAAAATGCTGCTAACTGTCTGCTGTCGGACAAGATGAAACACATCGTCAAGCTCCAAATTAATTAGAAGAAGCCCATCGTGGTGGCCTCGGTCGCAGCTGCCCCACAGCGCCTCGCATGCCGCCTGCCCTCCCACCCGAGAGGGATCGGGGGCGGGGCACCAGTGCCACCAGCACTCATCCCTCTGCTCCAGGGACTTCCCAGGATTGGACCAAGCCAGTGGCACTTTCTGCTGCCCTACATTGGTAGCAAACTGGAAAATCCAGCAGGGTCTGCTGCCACACCAGCATCCAGTAAAAGTAAGGAGCACTTAGAACAAACACTGTCACGTTTGGAAGAGAGGTATATATTACTAGAGAGATAAAATACTAAATAGTGAAGAAGTGTCAGCATTTAAAACAACAAATCCATCCTGCCATCAGCCAGCTGTGCATCACACCCTCATGCTGATGCATCAGCAGCTTTTGGCCCATGGAAGCCAAAACAGTTTTTTTTTTGCGTGGGTCCTTGGGAATCCCTCTCTGCAACAGAAAAAAGACCTGGCAGCTGCTGAGCAGAGCTGTCCTCCAGGGATATTTGGAGCTGGACAAAGGGCAGGGAGCAGCCCAGTCCCTACTGGGCTCTCAACACAGAAAGCCACAGTGAACCCTAGGCAGCATGGGATGAATTGAGTGAATCATCCACTGCAGCTGCTCAACTCAATCCCTTAAGCTGAGCTTGATTTTTATATCAAACATGCAGTTATAAATAAAACCAGGAGATGGTTTAGGGAAAAAATGTTAGGAAATAAAGTTTTTTTAGAAAAAGCTCAGAAAGAAAAGGGTTCAGATGATCTCCTTGTCCCCAAAAATGTCAGCTCAAGCTGCTCTCCTACCTTCAGGTCGCTGCTGTCTGCCTCCCGCAGCTTCTTCAGCCTGAAGTCGCCCTCGCAAGGGTTGAGGGCCGAGGGGGGGGCCACGCACGCACACTTGCAGCTGGGTCCTGACGTGATGGTTTCCACCGTGTAAAAATCCTCGGCTCTGAAAGCGCCTTCGTTAATCCTTTGGCAGGCGCCGCGGCCCAGGGGTCTGACCAGGCATTTGCACCGGCAGTCGGAGCCTTCGGACACAGCCTTCACCTTGTCGTAGTCACCTAACAGCTGAGCACAGGTCACCAGCAGTTAGCAAACCTGCCATCCTCTGTCTGCACAGCCAGGGACAAGCACGGCCTAGAGCTCAAGGTCCAAACAAGGACACTCTGGATGCCCTAAACCTGGGGGAAACTGGCCAGCTTTTCCAGAATCTGCCAGCCAAGGAGCTTTCTAGAGAGCGCAGAGCTGATCACTGCCTACCAGGGGAATAAAAACTGGCTTTTTCCAACAGGGTACTTTTATTCCACTGTGTGCAGAATGAAAAATTTAAATTTTAAATACAATAATTTTAAATATAAACCCCATCCTGCTTTCTTTCAATGCTCAGTGTCCAAAAGACCAAATAAGTCACCTGCTCCCCGAAGCAAGACTGTTTTACCAGCAGGGTAAGGGTACACTGAAAGAGTGACTGAAAGCCACCCTATGAGCAGCATAACCTGGTGGTGAAGCAGTACTTCTGATTAGCCCTATACAATGCCAGGAATTTCCTTTACAGAGATTTGCAGACAGCGCTTCTGAAAGCCCAAGCACAAAAATAACTTTGGTGGTACGTTTCCAATAGTCTCTGCGTTAGCCATTTCCGAGGGCAGATAATAACACACAGCCCGATCAGCCAAATCTAACAGAAACCTCCACCGCATCCCACTGGCAAGGAAAGAGCCTGGATCCCTCCCCTCGGCATACAAAGAGGCTCCACCAGTTCTCCTCCCAAGGAGTTCCCCATTTTCTGAGTCCCCTCCGAAAAATGATAGGATGGAGTCTGTGCAGTGCTCCCAGATGGACTTCAGTGGTTTCACTGCGCCCCGGGTGATAAACTTCCTCCAGTGTTCAGCAGCAGTGCTGGGTGAGTGCACGGCATCGCCCAGCCCCACCGGGAGCGTACACCCAGCATCACCCAGGACATGCACGGCATCGCCCAGCCCCACCGAGAGTGTACACCCAGCATGACCCAGGACATGCACAGTATCGCTCAGCACCGCCAACAGTGCACACCCAGCATGACCCAGGACATGCACAGCATCACCCACCCTGCGGAGAGCGTACACCCAGCATCACCCAGCTCTGTCGAGCACATACAACAACCAGCATCATCTAGCACCCCCAGGATGCGCACAGCACCTCCCGGCAGTGCCCAGCCCCACGCCGCGGGTGCAGCACCCCCCGAGGTGCTCGCAGCCCCTGCGGTACCTGGGAGAGGATGTTCTCCTGGTTGTCCGCCTCGTCCTGCAGCGGCTCGGCGGAGGGCCCGGCCGTGCCGGCGGGAGGGGTCCCTGCTCGGCAGCCGGCGCCCAGCGCGGCCAGGCAGAGCAGCAGCGGCAGCGGCCGAGCCATGGGCGGGCGGCGGAGGGGCCGGGGCCGGCGCGGAGCCGCCGCTGCTCGCTCAGGTGCGGAGCGGCAGGGCGGGCGGGGCCGGCCCGGGCTCCCGCCCCGCTCCTCCTCCTGCCGTCCCTCCCGGTCCTCCCTCCCACCTTCCGATCCTCCCTCCGCTCCTCTCCCGGTCCTTTCCCCTTCGGCGGCGGGACGAGCCCCGGGCGGGGCCGAGCGGGCGGCGGGGCGGGACCGGGACCGCCCCGGGCGGCGCTTCCCACCTGCGGCGGGGGCTCCCCGCGGCCCCAGCCCGCTGCTGGCTCACGGGGCACTCGGGCATCGCCCGCCCGGCAGGCTGCGGGGAGCCCCCGAAAGTGGGGCTGCTCTGGGGAGCCGCCAGCCACCTCCCCAAAGGGCCTGCGCTGCCGCTCAGCGGCCGGCCAACCTGTGCATCCCACCTCCTGCTGTGTGCCAGGGAGCTGGGGGCGGACGGAAAGCCGTCCTTAGGGGCTGCCTGGCCCCTTTTCCATCTCCAGAGCAGCCTGTCTCTCACTCTCCATCCTCTGGGTGACAGGGAAGTGTTCCCGACGGCATGGCACGGCACACCGTGGCTCTCCAGTCACGCTGCACGCACTGGGGTCACACAAGCAGTGTATTCCAGGGCAGGCTCCCAGCCATGAGTGCAGACCTCTCTGTGCTCACTGAAATGCAGGCTGACGCGGTCGGGAAGCGGCCGCGCTCTGGCAGTCCTGTATCCTTCTGCACCTCCTGCCAAACGGAAATGTTCTGGACACGCTGTTCCCAGGGAAAGCACAGGCACAGCATCTTCCGCTGCGGAGGTGTCTGCACTGCCGTGCCTATGGCTGGGCCTCTCTGACACGGAAGGAAGGCTGAGATGCCCCTATAAACACACTAACGCAGGCCAGCACCATGTCCCAGCTATGGCATGGGCCCACATTTTCCTCAGAACATGCCCATGGGTCACAGGCAGAAGTCACACGCACAGCAAGTGGCACGAGAGGCGACGTAAGCTCTTGCTGAAGCAAGGCTGTGCACAAGCCGAGCACCCCCGGTCCCTAATGCACTCGCATCCCAAAACCACCCCAAACCTGGTGCCTGCAGCCCTGGGACCAGGCACCCTCCTTAGGGGCACTCCAGCTCCTCCATCCCACCACTGGCTCCCACAGTCACTCTGGGGGGATGGAGCTGCCAGACACAAAGAAAACATCTTGTGTGAGAGAGGAAGCAGCTGTGGCACAGTGGATGGCAGAAGATGCTGACTTCAGGATTCGTGTGGGATGGCACTGTGCCTCCCTCTACTCTGGTCTCCCTGGGAAGGGAAGCCTGTGGGGAAGGGGGCAGGGCCATATGGGCTCCTGCAGCAAGGCTGAGCAGAGCAGAGCAGGAGCGGAAGCAACCAGGGAGGCTGGGAGGAGAAGGACAGCCAACCTTTGGTCAGCTGGAGAGCACTGGGAGGAAAAGGGCATTTCTAAAAGCCTCTCCCCAGCAGCCTCTCTCAAGGTCAATAGGTCCCTTGAGCACCAGCTCCTTCACTTCTGTTTCCATGGCTCAACTTCCCTGAGGGCAGCTACTCCATCTGTCAGCACAGGCTGTCCTGAGGCTGCCAGACCAGGGCTACTGGAGCCCCCAGCCTGTGCCCAGCTGGCCCAGAGGACCAGACTCCCGTGCAGTCATGGTACTGCCAGGGCTGGCAGTGAGACCAGCCCTGAGAGCTGCCACAGCAAACAGTACCTAAAACTGTGGAGGCCTTTTCCTAAATGATCGCTTTCAAAGGCTGGAAAAATGGAAAACAAATCAAGCACAATATTTCAAAATTAAATGGAAGGATTTCGTATGTTATTGACATCCCTTGTTGATTTCTTTCTAAGGGGAAGAAAGCATTTCTGGTGGTATTTAGTTTGGGTTAAAGATGGGCTTAAGCTTATCCTTTGGGGGCAAGGAGAGAAAGGAACAGGCACTCTGGGTTCAGAGCAGTAATCTCTAGAGTCTGAACATTCCTCCTTCAAGAAAAATACAAGACAAATCCACAGATTGAGGAGGACAGCAGAGCAAGAAGGTGTGGTTCTGGCTTTTCTGTCTTGCTGATGGAGGCTGGCCCAAATTTTGTTCTGAGCAGGAGGCCCCAGTATCCCCATGCCTGACCCCATTCTGTGTTACTGGGCTCAAGCAAAGCCAGGGCTGCCCGAGGATGCAGGTAGACAATGCTCTTCAAAGTGCTACAAGAAAAAACATCACTGTCACCATGGGGAAAAGGGAGCTTAAGAGTCTCCAGACAGAAAACGAACATGTCTGTGCGTGGAGCCGCGAGTGCAAAAACCTGCCCCCTGGAAACAAGTCCTTAGTGCCTCACCTCCCTGGGCTTGTCTGGGCCCCTGCGAGGGCAGAGCCTTGTGCGGGGGCCCTGCAGCAGGGAGACTCCGCAGGTCAAACCAGGCCACGGGTGTGGCGGTGGGAGGCTTTAGGCGGGCATGCCCCCGGCCCTGGATGCGGGGAGCCCTTCACTGCCATCAGGGCGTGCTGAGATCGGCGGGACAGACAGCACAGGCGGCGGCACATCCTGCCCTTTGGGGACAGCTGGGGTCTCTGTGACCGCCCTCGCCCCCAGACGGCTCCCGAGGGGTGCAGGGGCTGGGGGCGGATGCCCGGGGGCTCTCCCGGCCGGCGCGGCCCGGTCCGGCTGGCGGGGGCGCAGCTCCCCCGCGCGGCACCGCCCGGCCCGCACACCCGGGCGCTCGGGGCTGCGGCTCCGCTCAGCTCCTCGCTGTTAAAACGCTTCCTCACCGGGGCCAGAGAGCCGTGCTGGCCTGCCCGCGACACCCCGAGCCTCCTCTAGGCGGGACGAGCCCCAGCGCGCCCGGCCTTTCCTCGCAGGAGAGATGCTCCAGGGTCTTCTCCTTCGCAGTGGCCCCCCACTGGAAGCTCTCCAGTGTCTCTCCTGTTGCTGGGCAGCCTCACACTGGATGCAGAGCTCCAGGTGTGGGCCGAGCAGCGCTGAGCAGAGGGGAAGGATCCCCCCTGTGCCTGCTGTCAGCACCTCATTGCACCCAGGACACCATTTGCCTTCTTCCCTGCCAAGGTGTGTTCCTGGTTCCTGTTCAGCTTGTTCCCTACAAGCACCCTCGGGGCCTTCTCTGATAGTTGCTTTCCAGCTGGGTGGCCCAGCACATACTGTTGTGGGGGCTGTTCCTGCCCCAGTGCAGGACTCTTGCCCTTCCCTATGTTGAACTGCACGAGGTCCTTGATGCCCCATTTTCCCCAGCCTGCCTCCACATGGCAGACCAAATCTCCGGTTTGTCAGGCACTCCTGCCAGGCAAAAACGACACACATCAGCTAATTTAGGGTCAAAAGCTGAGAGACCCCTAGCATGACATGGATGGGACACATAATTTTCCTTGTTATCTGGCCCGGAGGTGAGCAAGGTGAGCTAGAGGCTGTGGTTGATCCTTGCACGGTCCTGGTACATGCTGGAGCTCTTCCCAGAATCTCCCCGTGGCCTCAGCTCATATGGGTTTTGGTCCTGTGGCCTTGGGTGTCAGCACCACATCCTGCTGAGAGAGACCAAGGCAGGTGTGGCCTGTATTCCCACGCTGGATTCTGCAAGGCACCATGAGCTGGTCCCTGTGCCTTCCAGGGGTCACATACAGAGAGAGGCTGGTGGAATATGTCACCATGTTCCTGGGCTCTACAGCTCCGTACCTGCTGCCAGCAGCAGCCAGGGCTCCTGAAGGCAACACTTCTGCAGCTGCCAAGGGCTGGCAGAGATAGGTGAGCACATCAAGTGAGAGGCGGACTCAGCAGTTGCCACTCACCTGGCACAACATGTGGCTGGGATGGCAGGAGGCCGCACAGCCTGCCAGGGGCCACAGCAAATGACAGTGCCTCGTGCAACAGCTCAACCACACAGGTTTGCTGCAGGTGCCCAGGTGAGGGAAGCTCCCTCCTACGTCCATCCGCTGAAGGAGGAAATCCATCCCATGGAGTGAATTAACCAGGCAGGAAAACTCGTGATGTGACTTTGAGGTGCACAGCAATTTGAGAAGTTTCCCTCCTGACCTCAGCACTGAGGCTTGTGTTTACGTCTGTAAATCAAATTATACCTGGGTGAGCAGCAAATGCTCCAGAAACCATTCCGGAGATGTCCACAGGAGCAGGTGGCATGACTGCCCCAAACCTGACCCTTCAGCATTCCTCCATCAGAATACCTGGGCATGTAGAGCAGGCCTGTCCGAGCCAGAATAAAATATGTATTTAAAAATGTGTTCTAAAACCAGTAATAATAGAACTTTCCAAGAATGGTTTTTGTAAGCAGGAGCAGGCCAGGCGAGTTGCACTGTGTCAGATGCATTAGCTGGCTGGCATGAGCCCCGGGCTTCCTGGGCAAGTCTGTTCCACCTGTAAGAGCTTATGAGAGCAGCTTAAAGCTGGGTTTAGGAGAACTTGCACTAAGCTGAGCTGCACAGGCACTGATGACAAAGCTCAGGACAGACTACTGTAGTTGTGAGAAAAGTGGGACTTCATACAGGTTCTGCCTTAAAATATTATGCTGAAATTCCTGGCTTCCTGTTCCCATTCACCAAACAGTGGCAGGTGCTGGGATCTGACATTTTCCCACCAGTGTCAGAGACTTTTGGGCCTCACCTGGGCTTTCCTACACATCAAGGGAGTCTGTCCTGTGCCAGCACTACTACCTACAGAGTAGATTCCTCTTTATCCATGGAAACCCCTGCCCCGTGGCTACCCCACTCATGGCATAGCCAGGAAAACAGGTCTGGCTATTAGTCCTGTTTTGAACAGCATAAAAAACAACAAAGAAATCCAGTGGGTAATGTAAGGTGTATCCATCCCTCTGAGCCCTAACTCATTCCCAGCACCTTCAGGGAAGCAGCTATTCCATCCAGCCTCCCTGAGATGCCTGCTGAGCATACCCATCCCCACTTCACACTGTAATTAATCCTGGCCCCTGTCATCAAGGCAAGGTTCTGCCTTGCTGTGTTTCAAAACACAAATCTTGAGCACACACATTCCGTCCCATCTGGCACGTGCCCTCCCTGCTGCGTGGGGCTGTGCAAGGCAGTCCCTGGGTTTTGAGGCCACTTAGCCAACATCAGTGCCCTGCTTCAGCAGCACACTTCCAGCACACCCACACACTGCCAGGCTGCTGCATCAGCACTCGGACACGCAGGGATAGGAGCTGTCCCTCTGCTTCCGGCCTGTTTGGGAAGGATCAGCCTGTCCCTCCTGCCCCTCTCACATCTGCACATCCCACCCTTCAATGGGAGACTGTGACAGGAAGGTTTCACCAGAGAGAAGTGCCATGCTCAGGCACAGTTCATGTGTG
Source organism: Lanius collurio (assembly GCA_020086605.1). Lineage (NCBI taxonomy): Eukaryota > Metazoa > Chordata > Aves > Passeriformes > Laniidae > Lanius > Lanius collurio. The sequence goes on along the minus strand of JACBWW010000016.1, from coordinate 2,374,073 downwards.
CCCACACCACCCTTGGCATGGCAGCTGCCGTAGCACCCATTTGCACATTGCACAAGCTGGCACTGGCACCTCGCCACAAAAAGCAGCACCTCTCATGATAAATTTTCAGCGCAAAATGAGTGTTTTTTAGACAAAAGCCACGATTTACCATGCTGGTGCAGAAGGACAGCAATGTCGCCACACAGCCCTGACTGGAGCACCTCGCCCACACACCTTCCCCCCTCTCCTGGACCCCCTCCACGCTCCCCTGTCTCCATGCTGGCCCAGCTGTGCTCAGAGCAGGCCTGCCAAGACAGGGCAGGGGACAAGAAGGGTCCTCAAGGGGAAGCAGGGGCTTAGGGTAGCCATGAACTGCTCAAGGACAAAGCAAGGAAGCAAAACCTTCTGTTTCAGTCTCTCAGACAGAAAACCCCATTAGAATTTTCTGGGGAAACCTCCATCTTGGACAAAAGTGAGGCTCTGAGGACTGGTTGGCTCCAGTTCTTTTGGCTCCAGGGAAACCAGCCTGGCTGACCCACATGACTCTCAGCTGTGTTGGCACCCACCTTGGGATGTCCCTCTTATTATTACCCTTCTCTGCTCTCTCCTGAGCTGAACAGTGGATCTGAGAGGTCACAGGACTCTGCAGGGAGACCCAGGCAGAGCCTGCATACCCCAAACAGCCCCTGCAGAGGCTGCTGGGGGTCAACATTCAGCACTGCTGGCAAAGTGAGAATGGGCCAGGTCCAGGACAGCCTGTCCTGCTCCAAGCAACAGTTTTGAGGTGTCCAGGCCACCATGGTTGGACCCACAGCTCACATACCTGTGCTTTGATAAACATTGGGAAAGCCGAGCTTTGTCCTGCAGCAATCAAATCACTGCTGAACACCTCACTGAGGGTTGCATGGGCAGGGAAAAAAGGTGAGGAGAAAATAGGGATTAGCAAGGCCTGATAAAAACATGACCTCTCCCTGACAGAGGCCTGTGTCACAATTGATGGTATTGGCAGATCCCTTGGGAATGAGTGAGCTCAGCTCCTCAGGCAGCAAGCCGAGCCGTGAGTCTGAGCAGCAGCATTCAGGGAAGCTGATTGAATGAGTGGGATATGCTGGGACAGGTTTCTCCAGCAGGCACCACATACCAGCAGCACCTGCTAATGAGGTGCCCTGGGCAGCACATCCAGAGATGGCACCAGTGCCAGCGTCACCAAACCTGCCCTGTGTCACCTGGGGGTCCTGTCAATGACCAGAGGAGAGCTACCGGGATGGTGAAGGGCCTGGAAGTGAAGCCATACAAGGAGCAGGCAGGTCACTTGGCTAGATCAGCCTGGAGAAGAGGCAACTGGGACCTCATAGCAGTCTACAGCTGCCCCACAAGGGCAAGCAGAAGGGCAGGCATCACTCTCTTTTCTCTGGTGACCAGCAATAGAATCCAAAGGGACAGCAAGAAGCTGGGTCCAGCATAGGCTGGATATTAGGAGAAGGTTCTTCACCCAGGGAGCTGTCAGGCACTGGAACAGGCTCCCCAGGGAAGTGGTCATGCCTGCCAGAGTTTCAGAAGCGTTTAGACAATGCTCTCAGGCACATGGTGTGATTCTTGGGGTGTCCGGTGCAGGGTCAGGAGTTGTACTTTGATGATCCTTGTGGGTCCCTTCCAACTCAGGATATTCCATGACTCTATTGATGCCTTAGGTTTTAACTCTTACATTTTTCAAATCCTGTACTGCCCAGTGTGTAACTCTGGAGTTTCTTGTAGCCTGGTAACTTCTGCTGTCTCAGGCTGGGTAGACACAGCAAAGCCTCTCCAGGCCTGCTCTTCAAGGACACCCAGACCATCCTAGGCCCAAAAAGTAAAAACCAAAAGCCTCTAAGGGGGGCAAGCTGAGGGGAAATTACATCATTCACTGAAGTTTTAATTGGAGATTTAACCCTGGTATGCAAATGAACCAAACCCATAAAAGTGTGAAGAACTCATGGCGTGTCGTCCATTTTGGGGTCCATCTTGGCAGTGGCCTCTGGGTCCCCAGGGGGTACCTTTGAAGGCTTTTCAAATAAATACCTACTTTTATTCCCTTACTCCTGTCTAGTCTCTGTTTCTTGGAGGCCTCTTAAGGCATCACTATGAAACCTGTTCAAACATGCTCTCTGTTTGCCTAGGTATAGCCTGGGCAGATCACTCCACCATGGTCAGTGCCCACACTTCACTGAAGATCCACAGGGCTTTTGGGGGCCCAAGAGGTGTTTGGGAGGACACCTCCACACCATCAGCTTCTACCCCAACCACCTTGACTTCATGGTCACCCTTCTTCCCTATATCCTTGCCGCCTCCACTGCCTGACACCCCAACAGCATTGTCCTTGAATTTGGGAAAAGACAGGAGAGCAGAGGCTGGACACAGCTCTCAAACTCCATGGTCAGAGAATGGCCGTGCTCATGGAGGAGCAACATTTCCTGCAGGAATGTCCCACCCTCATCGTCCCTCCTCATCGAACATTCTTCCTGGGACACCAGGAGCACCAGGAGGGCATTGCTGATGATGGAAATGCCAAGGGCCACCCCCACATGGGTGGGAGGAAGCCACTGGTGCCCACAAGGCTGAGGTGGCTGCACCCAGCAGAGCTTCCTGCTGGGCTGTCCAGCTGCTAGGTGATTCACTGGTCCCATGTCTGGATTTCAGAAAGGCAAAGGTTCAGTCCAAGGGGACTTCATGCCCCCCTGCACATGGCATAGGGGTCCCCCAAAGCCCCTCTGTGGGACAGGGCACGTGCCAGAGCACCCACCCCACGTGAAGTGGCAGCTCCATCGTGGATGTCCCCATGGCTGAGCACCCCAGTGCTACACTAACCCCACACACTGTCCCTCTTGGAGACAGCTCACCCTACAGCCCATGTTGGGGTAAGAGGATGGACCTCTTACCTCAGGGGCACAGGGCCAGTGCATAACACCCCTGGATCCAAAAGCCTCATGGCTTGGGCATAGAAAGAGAGCAGGAGAACACAAGGACATGGCCAGCACCACGTGGCCCTGCAGGGAACTGAGAGCTGGATTATTAATGCTTTGGCTAGTCCTGCTCCAGGAGGGACATCCCTGAGCAGGGACCTCCAGAGCCCACATCACCAACACTCCCCTGAGTCTATAACAAAACACCTGCAGACGTGCCCCATTGCCTGTGTACAGAGCCATGCCCAAGTTGCCAATTGCTCCTGCCATTTCAGCTCCTCTGACCTTGATCCGGTGTTCCCAGCCTAAACATGAGGCAATGTGCCTGCTGCGGGCTCCTCTCCCTAACTTCACTGGCCCTGACCTCTGCCACTGCCTGGCAGCGAGCCCAGAGCCCAGAGGAGCCATCCTCACAGATGGCCTCCAACCCTTCTGTCCTCCGACATTTCTGCCATCACATGGACCTGAGTTGTGCCTCCCCCACAACATTCTGCCTGCTCCCATCCATGCAGCCCAGACCCAAGTGACAACACATTCCTCTCCAGACAAGAATGCCTATCATGAGCTGGGCACAGCAGGAAGAGCCTGAGTCAACCCAAGAGCTGCCCAAAGCCAAGGAAGCCAGGACCTGCTGAAAGGTATCCAAGGAATTCAAGGCTGGGATGCGATCCAGCCCTCCAGAACCCCGAGCTGTGGCAGCTGCTGACAGGCAGAGTGTGGGTAGGCAGTGTGACGATCTGCTCAGCTCTGAGTGGTGCTACTGGATTTCAAGGCCATTAATAAAGCCCTGGTACCTGGAGGCCATGCACACATGTCCCAGGGCTCCACAGGCTAGCCAGGACAGAGCTGCATCCCTACAGCCTTCATATACTGCTGCTTGGAAGTGACTTCTCCAAACCATCCCAGCCAATTTGGCTTTTGCTGGCTCACCAAGAAATGAGCCACCTTCTGCTCAGATGACAAAGACGTGAAATATTCCCTCACCTGCCATGTGCTGCCCAGAGGGGTGCCAGCCACAGTGACTCCTGGAGCTTCCAAGGGACACAGCTCCACTGAACCCAGCTGAGCTGACCAAAGCTTCTGCTGAGACAGATGGAATCACAGCAAGTCTTGGAGCTACGCCTCCATGGTGCACCCTGAGGTCATCTTTGTCTTTAGTAGCTTCTCCTTCACCAAAGAGGGTCCTACATACACGTTCAGCATCTGTGCTGCTCTGCACAGCCTGAGCCCAGGCTGGCTACCCAGCCACACTCCTGTCTTCTGTGCTTGAGGCAGCTTTAAGGGAGAAATGAATGCCCAGCAAGCAGCTCAGCTGCTCTGTCTCAAGGTGAATGTCATCTGCCTGCCCTGATGTCTCCCCTGCTACCACTTTGGTTTGATATAAAGCCAGAGGGTTTCTGGCAGGGCAGCCTTTCCAGGCTCCTCTCACTGAGCACTTCGTTAAAATGTTAATTACAGTATCATAGCCTCTCCAAGCTCTGCTCTTACACAGGAGTATCAACTGATGAGCTTAACAAAGAATTTGCCACTCACATTGATTCTTCTCCCTGAATTCATCTACCAGTTCCCTTTGAGAATTCTCTGGTCACAGCTCCCTCTTTTTCAAAGCAGCACTGATGATCCTCCCTGACCCTGGGGGCAGTCTTGGCTGTCTTTGGGCTTTCCCATTTCCTTGGCCATGTGGCACATCTCTGCCCCCAGCCTCCAACACTGCACCCTTCAGCCTCACTCTCCCTGGGAAGCTGCAGAGTGGGGCAGTGTGTGAGAGCAGCCCTGGGACAGGAGGGACTGTGGGGTGTTCATCCCTGGAGACTTCAGACCTCACCCAGACATACCCCTGAGCTACCTGGGTCAGCCTTCAGGCCACCAGTCCCTGGAGCAGGGCTGGCTGGTGGTGCAAGCTCTTTGTCACAGCCAAAAACTTCTCAGGGCTCTACTGTTTGCCCATTCTCAGCACAATCCACCCAGATCCAGGTGCCTCTTGGCTCTTTCCTGCCAGCCATCCAGGCCATGCTGCTGCAACACTCTCAGAGGGGTTTCTGCTCCCCATTTCTCACCCAGTTCTTCAGAGCTACATCTCTCCCCTCTCTGGGCAGCTCCCCTCCAAGACTTTCAACATCAAAGTTGCCATTCATTAAGCCTGCATCTTTCCAAACAAGCTACATCCACCTGTTTACAAGGACATGCCATCCTTGTTCTCTTTCATTCCCTTCCCTTCCTGGAGGGGCAAAGGTCACCCAACCACAGCACTTCAGCTGACACACTGATTTCAAGCTTTATCCTCTCTTGGCCTGGGCTCAGTTGCCACCCACCCTCCTGTTATCCATGTCCTACATAGCTGAAAGCCAGCTGAGCTGAAAAGCAGTGGAGAACTCAGGCTGTGTTTGGAGCAAGGCCACAAAGTTTGTGTCTGCCCACAAAGGTGAAAAAACAGTGGCTGAGGATGAGGCATGGCCATGAGATATGAGATTGTGCAGGCTTTCATAGAGCAACCACAAGTTTTCACACTCAAGACCTGCCCTGGAGGTTCTCTGGAAAGCTCCATATCCAAGAATCACAAAGAGCAAGCTCCTGTATTGACAGTGATTCGTGGCTGCTGCTGCCAGCTCTTCCCTTATCCCAGCTGGCATTTCTCACCACCCTGCACCACAAGGCCCCTGGCTCAGGGCAGGACCTGTTTTCATTGCACAAAGGAGTTGGGACCAGCTGAAAGGGATTAGCTGGGGGAATTAAGCTCCATGCACAGGTGTCTGCTAGCCAGGAGTAGGTCATGAGGAGCCATCCTTCCCTGCAGAGCCACAGCACTGGCCAAGTCTTTTCACACCCAGTTGGGTGGAGGGCAACCAAACCAGGGGGCACAGCACCCTTGGGAGCAGCCAACAACTGAGCCACCCCCCGTCCTTTGGGCAGTCCCTGTTTCAGGGCTCCAGGTCCTACCTGTGCCTTCAGGACAAAAGACAAAATGTGGGAGGTGGTTATGGTTCCCATCCCACAGAACAGTCCCATCCCTTGGGTACAAAGACATCCAGCTTCTCCCCACAGGGAGGAGAGGAGCAGAAAGTGAGGTTGAGCACAGCCAAGTCTTTTGCTACAGACAGGCATGGACAATGATGCCTGGGGTCACAAAAGCAGGCAGGAATCCCCACAGAGAAGCAGGTACCTGTGACAAGTGCCATGGAACACTGGAGCACCTCCTCCAGCTCAAGAGCATTCCTCTGAAGACATCTGGGCTGGCTGTGTATTTCCAGCTCCATGCAGAACCAAACTCATGGGAAACCACAAGTGCATCCCATCTTTTCAGGTCGTTCAACTCCCCAGGACTCAGCTTGTGCTTTAGCACCTTTTCCTCCTTCATGTGACTCTGAACAGGCAGCTGAGCTCGAGGTCTCCAGAGGCCACTTTGCATCCAGACCAGCCACAACCACATGCTGCAGCTGAGCCCCCACAACTCCTGAATCCCACACGTGCATCTCCCAGGATGTAAAACACATCTCAGAGCACCAGTTGCTATCACAGCTACTGAGGGGAAACTAAACCATGCAGCAGGCTGAGCTCACAGAATGACAGAAAAACATGTCTTCTCTAGACCTGAGCCACAAATCCTCAAGGGAGAGCTACAGATAGCTTTTAAGATGAAGCAGAAACATGTTCATAGCTTTATTGACACAAGTCTCATGGATAAAGACTGGTCACACATCCTCTCCCCTCATCAGACACTGCATAGGCAAAAAGCCATAGGCAAAAAGCACTTGTCCCATCTCACCCCCACTTTTCCTGATAAATGTCCAACTTCATCCTACAGGCACACCTGAGATAAAACCTAAAAGATCCTACTTCTGGTCATCAACCTCCACCCATCCTAGAAATTTTTCTCTTTTTTCCAAGCTTTGAGAAAAGCAAACAAACAAAAAACAACAGAACTACCAAACTCATATACCAGAAAACATTTCTTTTTCTTAACTATGCTAGATTATTCAAAGCTATACCTTCTAGACCTCCCGACCTCACTGCATTCAAATCCTAAGTCTGGCACAGCTGCAGTGCTATCACCCAGCTGGCACAGGGCAATACAGGTGATCAGTTTGGCATATTTCCCACTAAGTTGCACTCAGCTCAGAAGCATTGTGTCAGACTGTTCTGAGTAACACTTGCTATTTCCTTTATCTCAGCCCAGAGAGAGAATGAGGCCAGGATAAGGAATGACTGAGTGCCTCTGGATTTGAGGTAGGTAGGGAATCCTAAAGGTGGAGGCAGTGAGTGTCACCTACTACATCTCAGTGCAGGAGCACAGCAAAGCTCAAGATACTTATCTAAAACCAACCAAGACAATGTGCTTCATCACTCTCCAGAACAAGGAGCCAAGCACTGCTGGAGGATGCTGTGGGGATCAAGTGTCCCAAGCTGAAGAGAACAACCAGCCACTGACTCCTTCCCTGTGCAGAAGGGAAGGCACTCCACTGGAAATAGAGGGATATGGTCCCAGGGTGTTTTAGGACACAGCTGAACAAAGCCAGAGAATACAGATCTGGTACTGGGATCAGCTTTATTGCATTTAAATAAACATCCATGCAAGCACAGCCCAATCTGCTTCACAACTCTGAACAGCTACAGCCACAGCTGAGGGAAGCACCACCCCACACTGGCCAGCTCCTCATTCTGTTCCAACATCAGGCCAAAACCAAGTACATTCCTATCCACACCAGCGGTGGGGGCCCAGCTCTTCACACAAGGCTGAACTGGGAGGGTCCCCTCAGCCCAAACTCAAGACTGACACACCTCTACTGCTGGTACCACCCCACTGGCAGTACCCCTCTGCTCTTTCAAAACAAGTGGAGGGTGGGAAGAAGTTAGAAAATAAAAGTAAGATTCTTTAAATCTGCATCCCTACACACCAAGTCCATGAAAGCCTGGATTCTCCTGGCTGCTAGCTCTGTGCAGATTTCCTACCCAGACCTGAGCCCTCCCTCTTTCTGGGCACCCTGGCAGGAGGCACCAGCCTCGGCATGCAGCACAGCCTCCCTCTAACCACACCTGATCCTTGCCACCCCCAGGGAGCACCAAACCAGTAATTATGTGACACAGAAGAGTGAGCAAGCCCCAGAGCCCAAGGCTGGGAAATAGTCTGACAGATGCTCAGCACACAAAACCTCACTGAAGTCTTCAGAAATCACTCACATCTTTCCTTAATTAAAGAAGCAAGCCAGAAAGACGGTTAACAGCTCTCCTGCAGCAGAGAGACTTCACACTTCCCAGGTACACACAGCACAAGGCAACAAACCAATCTCCTTCCAGCCCTCCAAGTCAAAAGTAGACAGACATTGGAGTAAAAACACCACTGCATCAAGGACAAGTCCATTTCAGTCATTTATTTGTTACAGCACTTGAAGTTACTTGGTGGCAGGTAGTTGGTGAGGATCCCCAGCTGAACAACAGTAATGGCTGGTACAATAGATTTATATAAAAGAGTAAAATAGATAAAACAACATGGTAACCTCTCACTCTTGCTCCAAACAGAGCAGACTGGCCCTGAGTCCAGGTTAACATCATCCTTTCCAGCCAGTCATGGTTAAAACCCTTAAGTGCCCACACCCAGGGGACAGCAAGGCATCTGTTCTCACAGTTGAGGCAGGTGTGTGCTTCTCAGGCCAGCGCTTCAGCAGCTTGGTTTCAGCTGCTGTGCAGACCTCACCTGCCAGTAAGGTTCAATCTTGTTGAGCAGGTCTGCACAGCCAGCCCCAGCTTTGGTGAACAAGTTTAAGAGCAGCTCTGCTGAAGGTGAGCCTTCAAGTACGTCAGAATCAGCCACAGGTGGTGTGTTTGAGCCACCTACAAACACCAGCAGAGCCAAGATGCAGGGCAGCACCCCAGACTGCTGCCTTTACTGTACTGAGCCAGATTTAAACCACAGGTTTTGAGGCTGTTCCTGAACCCTGCACAGCTCAGTCCTGCTTTTACAAGACACTGCTTTGCAACTGTGTTAAGACAGACTCTGCCTACTCAAGGTCTCCAGTTTTAAGCCAAAAGAAAAATCCCATAGCAAAAGGTCTAAGTATTTCTCTTCAGTTTTCACACTTCTATTTTCAGGAACTGTTCATCTCCTGTCAAGAAGGAAGATTGTGTGTGAAGCCATGTGCCTGCAGAACAGCTGGCAGCACAAGTAGCACCAGAATGAAGAAATCCCATGTTACTGATAAATACTCTCACCCCCCTGAGACTGGCTTTATTTAATCTAAGAGATCACGGTATTTCTCTAGAGTCTGCTCCTCCAGTTCCAATAGCTTCTGGTAAAACTTCTCAGCAATGTCTTCATCCACATCCATCTGAAAGACAAGGAGAACAGCACTGTAAGACCATCACCATGGTGGCAGCCAGTGCAGACATCAAGGACAGCTCTGGGGACAAGCACGGTGCATTTCCATAGCTTCTACCTTCACAAAGAGCCAGCTAAAGACATCGGTCAGCAGGGCATAAACCAGAACATATTTTGGGGAAGCATCATTACACACTTAACCTGCTCTAATCATCATTTCCATCATCTTCCAGACTCCAGCCTAAACCACAAGTTAGTCTAGGAAACACTGCAGATAACCCCACATCCGTCCCTGCTGCTCAGCATTCAACAAGCATCGTGCTTCCACAGGACACCCCAGCACCGACCCTCCCACACAAAGCAGATGACAGTCCCCCAGCCAAGTCCCCTGTAGCAGGAAACTCCCTCTCCATTTACCTTTCGAGGCTCCACGTAGCATTTCCCCAGCCCAGAAGTGCAGCTGTGGTATTTGATGAGAGAATCCAGGTATTCCGGCTTCTGTTTGAACAGCCACACCTGGGAAGAGCAGCACAAAGATGTTCTCCCTGACCAAAATGTTTCCCCAAAATCATTTATTTTATGGGCACCAGATGAATGTCACAGAGCACCATGTGGCAGATCAGCCCTGGGGACAGCTGGTGCCCCACACTCTCTGCTGTATGGTATTTGGGGGTCAAACACAGCACCCACCCACTACCCTTGCTGAGAGGCTCTTTGCTCAAGCCACAAGACCCCAGAAGAGCCACCCAGAAGGAAGGAATGTTAAAACCAGGTTGTGAACTACTTACGTGAGCTTCTGCTCCATTATAAGGTGTCAGAGTATAAGTTTTGGCAAAAAATCGGATCTGAGGGGAAAAGGACATGACAGAATCTGTATTGTAGCCCAAGGTTTGTTGGCAAGCCCTGAGCAGCCCAAACACTCCAGATAATCTACCAGAGGTACAAATGCTTCTCAAAGTGGGCAACAGTTAACACTGCACACTGACTAAAGCATCCCTTTATCACCTCAAACTGCCTTCAGCAAGTGTCAGTCCCTGCTCCCACACAGACCTCACCCCAAGGCAGGAGCCAAGAGGCCATACACACCTTGCAGGTGCCTCTTCTGGAACGGTCTCAAGGGCAGGAATGGCAGGAGGCAGAGGGGATCTGCAGGACTGCCAGCTTTGAGGACAACTGAGAAGGCATTGCCTCTCTGGTTCCAGGAGAAATGTGATCCATCAGGATCAGCTGCTGCAACTGGGGCAGCTAAAGATGAGAGGCCACCCTTGCAGCAAGAGCATCAAAGCTCAGAGCATGCAGCCTTCAGGGACAGAACTGCAGTGAACCTGGTAAGCTGAAGGCCGAAGGAAGAAAGACAAGGAAACTTTTGGGGAAGCAAGGGGAGAGGCAATAGAGAGCAGGAGGCTTTGTTTTCCATAGGGTTGGAAAGAAAAATGCAACACTGCCTTCTAGAGGAATGGAAAGAAAAAGACAGAAAAACAGGCTGTTCTAGAAATGAACAGCATTTCAAAGCACAGGGGCTAAGCTGGGGCCAAGTCCTGAGCTATGCTGCCAGCAAAATAATGGTGTTTCACAAGCCCAAGCAGAACTGGCAAACCTTCCAAGGGGAGCCTTGACAAACATTGCTGTGCCTGAAGGGCTGAACCCTGCCCCTATGCACAGTGTCCAGCACCAAACCTCCAAACTCAGCTTGGAAACCAGGGTGCCAGGATGAGAAAGGGAATGTTTGCAGAGGGTCCAGCCTGCCCAGCCCGCCCAGCCCAACAGCAGGAAGAACTCTACACCAGCACAGGCAGCAAGGAGCCAGAAGTGTGCTGTACATCCCTTGCAGTGAAGTGTGTCACAACCCAGGAGCAGGCAGGACATCCACTTACCAACCACATGATGGGCATTAGCAGCTTCCACAGAAAAACGGGCAGAATCCTGTAGGTCATGTTGGACATAACGAGCCCAGGACAAACAACACTGGAATAGAGACCCTGCAGAGAGAAAATTGTGCAATTACACCACAGTTAAGAGAATGGGTCACACTCCTTCCCTCCCAGTACTCCTCAGCAAGAGAGGGTGTGTATAGTCATCAGACAGTAATACTCCACTAAGTACCAGGGCAGAGAGCAATTAGATGTAGTGATTTTTAAGAGGTCCAAATTGGAAACGTTTTATTAAATCCATGCCCATTACAAACCCACAGGATTGCACCAGGAAGCTGTGTTTTCTATCTCCATGCAGCTCAGCAGCCACCCCACAAATTACAGCCCACTCAGACCAAAGGCTACCTCTTCTTTAGAGATAAGAGCTCAGGTCTTTTAGGACTAAACCATTTTCTCCTAAGTGATGACGGCACAGCCGCTACTGCCGGACCAGGGCTGCAGCTGCCAACAAAATCCATCAATCCCCAGGACAGGGAGGGCAGGTGGCTTGTACACCTCAGTGCGACCAACCTGAGCAGCAGCACAGAGCCATCAGCAGAGCCTGCACCTCCAGTGCTGCAGGCAGCACTGCCAGAGCAGCCTTGGGACTGTAAAAAGCAGTCTTTGCTCTTTTAACACCAATTCTTTTGCAAGGTAGGGACCCCTCCTAAAATGTGCTGCTTTAGGAAGTCTTTCTGGCAAGAACTCCAGAACCTGGAAATCTCTCTGGCAGATTCTCCACCCCCCTACACCACCAGTTCAACTTTAGTCAGGTTCAGTTCTTACCTGTGCATTAAGGAATGCACCAGATTACTATGAGTGAATGAATGCAACTAGGTAACAACACTGTAATGATAATTACAAACAGTAGCAGCTTGTTAGGTTTTTTCAGAAACATAAACCCCATCATCACCTGGGTATTAAATTTCCTGTTCAGAACCACACTTGTCAGGTCAGTAGCATATTTAGAGGAACTGTATGATTCCTGCCCCTTGGCATGCTGATAGTCAGAGAGGCTGAAGGCAGATTCCCTGGCATTGCTGGAAGAGGTCCAGATGAGTCGTGAGGGCTTCTCATTACCACAGAGCAGAGACTGAAGCTGGCGAACCTGAAAAAGAATTTTTAGCTTATTTAACACCTCAATTTCCCAGTCCTAGGGCCTAACTTAACAGTATTTACAGGCTGTGAGCTCCTCTCAGCTTTCTTGGACAGCTTTTCCTAGACTAGCCAAAAGCAGACACTTGTACAAGGAGCTGTCATTCTCTTGGACAGCTCAGTTGAGCACCTCAGAATTTAATACAACCAAGCCTTAGTAATTGTCCTGGATGGAGAACTACATATGATTTACCTCAATCTTCTGCCTCACTAGAGTAACCACAAAATTATATCAACTCTTGCAATAAAAGTAACCATTTATTGATAATTCATCAAATGTCAAGGCCTTTGCCCTGTCATTCTTTATCTGCCAGGTGGCAGCATCTGAACCTGTGAGAACTGATTAATCTGTACTGCCCAGACCCATCCCTACCCACATCAAACATCAGCCTGAGGGTTCAATCTCCATACAAAGCCTCACCAGGATAAAGTGTCCAAAGAGGTTGGTAGCAAACACCTCCTGAAGTCCATCTCCATTCAGCCTGTCCGTCTGCGTCATGATGCCTTCTGCAGTGGTCAGCATGTGAAGCACCTTCCTAGAAGCCAAGGACAGGAGTTAGTGAAAAACACCACCAGGAGAAATCCACCACTACTCCACCTCAGCCCTTTGGAAACATCCCCCATCTCACAGGCTCCACACAGTTTCACCTTCAAGGGCAATATCAAACCATGAAAAAAATAGATGGGAAAAGTTTACAGAGTATCCCAGGTCCTTCATTTGCAAGTGTCCCAATATTGACTAGACCAGAGAAGACTTGTCCCTTCCTTCACTTTCCCGTTGTAAAGTACCGTTAAAAACATCTCTTTCCTTCATTTCACGATCAGATAACTTAATCAAGCTCCATCTTGGAATAAGCCCTCGGGCCATACCTAATGCAGGCAAGAAAACCAGTCTGGCATCAGTGCTCAACACCTCAGCAGTTCTATTAGACTTGACACAAGTCGCTGTACTCCCCAGCTCAGCCTCCCCGTGTTGCTTATCCAAAAAGTTGATGCTTACACCAACACCATCAGCTTCACCAGATACTGTGATCCACAGCTAAGAACAACTACAAAAACCTACACTAGCACGAGAACAGTAAGGAGACCCAGTATGAGCGAACTTCAACACAGCAGCATTTCTCACACAGTGCCAGGGGCTGCGGGCTTTGGGTGACCTCCTGCCCTCCCCTCGCACCCAGTGGGCCTCATACCTGGGGGGCGGCACTGCGTGCCTTGGACCATCCCAGCCCGGCACTCAGTCACCAAACCCACCCCACACAGCGGTGTCCTCTATCTCACACCAGGAAGGGAGATAGGCTCTTCAGCACTGGACCCAAGGGAATGTCTTGCCGATGTCGGCACCCCATCTTCCCACAAGCAGGGAGATGGAAGCCCCGGCAACATCTCCTACCCTGTGAGCAGGCCATGCCAGAGAGCCTTGAAGTTCACGTGCGGGTTGGGCATGATACCAGCGTTGAGGTAGACAAAGTCCAGGCGCTGAAATCTGCGTGGAGAAGAGCAAAGGAGTCGGGGTTGGAGGGGGGACAGGGGTGTCCAGCGGGGTGGAGCACGGGCAGGGGGGTGTCTGACGGGGTGGAGATCCCATACCTGCAGCGGAGCTCACGGGCGGCCCGCAGGATGGAGGCCAGGCTGCCCAGGTCCACTTCCACAGTGGAGACCTGGGCGGCGGGGTGGGCGGCCAGGATGAGGTCCCGCGTAGCTTCGCTCTTCTGCACGTTGCGGCAGGCGATGCAGAGGTGGATGCGGCCATCCTCCTCCAGCAGCCGCTGGCACAGCGCGAACCCCACGCCGCTGCAAAGAGACGGTGTCAGAGAGAGCCCTGCCCAGGCCAGCCCGTCCCTCTCGGCCTCTCGGTCCCCCTGCCGCGGTGTCCGGCGGTGTCCGGCAGTGTCCGGCGGTGTCCGGCCGGCCCCGGCACTCACCCGCTCGCACCGGTCACCAGCACCACACGCTCCATCGCTACCTCCCGCCCGCCGCCCCCCGCGCTATAAGGGCTGCCCGCGCCCGGGCCCCGCCCCGCCCCGCCCAACAGCCAATGGGCGCGCAGCAGGGGGGCGTGCCGCGCGCCGTCGGTGGCGTGACGGTGAGCCGAGCGCGGGGGGCGGGGCTACACTGGCACGTGCCCCAGGTCACGCCCCCGATGAGTGCGGGACACGCCCCGGGCCCAAGGGTCACGCCCACATCGAGTTGGCCACGCCCACTTCACGCAGGGGCCGCCCACTCCGCGGAGCTGCTCGCATCTGCCGGCTGCCTTGCTTTCCTTTTCCT